>JAHRHZ010000012.1:65402234-65427925 GCA_024137785.1 Ginglymostoma cirratum
CTTGACGTTTCGGGCCTAGACCCTTCATCAGAAAAGGGTCTAGGCCCGAAACGTCAAGCTTTCCTGCTCCTATGATGCTGCTTGGCCTGCTGTGTGGCTGTGTTCATCCAGCTCCATACCTTGTTATCTGGGAGTCACACTGAAGTAGCTTTTGTTTTATTTTTGAAGCTGTTTCCTGTTTTATACTTTTGAGGAGATACTTGTCTTTCTATTTATCTGTTCAATCTAGTGTGCATGGCTGGACAAACCCAGGATTAGATACCAGTTCGTGTTCGAATCAACCACACTCCCAACTCCGCTGTTCCCACACCCACTCCACATTGCCCTGATCCATTCCCACAGGCTTCTGATCTGCCATGACTACCAAGGGCTCTGAATTTTTCTATACACCACTTGTAGCCACCGACTTTCCCTATCCCCCCAAGAACCTGATTTCCCCACCAGGCATCTAACTATCTCCCATGCCCAACCCAAAGGCTACCCACTCTCCACACCGATCTTCTTCCACCACAGGCTTCTGGCCTCCCTTAAGGGCTTTAACACACACCCCAGGAGCCTCCAATCCCTCAGGCCACCATAACCTCCACCACCATACCCAACTCCTTTGATGAGATTCTTCCTCATACTCTTCCACACATCCAGAAGTGGACTCACCCGCACCCCTTGGGAGCTTAGGATCGGCACTGGAATCACCATAAAGATGAAGTTAACACTCCACAGTATGCGGTGTAGTCCTAACTGCAGCTTTTCCCACACCCTATCGACTACTCTTGGTGGGTCAAGAAAGTTAAAATTCCCTCTCTTACCTTTATCAAATGATCAATACTCCATGGAAGTTATTTAAGGACAAATATGACAGCCCTGAATCTACCAATGAAGGCTCAACATGTTTCAACATTATTTGTTTCAAGAAGACCAATCAGTATGTATTTACTGAAAAAAATTAGAGCTTGCAGACAAGTCTTTAACTTTTAAGGCCCAATACCGTCCAGCATATCTGTGCCTCCTGAGCTGCTCACTAAACCATTGGCTGCTGTTCTTTCAGCTGCTGAGGTCATACAGTCTGGATTCTTCATGTGAAACGTTTCCACCTCTCTATTTTTCTTCCCTCCTTTAAGATGTTCCTTCAAATTAATTTTTAGTGAAGACTGGTTGAATATCATCTCATGTGACTTAGTATCAGACATTATCCTCTCTGTATTCCAATGCAATGGTTGCAATCCCCACTCTTGGTTTTCGCATTTTTCTCTCCCATTCGCCCCTATCACCCCCAGTCCCTCCCTTAACATTTACTGCCCAAGGCCCCAGAGTCATGCAGTGCTAATTGCGGCCGAACCCCTTGACTCAGATTGGACAGTGTCCTTGACTGAGTGTGGTAGCATTCCCTGAATGACCGCAGATCCCCTTTCACCCAGTTAGGAAGTACTTTCAGATGTGGCCATTTGCCCTTGCCTTGTAAGCTGTGACATTGATGTAGCTTGTTGCCATACAGGAGTATATCCACCTCCTTGACTGTTCAGTGCAGACATGCAACACAAGCTACCTGATGTTTTATTGGTGGTAAAAGGCAAGGCAAGGCAGAAATGTTGTCTGTCCAAGTAAACACAAAGCTAAGAAAGCAGGTTAAGGACCTTGAGTTGTAGCCTATATAGAAGGACAACATGGATGAGTGCCCTTGATGCAAAATGAACCGATAGGAATATTGCAATGTAAGGTGTCGGTGAATTCCAATGTTGACTGCTGAAGCGTCTTCGAAAGTAGTCCAACATTGACCACGATGATGCGGTGAGGCTGGTATTTTGCCAACACCAACTCCGTGGACAGAGAGATGCAGCCAGTCACTGCCCATGAAGCATGTCAGCAGATGTTGGCGAACGATGGCTAACATGGAGGCCCAAAACTGCAGCCAACGGGTAACCACTCAGACTTTCAGGTTGGGAATTGACATCAGCTAGTTTCTCACTGGTAGCCAGGAGAATTGTACAATGCAGATAAATTAGGTGAGATTAGCTAATAATAAGATGTAAGTACATAGTAATAGGGTCCTGACTGCTTACCAGCAGGATTTTCATCCAGCTGATGAAACGTTAAGGGAAAACTCTTTTTCTCGATGTCAAGAAACTCATTTTTCTATTGTTGCTGCCTTTTCCCAAATTTCCTGCTATTTTCCAACTGCTCAAATGCTGGTAAAAGTCCGCCACATGTATGTGATGCTGCGCATCCACCAAATAAGATTCAATCCAAAAATGTATCAATAAATTCCCTGATAGTGGGGACTGCAGATGCTGGAGAATCTGAGATAACAAGGGATAAAGCTGGATGAATACAGCAGGCCAAGCAGCACCAGAGGAGCAGGAAAGCTGATGTTTCGGGTCTAGATCCTTCTTCAGGGAAAAAAAGGGTCTAGGCCCGAAACATCAGCCTTCCTGCTCCTCTGATGCTGCTTGGCCTGCTGTGTTCATCCAGCTCTACACCTTGTTATCTCAATGAATTCCCTAACATTTTGCGCTGTGAGCACAAAGATACATTTTTTTTAACTGAAAAGCATAACTATTTTAATGTCTAACTCATGATTTGTGCAAACTATTTTGATATAACTTTGCTACTGTGTCACAAACTAAAATATAATGGAAAATCTGTAAGGTGACAAGCAGTTTGTCAAAACATCAGATACTTTGCACTTTTCAATTAAATCTAAAATCAGAGAATGAAAACCTTCATTTGAAGTTATCTATCAGCTAACATTTTACACAAATGTTATTTAGTGGCATAGTCTTTTCTTCATTGCCTCCATTTAACACTGTCACCATTTTGTTATTTTATTGGTGGGTTGGTAAGTGAGCCAACGTATTCTCCTTACTACGAGAGGAGTTTTACTATCCTAGTTGTGGACCCTCACTAAATTCAGGCAACAATCATTTTATGTTAGAATTCCTGCTACTGTGAATTTTTAGTTCCATTTGCAGCTCGTAACGTGGGGACAATTCACAGCATTAACTGCAACAGCAAATGGATGTTGGTTTCTTTAAACAGGTCAAGTTGTATTTTCTGGCTTCCTACTCGGTGGAAACTAGGGAAGAAGCACATCAAAATGACTGAATGACTTGTGCACACCGTCACTGCTTGCAGCCATATCTTTCAGAATCCACTATATGGTCAGTATATCAAGAGATTAAGTAGCACTTAAAATAAAGACCTGCATGTATAATGTGCCTTTCATGACCTCAGGGTGTTCTAAAGAACTTCATTGCTAATGAAGCATAATTGGACACACAGCGGCCATTTTGTGCACAGCAAGCCCCATAAGTAGCACTAAAATAAAAGAGCTGACAATCTGCTTTTAAGGATACTGCAGAAGGCTCCTGTTCTCTTTCAAATAATGGTGGTATCTTTTACACGTAAAAGACAGCATGCCCTCAGTACAGCACTTGATTTATGTACACCAGTTTCTGGCGTGACATTTTTAACTCACAAACGTGACATGGTTGAACCATGGTTGAGAAGTAGGGCTGAATTTTATCAACGTCCTAACAATGTGGGAATGATGCCACAGTTAGGACAATATGGCGAGAATAAAAACAATGTGATTTTCAATGTTGAGAAGAAAAAGTCAGATTTTCCACATAAGATTTAAACCGCAAGATAAAAATCTTGTGAGTGGACAATGATTGGTGTCTTTGCATGTACTAGACCTCACTGTTACCTAGTGTCACCCTATTTATATTCAGGATGCACTTTTTTTAGGCAATAGGAAGACTGGGTGGTAACTTGAAAGTCTGAGCAGGTACCTGGCAGCGCAGCTCATCAGTGTAACCTCTGGGCATCCATCTTGGCCAACATTCTCCAATATCTCATGGTACACTACGTGGGCAGTGGCCACCTGCACCCTCTGCCCAAGGACAAAGGCAAAGCACAAGACTCACCACATCATTATGTTGCATTTGAGACTCACAATACATGTCACCTCTTCAATTCTGCACTTTTGGGCTCCCAACATCTTACATTGCAATGCTGTTGCCAAGACGCTTTGCAAGCAGGTACAGGCATCCATTTCATCATCAGAACAGGGTGCAGCTCAGGGCTGTAGCTTGTTTTCATTTACACTTTACACTTACTTGGATGCTCACAACATCTCTACCTTAACATTTTATTGCAGACTGAAAACCAGGTAGCTTTTGATGTACCATCAAAGAAGAGATGTACCATCAAAGACAAGAAGACCAGAAGATATAGGAGCAGAATTAGGTCTTTCAGCCCATTGAGTCTGCTTCACCATTCAGTCATGGCTGATATGTTTCTGAAACCCATTCTCCTGCCTTCTCCCATAACCATTGATCCCCTTACTAATCAAGAACCTAACTATCTCTGTCTTACATACACTCAATGACTTGGCCTCCACAGCCCTCTGTATCAATTAATTTCCCAGATTGCAATTAGTTCCCCAGATTACCCACCCTCTGATTGAAGAAATGCCTCCTCATCTTAATTCTAAAGGGTCACCCCTTCACTCTGAAGCTGTGGATTTTGTGTGCCAAAACAGAGCAGTCACAAGGGTGGAAATGTTGGTGCCTGCCATTGTGCTACTTCAATGTCATGCCTACAGCATGTGGCGGCCGCTTATTCAGCAAACATCCTGTATGAAATGCAACCAAATGGCCATGTCTAAAACTCAAAAGGGAGAAGACCTTAGAACAATGAAGTGGTTTTATGGTCAATTAAGAGTCATTAAGCCCACCCACAGTCAGGAAGGTGAGCTGAATGAGCGAACAGGTAGTGCAGAGGGCAGGAACAGTGAGTAGCTTGGGGGGGGTTGCGGGTGGCTGAGAGACATTGAGGGAAGGTGCTGCATGCAATAGTGAGAGTGGTAGGCAGTGAGCCTTGATGGGAGTTGTGTGCATTGGTAGAGCCAGAATGAGTGTTTGATAAAAAAAGAGAAGATGCACTTACCTTTATGGAGTGCAGAAGGTAATTAAACTTCTTGCAGCACTGCTGTACATTTCTCTGAACAGCGAACTCTGCACTGACCTGGGTGGTGATTTCAGACCAGGCTGGTACAACGTGAAATGGAGCGCAGCTGCAGTTTAAATATGGTGCCCACTGCATAAACATCAGAAAGTTCCAGTGACAGTGAGTATGTCTGCTGCCACTAAGCACACCAGTGTACAAGGGTGGCACAATGGAGACATGCTGTGTACTTGATGAGGTAACCACCAGAGAACTACAGGAGAAAAGTCGTTCGGCCTCACAGGACAAAACCCTCCACTAAACTCGCCACCATGGCACTTAACCAAATTTAGAGAAAATTCAGCTCTTTTAAAGTACAGATCCCGCTTTTTTTTTGATGTACCTAATATTTCTGAATGGAACTTGGGTAGGTTTTTGAAGTGGGCGCTGGTGAATGGTGTGATATCTTTGATGCTACACAGATACTTGCACATTATAACGTAATTTAGAAATCCAGCTTCTTACCGTGGAGTATAAGGAATGGTTTGTGGCTTCATTTGATTAAAAGTGTAAATGAGTTTCTGTGCAGCTCTTTGCTGCTGAATTTCCTGAAAGAAAGCAAAAGAAAAGAAAAATTCTTCAACAGGGAACAGAAAAAAAAATCACCCTGTCAATACTAAGGTTAAAATCCTGTTTTAATACACTTTGATCAAACTGTTGAAAAATGTTTGAAGATTCCTTTGTGCATGACAATCTCTAGGTATATTTACAAGAATGTACTGCATACAGAGAATACAGAATATTCCCCTTAGTAAATTTTAATCTGAATTTTGACTTTTATTTCTTCAATATCTCATTCAAAATAGGGTACAACTCATAAGAGCTGGAGCAGGAGCAATCCATGCGACAGCCAAAACTTGCTCCTGTATTCAATATGATTGTGGGCCACCTTTTACATGATCTCTAATAATTGACCCTATCCTCATACCCTTAGTCATTTATCTTCTCAGTCTTGACTATACCCAAGCGCAAAGAATCCCATGATGTAGAGAATTTCAAACACTAAAAGCTCCATGAGTGAAGAAGTTTCTCCTCATCTCAGTCCTAGGATCCCTTAACTTAATTCTAGGCAGGAAAATAGCCATTCAGCATCTGTCCTGTCAAGAATACTACACATTTAAACAAGATCACCCCTTGTTTTCTAAACTGCAGAGAACAAAGGGCTATTCCATTCAATCTCTGTATATAGGACATGTTTTATTCCAAAATTCAATCTAATGAACATGTTTTAGGTAAGGAGATGTAAACTGTACTCATTATTCCAGGTATGATCTCACCAAAACAGCAAGACTTCTTTACTCTTAAGCTCCAACACCCTTTTAATTATGGCTTAAATACCATTTGCCTTCTTAATTATTTACGATACTTGGATATTAACTTTCAGTAATTTGCATATGCGAACACTTGTATACCTACATTTACTGGTGTGTTACAATTTTAAAAATCTGTTTTTCTAACCTTCTTCTAAAAGTTGATAATCCCACATTTCCTCACAGATTTCTTCATCTTCCATCTCTTGCTCAATCTTCACTCTACTGATAGAATGTAATGCCCTTGTCCTGACGGTAGGAAGAGCTGACAGGAGGGGACTTCTTCCACCTTCCAGCCTCTAGCTAATTAGGTCTTGGAGCTGGAAAGGTTGTAGTGACTCTTATGCCCAATACTCTAATTGAGGCCCTTAAATTGAGGAATGGTGCTTTTCAGAATATTATACAATTAGTAGGCACAGGAATATAGCTTCTGGCTGTTTCTCTTCTTTCTCTGGAAGAACACATGAACAGTACCTGACAATCACAAACTGAGATGTAAACAAGATTGTAGCCAAGGAGAAAGATGCTCTCTCCTGTCACAGTTGTATGCATTTCCGGGCTATTTATACATAAACTGCTGAGTACATAATAAATTACATTTACACCATTTAAGACTCGGACCTGCATTTTCTACCATGTGTGACTCTCAAACTCAGTCTAAATCTTACAAAGGGGCTGTCAGATGTGTGATTTCATGGTAGTAAATATTGTGGATAATGGGATTACAATTGCACGTCTGAGGATGCCCAGGAATGAAGATTTAAGCAAAAGAAATGCTGAAATGAATTGGTTTATGAGGCACACATTTTAAAATCAAAAGGGCAAAAGGAGAGGAGATTCCAGGTCAAGCTGTCACTGAAGCTGGTGAAAAGTTTGGTGAAACTTAAAGAATTGGAAAAAAAATGTAAGTTAAAGAGTAGTGTGGATTTAACTTTAGCGAAATTTAATTTTCAAATCTGAAAGTCACCAAGGCAGATTTCCTCTTTGACGTTATGGTTGCTAGGGTGTCTGCAATCCAATATGAACTTTTCAAAACACTTGCAATAGAGTTATTTTTTTAAAAAATCAAATTAACAACATATTTTGCAGCTGTTGCATTCAAATTAGATTAAATCCAAAACATCAGAAATCGATAATTGGTTTAAGGGAGAGAGATTTGGTAAATATCCTGACCCCTTTTCCGTAGTTCAATTCTGCAAAGTTCAAGATTTTGCTCAGTTATAAAAGCTAACCCTTTCTTCTGTGTTATTTTTCTTTACTTTTATGATACTCATTTGGAAAGGTCCCTGAGGAAAAGGAAACAGGAAAAAAAGGTTCAATTTAATCGTTTCCTTTTAAAATAATATTCTGCCTTCCTTCATGATAAAAAGTAGATCAGTTTGTTGAAAGTTGATAATTGTTAGTTGATTTTTGTTGTTTTTCAAATACCGAAGAAAAGATGTTTCATGAAGTTACAGAACAGCTATGTAAAGCATTGGAAATAAAACTGTTTAAAACAGATTTTGGTTCTTTATTAATTGGGGAAAAAAATTCAAAAAAATGCATGCCAAAAAAGCGATGCAATTGCATGCAGATGAGAAGTTTCTTCTGTCCCCTTACAAACAAGCTGCAGCATCATCATACCATATTCATATCGCTAAATGAAGACTTAAGCATAATTAAATTGTAAGCTTCTAAATGGACAAATATGATTGGAAGCTCTAACCTATTGAGCTCCTCGGCAGAGTCAAAAGGATATTTTGAGCTTTTTTTTCAAAAAGTAGACAATGGTCAGCTCCAGATGTGCATGAACATTTGTGACGTAGCAGGCACTTGGCCTTAAGCATTCAGTTCATTTGGCATCTTCCAAAATAAAGTCCTTGAGAAGCGGAGATATGAAACTTGCCTCTAAACAGATTGAGAGCACTTCTGTGTCAGATTTAAAATCGCCATTAATGTTTCTGCAATTGGAATTGATGAAATTAATTGCTACAAGTTGCTATTTCAAGAACTCAAAGGGAAATTTAAAGCAACAATCAGATTTTATTTTAGGAAAAAAGTGCCAACTGAATATCAAAAAAAGATTAGAGGAGAAATAAACGAACACTAACAAAAAACATTGCCACCTGAATCTGGTATAATTTTTAAATGAAACATTTCAGGCATAACTCACAGCGTTATGTATGTGAAAATAAAGTATCATTTAAAATGTAAAAAAAAAACAAAATATGTAGTCTCTGGGATCAAATGGGAATGTTTGATTTCTGATTTAAAGACATTATCAGAATATTGTGTGGGACCGTGAAGTTTCTTCAAGGTTCATGAATGCATGTGTACAATGTGTAAGGGAGTAATTGAAAGTAGGAGATAGAGTTAAGGAGAAAGCACACCACCAAAAGATGTAAATGAAATTGAGAGCTTTCTTTTCAAGAAGCTTTTTAAAGAACTGGATTTCAAAGTCTGACCACTACCCAAGCTATTGTAGCCAGTCTTATGGTTAATGTCTATGGAAGGGACCACTGATGATAGTCAACTATAAAGGCAGGCCAATGCTTTACTGAAAAGAAAACGTTTTTAGATTTTGAATTGCTTGCGAGCTTCTAGCAGATAGAGATGAGACTCTCATGTACAAAGCTTGTAGTGCTTGATTGAGGTATCCAGCATTAGAAACGTTGGGTGCAGTGGGCTGCTGAGAAACACCTATTTTTCTTGTCTCTTCACTCTCTTAACTAGTGATAGTGACCTCCATCTACCCACCCATTCCTCCACTCCCCACCAAAGCCCCACACTCTCCCCTCCAATTGATTTCCAAGGCAAAGCTGGTCCTTTATATGTATCAGATAAATTCAACAAATTTAGCAAATTAAACAGTCATTATTTATTACTCTGGGCATCCTATCAAAATTCATCATATCCTGAGACTAGTGTGAATACTTTCTATCCTGTAATGAGCAACGGGCTCAGTTTCTACAACAAGTGAAATTGTAAAATTTCAAATCATGTCAGGAGAAAGGTTAAAGGAATTTAAAATTGTAACACATGTCCTTGTAAGATGAATATATGTGATCCTGAAGAAATCACTTGTTCATAGCTTAGGGATTACTGTTGGCAATATTAGCAGACAAAAACTTAAATATTTACAGGGATACAGATTAAATTCACAATGCAGCATCAGCAAAACAATAGGCTATTAAAAAATACTTATGTATTGTGTGTGTGCATGCGTGTGTGTGTGCGCGCGCGCATCTGTCTGTCAGTAGGGGGGTGGAGAGAAGTTATTGAGGACTAAGGTGGCACATCCATTCTCTGATGAAGGTTCCCAGGATCTCTGGCCCACAACCAGAGTATGTGAGGTGTGGGGGGGTGGGGTGCACTGGGGATGGGATTGTTGGAAATTTGTGCATAGAATTTTTAATGGTTATTTTATTCAGTTATGCAATGTGGGTATTGCTGGCTAGGCTAGTATTTACTACCCTTCCCCTATTGCCCAGAGGGCAGTTAAGAGTCAACCACTTTGCTGTGGGTCCGGAGTTGCATGTAGGCCAGACCAGGTGAGGATGGTAGTTTCTTCCCCTAAAGCACATATTGAACCAAATGGGGTTTTCCAGCAATTGACAATGGTTTCATGGTCATCATTACACTCTTAATTCCAGATTTTATTGAATTCAAATAATCTGTCATGGTGGGATTCAAACTCAATTCTCCAGAACATTACCTAGTTCTCTGGATTAACAGTCCAGCAATAATACCTCTAGGCCATTGCCTCCCCTTCATCAGCAGCACCTTTATTAGGGAGCTGAAAAACTATTCATTTTAAATGAATTCTCAGTGATCCTTTTCAGGGTTACATCCCAGGTTCCATTCCTGAGATAGTTGGCTTTGGTCTTATGGGTATATCAGCTGTCAAACCTTTCATGAGCCCTTTGATGGTCAGGAAGATTGGGGGTAGTTGCCCTAGGTATCTGGGCTCTATCTTTGCTCCTCAACTAGAAACTCTATTCCACACAAATCCTATAGAAACTCTGAGGATAGATTGGAACCTAAAATATTTAGAGTATGAGCAGAAGTTACCAAGAGCATTGGAAATCTTTAGCCACATGCTCCACCCCTCAAAAATATTGAAAAGTCCTCCCATTCACCCTCAATCACTTACTCTCAGACAGAGGTGGAGCACTGTTCCTTCACTAAAGATTTTCTGCCAGGTTTTAACTACTTCTGGCAGGAAGGACTTTATGATGTAAGTCTGCCCACTTTTCAGCACATCTTCCTCTGACCAAGTGCAGCACACCTTCATAGCCCGACGAAGACCTCCATCCATTTCTTCCTTGGAAAGAACATGGATCATGGCAGCCAAACCGTGCTGAGACCAGGAGGACATACTCTTGTCCAGGTTCACCGGTGAACTCTCCTCCAATTTGTAGATGGTTACCTCCTCACCAGCTGCACAGGAATACAAAACGATAGCAGTATCTTCAACATGTTAGCAACTGCAAAATGCAGTTGTAATAGTTAGTCTACTGACAACTTTATGGTGTTCAAGAAGTGTGTACCTTTTCAAGCAACATGAATTAATTGCTCATCCAGGTACTTCAGGGCACCACAGAGTTTTACTTTACTCAAGTCCTGTTCAGGTACCAGTGAAGAAAACACATACCAACTATGTAAGGACCAACTGATGCATGCTGTTGATTAGCTAAAACACTCGTCTTCAAATCTATTGAGTAGCCAATTAAAGAAAACAAGTTATTTTTCAAGAATTCCTCTCTCCCTGCACAACGGAGAGGGGAAACAGAAGGAAGGAGAAAACAAACAAGGAAAGAAAGATTCACATTTTGATTTTAGGAAGAAACTACATCATTGTTGGCTAAAATAAGTGGAAATCATAACATTGCAGTAGGAAAAATAAGAGAGATACAAAATGTTACTGAGAAGATTATTAAGAATCACAGAATTCCTACAGTGTGGAAGCAGGTCATTCAGTCTGTTGGGCCCACACTGACCCTCTAAAGACCAACCCACCTAGGCTCAGCCCCTACCCCTGCAACTCTGCATTCCCCCATGGCTAATTGACATAGCCTACACATCCCTGGACACTATGGGCAATTTAGCATAGCCAATCCACCTAACCTGCACATCTTTGGACTGTGGGAATAACCTGGAGCATCCGGAGAAAGCCCAAACAGACACAAGGAGAATGTGAAAACTCTGCATAGACAGTCGCCCAAGGATGGAATCAAACCCAGGTCTCTGGCACAGTAAGGCAACATTGCTAACTACTGAGCCACTGTGCCACCCTTATTGGTGATTGGTTGGAACTTCTGACCACATATGCAAAGGGATGTCATAAACCATAAAATCACACAGCACAGAAAAAGAAAAAGCCATTACTTCCATTCTCTTGCTTTTACTCTGTCGCACTCATTTTCAAGCAAATGTTACACCCAATACTCATTCTACAAAAATAAAGCATTGTAGATAAATTAGGACTAGGACATTCACATGTGGAATCTTCTCAATTTTAACATCTCAGCAGAAGTACCGCACTTGTGTCCCAATGTAATAAGCTGTACTGTACATAATCTTGATCAAATGTTGTCAATTGTAAGAAAGTGCCGGACCTGTGCTTTTATTTAGCAGAACACACTGCCCAACAGTGCTGATCATCATTTTGTTCTCACAACAAGCAATCCCTGTCCCACAAGCAATAAGATCTTCAAATCAAAACAGAAGCATATTAACATTACCAAAGAGATCAACGGGCGTGAATGGTATTGTCTGTGCAAGCCTCATTAAATTATTTCTTTCAACAGCTGCAAGAGAAAGAAACATATTTAAAACCATGTTAAAAGTTTACATTAGAAATGTCTTATTTTCCATTCTTCAAATGTACTTATTCTTCCTTGTTGAAAGCAAGCACCATTTCTTTAAGAGGACAGTTAGGCCAGCATTTCCATGTTGAAACTTTATTCCCTCCTTATTAAGAAATAATTTTGCAGCTAATTCCTTTGATGAGGTCAAGCAGCCAGGCAATAGATAAAGGGGGGGGCAGATCTACGTCTTATTACTTTGATGCAAGATACTGAACCATCATCTACACTCCACAGACACATCCTTAAAAGTCACCCAGTACCTCTGCATTGGAATACCTTTCCCTTCCAAACCACAACTAGCTACCTTCTAGTAGCATTACTTAAAGGCAGTCTGGCAATGGTTGTGGTGAAGAGTGCTAAATTGGACTTGTGCTTGCACAGGACAGGACAGGAAATGGAACAAAAAATTATAATGTTGCTGTTAAATTTGGGTGGATTTCAAATATCCCAACCCTCACATTCTACCATGGTATACACCCCCACACAAGCCTTGTAAATATGAGGGTTAATTCTTCTAATGTTCAACATATCTTCAAAACAAATTTTACTTCACTAAAACTTTGTCACATTTGCCTGTTAACTTTTCAAAATTCTTTAACCGAGAGCTATTGAGCGAAAGGTTTTCAAACCCACTAAAAAACATACAGCTGACTGAACCATGCTGAAGTATTCTGGAAAATTCCACATTCAACAACAGAGTTTTAGTTCCAAGAAAAAGAAGTCAAATCAAAGCTTATTGAAAAAGCTAAGCTTGTGGTGCAAAAACTTTAATGAAGATAGAAACAGGCATCACGATAAATAAGTTTAACCATGTTATTATAAGATATGATGAGAAGGATTTTTCCATTTTGGGCAAGCACTGTCACTGGGTCAAATATGGATCCCAACCTGACACTGTGTCAGCAGCATTCAATAAACATCAATTTTGACTGGTCTAACAAATTAGAGAGCAGAGTGTGTGCTTATTTAATTAATTTATCGAATAACTTAACTTAATTATGTGCATGGAAGGCACTGCAGCCTGCCATTGAGGAAAGCACCTCCATTTTGAGACATCCTCCTATTGCGTTCAAAAGATTTGAACTAAAATATGCCACAGTTGCTAGACCACCATTGTGGAAGGGAAATCACTTTACAGGGAGACCTGCAGTCACAGCTGCAACCAGTAGATGGGGTTGTGGTGGGAGGTGTGGTTAGGAGCCTTATTGTGGAGGTACAGAGTTGTTGTGGAATGTTAGTCCGCTGATCTGCCATCAAGACACTGACTGGGTGTGTTTGAGGGGGCAGAGATACTTAATAGGCAATTAATTTCTATTTTAATTCGTCATGAGATGTGAGCATCATTGGCTGGGCCAACTTATATTGTCTGTCCCTAGATGCCCTTGAGAAGATGGTAAGTTGCCTTCTTGAACTGTGGTAGTCCATTTACTGTAGATGGACCCACATTGCCTTTTGGGAAGGAGTTCCAGGAGTTTAACCCAATGACAGCAAAGAAACAGTGATATATTTCCAAGTCAGGATGGTGAGTATTTTGGAAGGGAACTTGCAGATGGTGACCATGCATTTGCTGCTCTTGTCCTTTCAGATGGTAGTGGTTGAGGGCCTGGAAAGTGCTATCTAAGGAGCATTGGTGGTTTTTTTTTTTTAAAAATGGCCCCAATCTAGCCAATCCAAAAATGGCTCAAGATGAGCCAATGATGGTAAACTGCCATGCTGTCTGGCAATGCAAATTTAGGTGCCTGGTTACTGCTATGGTTTCTACACCATAATCCTACCAGTATTGTCTGATAAAATTATTTTATTGTACTGTACTTTGGGCCTAAAACTTTTGTCATTGAGGGGTAACGAAGCAATGTTTTCAAGAGATTTAGAAAGGAATATGTGGTGGCCAGAGAGATCATACCTGATTTTAACTCCCTGTAAATATATGGAGGTGGAACAGGCTTAAAGGGCCAAGTGGCCCTAACCCTAACCCTAACTCCTGCTCCTATTTTCTCTTTCTATTGAATAACCTTACTCTGGGACTGCCATCACATGTAGTTGAGATTTGCAAGTGAGAACACCACTATCTGTAGTAATTAGTCACTTAACATTATATGGCATATGCATAATACAGAAAATAGCTATTAATAAAAAAAAAGAAACATTAGAAGCTATACAATTTGATACATTCTTGTGACCTGTGAGCAATGAATACTTAGTTTGCTGAACTCAGAATAGATAATGAAAGATTTAATGAATAGTGTTCAATCTCTTCTTACCAGAGTAATGGTAGTTCAGATCCTGAGAAGTTTTAAATGAGGTAACAAATCCTGAAACATAATGCATCCTGATTATCAAGAGATAAATATCAACACAAGTACAATACTCATATTGAGTTAAGTTTTTTAAATCTTAAATGTTTTTGTTTAGTGAATAAATATAATGGATTCCAGTTGCTACCATTACAGGAGCCCCTCCAAATTGAAAGCCTAGGAGAAGACCTTGACACAACTGAAATATCAGCCCTGTTTTAAAGTGGTGGGGCAGGTATGGCCCAAAGCTAGTGCCGATCAGTAGAGTTTGGGAACTCATTTATGTGAATTCTTCAGAAAAATCAATTGACCTGCTTTCTGCTCAACAGGTAGGGCAAGTTGTTATATTTGGATATGGGTAGGAACAATTCCTGGCAGCTGGTTCAAATGGGGATATGGTGTAGTAAGGCTGGGACAGAAGGATATTTGGCCAAAATGAAGAAAGGGAAGACCAAGGTCTCCACTTGATGCCTGGAGAAGCAATCCAGCTCCTCTTTATCAATGCAGCTGATGAGGTAATTTGGTGAAAATGGTGACTTAGCCCAGAAATAACTCACACTTGGAAATGACATTATTTCTCAAGAAAATTGGGTGAGCTAGCACAAGAGCAGCTGGACCGGTCAGCAGTCTGCAGCAATCTGGCTGAATTAAATAATTTATTGCCCCATCCAGGGGAATGGAACTGATGACTTTGCCCAATTGGTTGCAGAGGAAACAACTGTAATATAGTCAGATTAGAGAACACGTATTGCACAGTTCTACTTGGACCTTGCTTTCAGAAGAAATTATTTTTCCAATCTTTAACTCACCTATCTGTAATTTTGAGCAATATAGTCAATGACATCCTCAATAATTAATATAAAAACTACATAAGTGGAGTCACTTCAAATACATATACATTTAAACATTCTAAATCCTACCACTTACCATCAATGACACATGAATTTGACCTGTATGGAGTGGAAGTAACAGCACATAGTCACACAATGAAATACTGAAAGTACATCAACAATTTACACGTACATAATGTACTTTACAGATTAAAAATCTTTCAGAACTCTTTACAATCGCAAAGGAAATTGCTTTTAGAATGTCTTTGAATATTGTCTTTTAATCTCTGCTTTAGACACTGGAAGTAACATCGCACTGTCAACCCAATGACACTGAATGCACTGTCAAATTTTAAGATTGAAAGTACCTTCACAAAAAGGTTTGCTGAAACATTTCAAGTAAAATCAAATTCTGGCAAATTGTAATAAATAACTTGGGTGAGAGATTTCCACCAAGCTGCTGTCCTTGTGTGAGATATGGTAAAAATCTACATCTGCTCGTGTAAAACAGAGTTTCCATTGCACCTCTTGAAAATGAACATGGTGACAGCAACGAGAAAGATTAGAACATAGAATATTACAGCACAATACAGGCCCTTCAGCCCTTGATGTTGCGCTGACCTGTGAAACCAATCTGAAGCCCATCTAACCTACACTATTCCCTTTATCTTCCATATGTTTATCCGATGACCATTTAAATGCCCTTAAAGTTGGCGAGCCTACTACTGTTGCAGGCAGGTCATTCCACGCCTTTACTACTCTCTGAGTAAAGAACCTACCTCTGACATCTGTCCTATATCTATCATCCCTCAATTTAAAGCTATGTCCCTTCGTGCTAGCAGTCACCATCTGAGGAAAAAGGCTCTCACTGTCCACCCTATCTGATCCTCTGATCATCTTGTATGTCTCTATTAAGTCACCTCTTAACCTTCTTCTCTCTAACAAAAACAGCCTCAAGTCCCTCAGCCTTTCCTCATAAGACCTACCCTCCACACCAGGCAACATCCTGGTAAATCTGCTCTGCACCTTTTCCAATGCTTCAATAACTCCAAAAGTATCATAGTCAGGATCTGAGACACCAAGGCAGGTTCACAATTGTGGAAGGACCACTAGTGCTGTCAGAAAGGGTAACAGAAGTAGTAAAAGTCATAAAGGACTGGATCCCTCCATGAAAAGAATATCCTTGCAGGACTATTAGGAAGATTCATAAAATTGGACTCACTAAATGCACTTTCCAAGAGCCAGTACAGGCATAAAGAGATGAATGACCTCCTCTTGTACAGTATCATTGATTTATTTTTAATTAATTCATGGGATGTGAGCATCCCTGGCTGGCTCAGCATTTATTGCCCATCCCCAGTTGCCTTTGAGAAGGTGGTGGTCAGCTGCCTCTTGAACCACTGCAGCCCATTAGGTGTAAGGACATCCATATTATCAGCAGGAAGAGAGTTCCAAAATTTTGACCTAGTGACACTTAAGGAATGGCAATATATTTCTAAACCAGGATGGTGCGTGTTTTGGAAGAGAACTTGCTCGCTGTGGTGTTCCCATAAATCAGCTGTTCTTGTCCTTCTAGATGATAATGGTTTTAGGTTTGGAAGGTGCCGCTTAAGGTGCTTGGTGAATTTCTGCTGCTACTGAATGTCGGTGATGGAGTGGCACAACTTTTGTAGATATGGTGCCAAACAAACGTGCTGCTTTGTCCGCGATGGCATCTAGCTTACTAAGTGTTGTTAGAGCTCACCCATCCAGGCAATTGGAGAGTATTCCATCACACTCCTGACTTGTGCCTTGTGGATGGTCAACAGGCTTTGGGGAGTCAGGAGATGCGTTACTCACTGTAGGACTCCTAGCCTCTGACCTGCTCTTGTAACCAAAGTACTTACATGACAAGTCCATATTAACTCCATGTCAATGATAACCTCAAATATGTTGATTGTCGGAATTCAGCGATGGTCAAAATATTGATTGTCAAGAGGTGATGGTGAGACGGTCCCTAATAGGAGATAATCATTTCCTGGCATTTGTGTGGTATGAATATTACTTGCCACTTGTCAGCCTGAGCCTGGATGTTGTCCAGGTCATATTGCAGTTGGACATAGACTGCTTCAGTGTCTGAGGAATCGTGAATGGTACTGAACACTGTATAATCATCAGCAAACATCTCTAATTCTGACCTTTATAATGGAGTGTAAGGCAATTGTGGAAACAGCTGAAGATGGTTGGTCCTAGGATTCTATTTGACCAGATTATTAACAGTAATAACCAAAACAAAAATAAGCAAATTAAAATGGCAGGTGAATAGTCAATAGTTCAACCACTTGCTTTGACTCCAAGACTAGGCATGGATACCACAAAAAATAGATTAGTGGACCATTACTTAATTGATAACCGATGCTTATCTGCTCTGATATAACTGAGCTTTTGATGGATCATGCTCACTGTGGTTTAGCTTATGATTAAAATTAATTTGTAGTTGACTATCTGAATGATAATACAAGAATTGGTCTGTCCTGCAATCTGTTCTAGTAGATGTTTCAACATAAAATTTATATAATTTATAGCCACCTCTGTAAACTGCTGGAGTAGACAGTACTGAGGTGGAAGAATCAATATAAAATTGGATCAATGTAAACACATAGCTAAAAAAGAAATGCATAAATAGGGAACACAGCAAAAGCCAGTGACTTACTGAACGGAAAACATTATGTTGTGACTGCTATAACACAAGGTGTACTTGCAATGCTCGGGAGTTTTATAGCATGTCTCTCTTGGGAGTTTATTTTCATAGTCTGAGCATTTGCAGATATTATACAGAGTTTCCTCATATGCCAGCTAACTGCTGACATCACCCAATCCTCAGAGTCCAGCCAAACTGACTAAGTAGTTAACCAAACCACCTGCCCTGGTAAAAGGCAACAATGATTAATGCCATACAGATTTGACTTTCTTGATCTTGCTGTATCTCAATCATTGTTTAATTATTACCCTCAGCAATATCACCGACAGACATAAGATCGATATCCACAAATAGTGATTAAAAATATAAGAAATAAGGTCAGGTGGAGGGCACAAGCATTGGCACATCCAGATAGCAGTGATCATAACATGACTGAAATTTGCATTCAATTTGAGGGAGAGAGGAATGGATCGAAGACTTGCATTTTAAACTTTTATAATGACAAAGATAAGAGCATGAAAAGAGAGTAAACTGGAAAATCAGACCGAGCAATAAGTCAGTGGACATGTAAAGGAAAAATAATTAAGGGGATACTTCATAACACTCAGCAGCAAGGTATATTCCAGTGTAGAAGATACACTTGAGGAGAAGGATGCATCATTCATGTAAGTAAGAAAGTGAAAGATTATATCAGAATTGAAGCAAAAGCTTACAATTCCACGAAGATTAGTGGTAGATCAGGAGACTGAATAGTATATTAAAAACACCAAAGAGTAACTAATAAAGTTAAAATTAAATAAATCTCGAAGGTCAGATGAAATGTGTCCCAGGCTGAGAGTGAGGCAAGGGAGAAAATAACAAGCATGCTAGCAATAATTTTCAACTCCTTTCTGGCCACAGGAGAGGTGCCACAGCATTGGAGAACAGCCAGTGTGGAAGTGTTATTCGAGAAGGGAGAAAGGGATAAACCAGGAATCTACAGACCAATCAATCTAATCTCAGAGGTGGGAAAATTGTTGGAAGCAATTCTGAAAGACAGAGTTAATCTGCAATCAGAGAGTCAGAGATTAAATAAGAATAGTCAGCGAGATTTTATTAAGGAGAGGTAATGTCTGACCAACTTGATGGAATATTTCAAAGAGGTGATTAGGTGTTTAGATGAGGGCAATGCATTTGATGTAGTCTACTTGGACTTCAGCAGGGCTTTTGTTAAGCTCCCACATGGGAGGTTGATAATAAAAGTAAAAGCCCATCAGATATAATTAAATTCACCAATTGGATCTAGAATTGACGGAATGGCACGAAGTAGATTGTAATGGTTGAGGATTGTTTCTGTGACTGGAAGCCTATGTGCAGTAAAGTTGTATAGGGATCAGTGTTGGGGCATTTGCTGTTCATGGTATACATAAATGATTTGGACTTGAAAGTAGGATGTTTTTCAGTAATTTCACAGGTGATGTGAAATTGGTGTGCAGTAAATAGTGAGGAAGATAGCCTTAGATTACAGGGGGATATAGATGGATCGGTCAGATGGGCTGATCAGTAGCAAATGGATTTCAATCTGGATAAGTGTGAGGCGATGCTTGTGGGCAGGACAAGCAAGGCAAGGAAATACATGAACTGCAGGACTCTGAAGAGCACCAATGATCTGAGGGACCTTGGTGTGCATGTCCATCAGTCCTGTAAGGTTGCAGGACAGGTACATAAAGTGATCAAGGAGGCATATGTTATACTTACTTTTATTAGCTGAGGTGCAGATTTTAAGAGCAGAGAGGTGATGCTGAAACTGTATAAAATGCTGGTAGGGCCATAGCATATTTATCAAATTATGAAGGGAAAAGACAGGGAAGATGGGAAGGAACTCATCCCCTTGGTAGAGGGTTCATGACCAGGCGGCACAGACCTTAAGGTAAGGGGCAGAGGGTTAGAGGGAATGTGACGAAAACTATTATCGCCCAGAGTGGTGGGAATCTGGAACTCACTACCTGTGTCTCACTAGAGACATCATAAGTACTCATAACAATTATTTAGATGTACGCTTGAGATGCTAAGGCATACAAGGCTATGGATCAAGAGCTAGAATATGGGATTAGAATAGTTTGGTGCATGTTTTTAACCAACGAGGACTCAGTGAGTTGAAAAGGCCTTTTTCTGAGCTGCAGAATTCTTTGTCTCTTTGATTCTACAGTAGATGCATTACTTGTAATTTTTAATTTTCCAAATTTCCCTAGATTCTGGATAGGTCCCCTCGTAAAATAGTGACATAACTGCTCTGCAAGAAAATAGGGAGACTAAAAGAGGAAACCGCCTAATATCTGTCAGAGAAGTTCTAGAATCTATTAATAAGGAGGTTATAGAGTTTCTTAGAATAGCTAAATGCGATCAAGCAGACGCAACATGGTTTTGCAAAAGGGAAATCATGTTTCATTAATTTCTTAGAATTCCTTGAGGAAATAACAACAACATAGATAAAGAGGATCTCTATAAATACTGTGTACTTGGATTTCCAGAATACAAAGTGCCAATTATGAGCTAATGGTGTAGAGCTAGCATGGAAAGAAGATTGGTTAGCTAACAGGAAACCGAGAATAGGGATAAAGGAGACATGTTCTGACTGACGAGATATAACAAGTGGATTACTGCAGGGATCTGAACCTAAGTTGCTTAGTAACCATATCAGCGTAAATGGACCAGACGCGTGGCTGCTAAGTTTACTGATAATAAAATGATGGATAGGAGAATCACCTGGAAGTGGACATAGATAGCTCAAGTCAGCAGGCAAAAATGTGGAAAGCTGGAGCATGCTGTGGGAGAACATGCAATTTGACAAGAAAAGAAAAGCAGCATATTATTTAAATAGAATGTGATTGCTGAACTTTGTTGTACAGAGGGATACAGGTAACCTCATACACAAATCACAAAACATTAGTATGGATTTCCAGTAAGTGACGAGGAAATCAAACAGGATATTGTTGTTTATTCCAAGTGGAATGGTATGTAAAGGTAAGGAAGTTTGGCCAATTTTTGCAGGACATTGAGACTACATTTGGAGTACTGTATACAGCTTTGTACTGCTTCTTTAAAGAAGGGATATATCACCTTGGAAACAGTGCTAAGAAGGTTCACTTAACTGGTTCATGGGATGAAGGAGCAGATCTTGTGAGAAAACACTGTACCTGTATCTAGTCGAGTTTAAAAGTCTAACTGGCGATCTTATCTGAAAATACAAGTTATGAACAGGAGTTGGCCATCTTGCGCATCGAGCCTGCTCCACCAATTAATAAAATTATGGCTGATCTGACTGCAACCTCAATTATTCTCTGACAATCTTTAATCTCCTTTGCTGAGAAGAATCTATCCACTTCTGCCTTTAAAATTATACAAAGACGTTGCTTCCAACACCTTTTGAGGAAGAGAGTGCTCCAAAGTTGTAGAATCCTTTAAAAGAGAAATAAACTTCTCTGCATCTTTGTATTAAAATGGTAACCATGAGTTCTAGATTGTCACACAAGAGGAAACATCTTTTCCGTATCTATCCTATCAAGCCCCCTCAGGCTCTCAGATATGTTTCATTCAAGTTGATTCCTAAAAATAGTTGTTTGCAATCTACTTCCCATTGACTCCAAAAACAAATGTGAGAGATTCCCTGGCTTTCCTGGAGGGCTGGCAGCCTCAGGGTCAGACTTTTAAGGTGGAAGTTTCCTGTTTGCAAAGGTCTTGTGTGAAAACTAGTCTCAACCTAGTTCACAGGAGTATAAGTCCACCTAAAACTGCCACTAAATCAGCACTATTTTATTTTGACTGCAGAATAAATAACATGGAAGATCTAACAATGCTGTATTAATGCTCGTTTGATATTTTGACATTGCAATATATTGGTGGGACAGACCTGTAAAGCTAACTGAGCTGTGTCAATTTTACATTAACGTTATCCACATCATCCCCATCATCCTTGACCAAGTTTTTGTAGGAGATAGAATTGAGCCCTCTCAATGAAGCTGCCAATAATGCTTACACTCAAATTCAGTTAGCTATGATATTAAAAGACTAACAATCAATAAGCTAACTGACTTTGTTCTAACTCCTGACATCTTATTAGCAGAGAACAAAGCTGGGAATTTAGAAGTCCTCCAGTAGATTATTGGGGTAAGTGCATTTACATGCTACAATGTCAAGTAATGACCAAAAGAAAAATCCAGCAGATAAATGGAAACTCCACAACCTGCAAGTTCCCAGCTAAGCTATCACCTTCCTGGCTTGGAAGTATATCCCGGTGCATTCAGTGTTGCTGAATCAAAATCCTGGAATTCCCTTTGCTCACCACCATCTTGTTAGAGTAACATTTAATGGGCAATAAATGCTGACCTAGCCAACAATGGCCACATCCCATGAGTGAATTTTTTAAAAGTCACTTCATATAATTAAGATATTTTAATAAACAATCTGAATGTACATATTGGAGCACAACAATTGTTGCAGTGCAGTGTAACTTAAATATGCCAGGTGGGGTCTATTGAAAAATATCACAACCTACCAGAGGTATAAGAGTATCATATTCCCTCCTCCAATAATACAGTCTTTCTGCTTTACCTATTTAAAAATGGGCTGATAATTAAGAGAATGACTGAAATACTTACGAGGATTTCCTGCTTAGTTTACTTAGCAAAAAGGAATCTTTAGTCAGATCCTGAAAATTAAGAAATATTCTAGTTACTTGACTTTTGCTTTGCACAACACAAAGTAGTAATTCAGTGATAAAACTACTGCATAAATTCACCAGCAAAGCAAAAGCAAGATTCAGAAATGTTTGTATCAAAACAAAAAATATTGTAACTACTCAGAAGGTCTGCCAGAGCTTGTGGATAAGGAAACAGTTGACTTTATGGGCTTGCGGCCTTTTATTTTTCTGAAGCATCTGCGTTTCTGTCCAGCAATGCTTCCTGACCTTTTGATTTCCAGTATTTTTTTTTTTGCTTCAGATTTCAAACTTTTGCAGCATTTTGCTTTTCCAATTCCATCATTTTCAGACTTTATTTCAACTTTTCAGCAGTGACAGTGTTTTACAGTGTGTCGGAATTCTTTTGTCATGCTTTGAGCACCAACTACCTAACAAATTCGGGATAAAAAGACCTAACGATGTCAGAAAAAAAATTCTCATGAGAAATAAGCTGTCACTTCAAAAATTGAACGTTTATGTTGTTTTCGCAAAAATGTTTCCAAATATAGGATACAATTATTGTTAGTTGTCATTTATCGCTGACAAGTTGCTTAAGTCCTTTGTTTTTTCCCAGATGAAAATTAACTGGATGCAAAATCACATTAACCTGGCCCTTAGTGTACAATTCAAAACATAGGGATTCAAGCTCCCTGATCATTGCTCCAGAATTCCGCTGTAACGCCTGTGAAATGTCTGTAAACTCGGTTTGGTCACAGAACCACTGCACTGTAGACATGCACAGGAATTTCCACGGCTTTGTTTCTGGGCAAAGTCTGTCCCTAGCATGACCAGTGACATGAAGGGTTGAGGGAGACACTCACTACACTGGGAATCCCTGTGACTCCAGACTCCTACAAATTCGGAGTAAGTTGGCAGGCAATAAACTAAGGAAAACACCTGTAAAGCCTTGATTGTGAGCCACAGTTAACCCCACCAGGAATGGGTGTGTCCAGGGCAGAATTGGAGCTTGGTATCCCCAGGCAGCAGATCCATTTTTAAAAAATTATTAGTAGCTGCTTAGCAGCATGTTGAATCTGAAGAAAAGAATGAATTGGTAGAAGAGAGCAGCACTCTGCAAAGAAGTCAAAATGTTGTGGATACTGGAAATCTGAAACAAACGTACAGGATGCTACAAAAACTCAACAGGTTTTGCAGCATCTGTAGACAGAGAAACGGAGTTAACATTTCTAATCTGGTATGACTTTCTTCAGAACTACAAAACTCTATCCGTGCCTACAGCTAGGAGACTCACTGCTCCATAATTAACAGCTGGAGTCTTTTTTTTAGTTAGTCATACTCCTTCTACCTTTTATATTTTTTTTAATATCTCTCTCAACAATCTTTCCCAATCTTTGTTTCACTTTTTGAATATACCTAAACTCTAATTTGTATTTTCTGTATTCAACTTCCTTGTTTAGATTCTGTGTGGGTTAGGAAATAATTCCTTAATTAGTTGAAAGCTTCCCTATTTCTTGCCAATGTCACAAACAGCGCAGACACACTGTAAAAGGCATAGCACTGGATCAAACACAGGTTAGAGTATTCACTCCAAAGCCTGATAAAACTTTGTAGTCAACTGTTAGGGAGTTAAACAGCAAGCATTGTTCCATGCCACAGACCATAACTTCTGGGTCATTTTTAAATGAACCATTTCTTTTCTGAACTGATGTCAAGTTAAGATGCAAACAAACTTCAACACTTCTTACAAGACTTTTGTTTACGAATCCTTAATGCAAATGAAATTAATTCTAACCCAGTTGGTTGGAGAAAAGCTACAAGTCTACTTTGTGGACATTAAAACATAAGGTTTAATGTTCAGTCAATTATGTATAAAAATCTGCTTTTTTGGTTCACCACATTAGAGCAAGTCCTTAGCAATTGTTTTCCTGAGCTCAGCAAAGTGTTGTGATTTTTATTTTTTTTTTTACTACAGTTCGAGTGAGGGGGCTGTCAGAGTTTACTTCAGCTGGAACACAATTGAACTCAGCATTCCAGCTCTAACTCATGTGCTAACTATCCAACCAATTGAGTTAACCAGTGCCCATGTGTGCACTATACATTACCTCAAATGATGTCCTTACGACTTCACCGCATGGTTTTGATATCATGCCGCCATCCTGATCATGAATGTTTTGGTTTGGACAACTGACAGCTTCATTACCTGCTGAAGCAAAGCACCGGAACAGGATTTTCAGGATATTAGACTCCTGGATATAGGCTTTGAGCTACATTTTTTTTTTCTCCTGGATCAAAGCTTTGTGAACAAAAACAAATAAACCACATTTATCACCGTTTAAATTGTTACTGACATTGTACTAGGCATCTAAAAGGAGTTAGAAACAAGTAGTGAGGGCCATAACTGAGGTTAATAATCCATATCCGTCACTGTGATGTAACAGAACAGGATAGTTTTTCCTACCAATGTTGCCTCCTCCACATCCTTCCACCTCACAGAAACCTAGCTTTAACAAATGAACATTCAATATGTTCACCTGCTACATATTTATCGTATATACTTACATGTAAACCATGGTTCCCAAAATCCATATCTCTCTCATAAAATTAGGAAGAAAACCTAAGAAAGTACAACTCATGAAAAGGTCCTTACATGTGAATCAAGCATTGCAGAGAAAACTGTCTACACTTCTATATGAATGTGATGCACTGAGTGAGCTCAGACAAACCAAATTAACTGTGTGTGTGTATAGTGACATTCGAGCATTGCTATATACCTGATTCCTAATAGATGAATGACCTGCAATATTTTGCAGGTTTAACGGTAATGCAAAGCAATTTCAGCTGTGACCTGGCAGCATAAATCTCGAGACATATCAGGCTCTACAAAAAAATGAAGTGAAAATCCCTGCAAGCAATATTTCTACATAGTTCTTAATTCCAGATTTTGTTTATAATTGAAATGAATTTTCACTGTCTGCCTTTGTGGATTTAAACTCATGCCCTCAGAACACTAGCCTGAGGTTCTAAATTACTAGACCAGTGACATTAA
>JAHRHZ010000012.1:65427935-65439731 GCA_024137785.1 Ginglymostoma cirratum
TCAGAACACTAGCCTGAGGTTCTAAATTACTAGACCAGTGACATTAACATTGACCACCATGTGGAGATGGTGGTGTAATCAGGCCACACAGCTCAAGGGTAAAGGGAGATGGGCAAAATATAATGAACTTGAAACTGTGTGCAAAGCTCATGAAAGAATAAAGGGACAAGACCGGATGATTTCTACAGTGACTGTCATAAAAGAAGAACTGCAATCATATCACAAGAACTGCTAAGTTTCCAGATTAACATCAGTGGTCTATGTGAGACCTGCCATCATGGGGAGGGATGGCTGAAGGAACAAGCAAAGGGCTACACCTCCTATTGGAAAGGAAAACCTGACAGCAACAAGCATATCCAAGGAGTTGTTATTTTTTTCATTCAAAATTGAATTTTGGATACACAGGTTTGGCAACATCTGTGAAGAGAAAGCAGAGTTAATATTTCGGGTCCAGTGACCCTTCTTTAGAACAGAACTGGTTACCCCCTCCCACAAACAGTCCTTTATCTCCATTATATATGATGTCAATTAACTCTGTAGATACTAACAGTGTAATGCAACACCCAGTACAAAGAAATTGCAAGAACTAAAAGAGGAAGAACCAATGTCTCAGCCCTAAAGTAGCCCACACAGAGAGAAGAATTCCAACCTATCTGGAAAATCTTCAGTTACCCAATTCAATTTCAGAAAACTGGGATCAAATAAAATTAGAGGAGCAGGAAAGCTGACGTTTCGGGCCTAGACCCTTAAGGGTCTAGGCCCGAAACGTCAGCTTTGCTGCTTGGCCTGCTGTGTTCTCAGATTCTCCAGCACCTGCAGTTCCTATATCTCTCAAATTAAATTAGTCTTCCTGGATTCCAATTTTCAGACCATCCAGTTCAGACATTGAAGTCACCAGGACTAGCTTGATAAAAACAACAATGAAATATATGACCTCGTGGAACAAAAGTGAGGCACCTTCATTATCTAGCAGAACAGGCTGAGGTCACACACTAAGAAGGCAACAATCCAATAGTTCAGGGCTGACACTTAAAATAAATCCGGACTAAAGGATAAGTGATGGAGAGAGAAAGCCTGAGAAATCAAACAGTATGCTAACCATCATTTTTGATTTATTGAAGTCACAGAGCAATCTATAGACCAGATAAACACAATTCCCTTTCATCACAGGGTGGTGCCTCTGTTCTTAGAATCAAAATAGAATCAAAGAATCATAGAATCCCTGCAGTGTAAAAGTAGGTTATTCACCCCATTGAGTCCACACCGACTCTTAGAAGAGCATCCCATCCAGACCCACCCCACTACCCCATCCCTGTAACCCTGCATTTACCATGGCTAATCCACCTAACCTTCACATCCCTGGACACTATGGGCAATTTAGCAAAGCCAATCCACCTAACTTGCACATCTTTGGACTGTACAAGAAAACTGGAGCACCCTGACGCAACCCACACAGACACAGGGAGAATCTGCAAATTCCACACAGCCAGTCTGAGGCTGGAAGGATGATAATGCCATCCATCAGTATTGAAAAGAACACTTCTAATTACGTCATAACCATGAATTCACAAACAGAAGTTGATAATCTCTGGATTTACCCTGTGGTAGAATCTATGGTGGCTCATCTTTGATGGTGCAATGGTACCATGTTACCTGAAAGTTGGACAGGCAGCAGGCCAATCTGAAAATGGCATGGAACAGGAGGATAGAAAGTAGGAGTGAGGCCTGGTCATAGGACAGACAGTCTCAAGACAGCAGCTGGGAATCAGCATGCACCCAGTTTGAAAAAGAATCAGTGATGTCTCAGTAAATGTTATAAGGTGATAGGTTTGTGAGTCTGTAGTGCGACTATCTGTTTGCAAAGAGCAAGATTCGTTGGAGCTGATTAGTGAGTTATTTTATCTTCTGCTCTCCAGTTTAAAGTAAATAGTCTGAAAACTAGCCTTAAAATATGCCAGGACAGCTTGGTGCATGGAACCATGGGCATGGTGCTTGGTGCATGGTCCACCCTGTGCCATGTAGGGAGTCAAGGACACTTCATGTGCCCTAGATGATCACATGTGCAGAAAGAATCTCCAACTGCAGACAGTTGAGCTCTAGGTTTTGAAACATCAGGACAGGTTGGAGTCACTGTAGTGCATCCATGAGGCTGATAGCACGTTAACAATTTGGTCACTCTGAGTGGACATCATCCTCAAATTAAGGGACTGCCAATGATGATAATCATGACATCATTGATGTGAACAGGCTGATGCAACACTAGAATATCAAAATTGGTCAACAATATGCAGTTAGTATCTTCCAATTTCATCCCTGGAATAAAAAGATATGCATTAGAAAGCCTGGTGGGCCTGTTCTAGGGCCATCTAAGGATGACTCTATAATTTGCATCCGAGATGCCTTTGACTTACCATTGCTGAGACAAAACTGGTGGAAGCACTATGGAGTGTTGCTGGGAGAATTTGGACATTTTTATTGATCATTAGACTATAGAAAATAGCATTGCATATGTGTGGAGGCAGTAACTACAGCAGCACTTACATTGCCACCTGAGCATGACATGCACAGCAGGAGCACCAAGGGGGACGCTTTCTGAAGCTGAAGGAGAAGAAGAATTCTTCATATGAAACCCTAGCCACAAAGGATCCCATGTGGAGCACAATTCCTTTGTAACTAGGAGCCATGCACAGCATCTGAAGGGGATGCACTTCACACAAGAGGTGAGATGGAGTGGTTCCACATCCTTGCTAAAGACAAGGAGCTGAAACCAGGGTGAGAAACATCTTCCCAGTAGATCACTTTCATCCTTATATTTATTCAGCAGGATTCTCCTTGGCAGAACCAGGTAGAACCAGGCAACACCAGCAACATTTTGCAGTTTATCTAGTATAGAAACATTAGGGAGAAGACAAACATTGTGCAGAAGAGGAGGGGATTTCATCATCTTCTCCCTTGGGAAAGATGATGAGACAAAAGATTAAATGGGATCCCCAGAACTGCAGGATTTCTCATTGCGAGCTTTTGTCACACATGTGACTCCCCTGCCTTGTAAGAGGAATTGACCATAAGAGTAAAGGTGTTGTGCTTCACTTATACAGGGCATTGCAGAGACCACATGTCAAACAACATGTGTAATTTTAATCTCCTCATTTAAAGAATGATGTAAAAACTTGGTGAAGGCACATCAGAAGACGTTAACTAGATGGATATCAAAATGAGTGGGTGGTCTTATAAGAAAAAGTTGGCAGACTGGTTTTGTTTTTGCTGGAGTTTAGAAGAGCAAGAGGTCACTTGATTAAATATGTATGATCCTGAATGGTCCATACACAAAATATGTGGGTGAGCCCAGATCTGGGGGCACAGTTTAAAAATTAGGGGTTGCCCCTTTGGAGTCATGGAGTGATATAGTCATACAGCACAGAGACAGATAGTTTGGTCCAACTAATCCGCACTGACCATGTTCCAAACTAAACTAGTTCCACTTGCCTGCATTTAGGACAGAAATTATGAGTTTATTCTTCCTTTCAGAGGACCATGCAGCTCAGTAACTCACTGCAGAGGTGATAGGCTTTTGTTAGCGAAGAGTATCAAAGATGGAAATGGGAATTTGGAATTCAAAACATAAAAAGATCAGCTATGATCTTATTAAATGGCAAGCAGGCAAGGGGACCTGTGGATTGTTGCCCCTAATTCATGTGTTTATATGTAAATCTGAATTATTGCCTCTCCCTGGTCAATCTGTATATGTGACTACCTGCCTAAGCTGCACTGAATTGAAGTCAGGAAAGCACATGGACCTGGTCTGGGTTGCAAGGAGCCAGAATGTCATTCTCAGTTCAGATTACTATGTCAGGTCAGTAGCAATTAACAGAATCTTTTGATGCTCAGAATGAAACCATACAATGTTAGCCTAGACAGCTGATGCAATGGATGACTGTTTTCCAAACATAATCTCTCAGTTTATAAATGGATTGTGATGTATATATAGATAAGATTACATAGGCCTGTTTCTGTGCTGTAGAATTCTATGTCAATGATTATGTTCCACAAGAGCCTCCTCCCACCTCGCTTCATTTCACCATATGAACATATCCTTCCACTCATTTCTACCTCATAAACATAGTTTTTCTTAAATACATTTGTTATTTTACTTCACATGATAGCCAGTTGCATATTCTCACCACTCTGAGTAAAAAGTGATTTCTTCTGAATTATTTATTTGATTTGTACATTTTTTTTAATGTATGACCCTTGGTATTAGGGTCTCAGAGAAGTGAAAACATCTTATCTTTCCCTATCCTTCGAAGGCATTCACTCCATGACTTTAAAGACTTTGATCAGGTCAATTCTGTCTTCTCTCTTCTAGAGGAAACAGCCCTATCCTGCTCAGTTTTTGCTGATAGAAGTTTGCCTAGTTTTCTGCTGATTGGGATAGTTAATGTGACAACAAAGTAGGGGATAAGCAATGACTGGTGACTGAAATACGAACTGTAGCTACTCAAAAACATAAAGTTTAAAGGAAGCATGCAACAGGTCTTCAAAGTGTTCATTATAAGACAAATAATGTAAAAGCACCACAGTTATAAACCAGATTGCAGAAGATATCTTTTCTTAATATTACACTTTAATATGGAAATAATGTATAAAATAACATACTGATTTGGTTGAAAGTGGAGATAGTTAGCCAATTTTTGTTACATTCCTTTTCTTCCACATTCTTTTCACTTCCAGCATTGTTTTGTTGAGAAGAGTCCAAAGCCTTCTGAGAACACCCGTCTACCGTGATTATCTGCAAAACAGCAGATTGTGCACTTTATTGGGTGAAGTATAGAAAGCATTCATAAGTGTGTGTATGTGTGTTGTGTATTGTGGGGCAGTGGGTAACTATCCCACCTTGAACAGCATGTTCAATTCAGCACAAGATAATGCAACTTTTGCTCAGTCCATCCAACTGAAGCACTAAGTTAACTGTCCAAAAGTGGAAAGAGTAGAAATCTGGCAAGTCTTGCAGGAGTTCATACTGCACAGCTTCCAAGATCTTGTGAGATTGAGAATCCAAGCACTTTGCAAAAACTACAACTAAAATTCAACTAACCCAAAACAGATTACAAGGGGCTCAGATTTCAGTCTGGAGTCTGATTTTATTGAAGATGATGAAAATGGCACGATGTGAATGAGATGATTCACTCCATTGTTTCTTTGTACTGCAGGAGTAATCTTTTGTGCAGGCATTTACAAACTGAAATTGAACACAAACTGTAGTTGTTTTAAATGTTTTGCGAAATAAATTGAATACTTAAAAAGCATGATTGTCATGAAATGTAGCAAATCTTCACTGATTTCCTTTCATTTTATTACACAGACCAAAGCACATTGGAGTAGAAATTTAACATCATTTCCAAGGTGCAATATTAACAACTTCCACAGTGGGAAGGAATTTAGCACAGTGACCTTTCTCAATGAAACTGTGAATACTAATTCCACTGTACGGTTAGTACTACCAGAGACCACATGTTTGCTCTGCAGTAGCTCGAAATGAGTGGAACAGACCATTCTCATGCACCTGCTTTAGGTGATTACAGAAAAAATTGGCAGGATTTGGAAAGTAAATCAATCAAATTTATATCGTGCTGTGACAGCACACTGCAGTGATGAAAAACTCCTGTGTGTATTATATCAGTAAGAACACCTGTAGACAATGTTTTAAAAAAAAAACTGTCCTGTTTAAAATATACGGCCGTACATTTCTGTTCTCACTAAACTTTATGCTTTTTATCTCTTACGCACCGGTACTTGCAGCTTTGGAGGGTTTTTTTGCCGTCTGGAGGATGTTCTCCTACAACTTCGTGGTTTTAATTTTAACCTCATTGAGTTCGAAGGGTGTGAAAGTTTTTTAAAGGCTAAAGAGGGGTAGAAACACCAGAATTAAAGACCAGGGTAAAAAAAACTTGTGAGTTAACTAAACTGCATCACAAAATATCAGATTCAAACTAGGGTATAAAAGAAAGATCTGAACTGCTAAAATTAGGGCTGGATGAAAACATGTTTAAGACTCAAATTTTCTTGAGGGAAATATGCATGCCACACAAAATTTTAAAACGTTCCAGTTGATTTAAGCATCGAAGGTTATTTGTCAGTTTTACAATGGGACCACGCAATTTATCATAAAAATAGGAACAGAATTAGACCAATTAGCAACATGTGATTGTTCCATCATTCAACTACATCATAGTTGATATATAACCTAACTCCATCTCCTACCCTGACTCTTTAATATGTTTTGTTGAAAAAAAATTCAGTAATTAATAATTACAATTGATCTATCATTTTTTTTGTTTGTCGAAGAAGGGAGTGAGTTGGGTCAAGTGGATCAATGTTTGTAGGGCATAATCATATCATTAGGTATGTATTAGTAAAGGAGAAGTTTGGTGAACAGATAGCCATTTGTTCCATTACTTCAAATGTATTAATATATTGGCTTTTGGATTTTGTCATCGTTCTGGAATAGAATCTCATTATGAATTCTCAGCTGAAATCCATTCCATTAATGATTATGTATAAATGATGGTGATCTTGCTTTCAAGTGGACTGTGAGCTTCCTTTTGAAAGTTTTACGAGCCACTGAAGAGTTTTTTTTAAAATCGCTGGTTATTTTGACAGTCTCACGGATGAGTCAAAGGTTCGTCCATTTACCATAGGGCTCTTGGGTTCTGCCTTTCGTGGATACTGGCTGAATGGGCATTGGTATATAAAGGGGCACATGAATGAGTGGGAGGTGAGGGGGTTCAGAGGTTAAGGGCAAGGTATAATTGCCTAATATTTGTGTCGAATATTCCAGTGAATTAAGACAAGCCTTCCAATCAGTCAGCCTTAGTATCCATTATCCTATATTGGGCCAGCTTCTTGAGGAGGACGCTCCAACTTCACTCTCAAATTGTTATCTCCTAAAGCTTCCAATTCCTGCCTCAAAAGGTAAAATCCAGCCTGTAGTCTCCAATTGCAGCCTTCTTCAGATACATTCAGTCTAACTGCTCTGGTCTATACATACATGAGGCAGTATAAGGGTCACTCTATTTTGCATACCCTAGGTGTAATTACAATTGCTCTACATGTCTTATTTAATACTCCAGAAGCTGTGGATGCTGGTATACATCTGGAACCCATTTCAACTCTGGTTTATTAGAGTCCCAGTGCAAATATCTGTACATTGGTGGCATGTAGCACTAACTAGCTAAGATTTGGTTCAGTACCAAAACCAAAAATCGGAAGTACATTAAGAGAAAAATTTAAGATCAGTTTAAAGAAACTAATAGCAATGACCAATTTGACATCCAAAACTTTGTTGAATTACTCTATATCTTTATCAGCACTCTGAACAGCAGGTCCTCTGCATCATATGGACTTTCCAACCAGAGGACAGCATGCTGTGACAGAGGACAGCATGACAGCTGGCTGCCATCATATGAAGTGTTAACTATTGACCTAATCGACATCATCTATGGATGATGCACATCTATTCTATTGTTGCCAACAACTGCATTATTGATCAAATGAAGATGGACACTTATTGCAAAGTTTACTCAAAGATGACAACTTTTAACTGCTGGTTCATAATCAACAGTTCAAAATTTCAATTTCTTCACATACTTCTGAAATCTTAATATCATGTACTGGGTAGTAAAAATCAATGGGCTAGATATTCAGAAATATCCATGTTTGGACACATTCCTCATTGAGCAATAACAGCTTGCATTCATCAGAGAGGTTTAATGACCCAGGTATTTTTGGACCATAAATCTCATTAAGATAGAGATGTTCCAACATAGAGGAGTACATGCAAGTTCATGTGTCAATTATAAGATAAGTGATTGGATAAGAGTGAGGCCTGGAGGAGGAACAATTGGGCACTGGACTGCAACAGGAGATCTTTTTGCATTAGGGGATAAGATCATGGTTGTCTAAAGCATAATTGGAGGATAAGGCATTTTGTTGCAATGGTAGGTGGGGAATATGGAGTGATGGCTGTAGGTGATTTGAGGGACTAGGAGGTAGAGTTAAGAGTGAGTTCAGATATCTTTGGATCAGGACCAACAGTCATTATTGGAAGTACCTACTTTTTTTAATTCTTTGCTGTTTAATATTGGTTTTCTGGAGACAATCAGCACTGTTTCTTTCTGTTCCCCTCACAAATCAAAGATGCAATAGCAAGCTGAAGCAGGCACTAAGCCCTTAACTGCATATATTTTTGGCCTAATGCCTGCTTCAGGTATAAATAAAGGATGCTTCTTGTTTGGACTTTACCACAATGAGATCCAATGAGGCTTCGTGCCAGAATTGTGGACATACAGTATTGAGACCATTTTGGACACAATACAGTACTTTACCCTAATGCAAATGGTATTGTCAAGGCTTACCTTTGTTGTCCATTCCTAACAATTGAGTAGCTTGTTACATCACTTGGAAGAGTGGACAAAAATCAACCAGAAAAAGATTGAAGACATATAATGTCCAAACGTATTTCATAGAATAGAATTTACAGAACTCCTTTGGAGTGGAAGCAGGCCATTCAGCTCATTGAGTCCACACAAACTCTCCAAAGAGCATCCCACCCAGACCCACCCTATCCCTATAACCCTGCAATTCCCATGGATAGTCCAGTTAGCCTGCACCTCCCTGGACACTATGGGTAATTTAGCATGGCCAATCCACCTAATCTGCGCATCTTTGGACTGTGGGAGGAAACTGGAACAACTGGAGGAAACCCATGCAAACATGGGGAGAATGTGCAAATTCCACACTGACAGTCACCTGAGGAATCAAACTTGGATCCCTGGCACTGTGAGGCAGCAGTGCTATCCACTAAGCCACCGTGCCACCCCTTTGTAAGGATGGCAAGTTTTGGAGGTTTGGCTTCCCTAAAGGACTTTAGTGAATGAGCTTTATTTTTAATAATAGCTTTGTCACTTTTTGCTGACTGGCTTTTCATTTCAAGATTTTCTTTAGTCCAACTTAGGTTGAGACTGACTGCACAAAGCAATGGTGGGCAAGACCCATGGACCTGTAGAAGTCTAGCCATAATTTCCAACAGAGCCAATTTTTGTTCCTAGGGAAAGGAGGGAGGGTCAGGGAGTGATTCATGCATGAGGGAAGTCTGAACCCAGCAGGTTCATTAGAATTTAGTGCTGAGATCAAACACTCTCAGGGATCTTATCCTGCAATGTAAAAATAACAAACTTATGAGTTGATGTGAGATCCTTAAAGGGCAGATGGGATTCATTTAACTTTCATCATCTGACTTTTTTTTTAAAACCCCACACCTTTTAAATTTAATAAAAATGATGTAGTGTCATTTAAGATTAAAAATAAAACTGTTGTAGTAGTTTTAATAGCTGTTTGTTTACAGGTTACAAAATGTTCTCTATGAAAGCTGGGATATCTATCATCCCAACATGAGTCTTGAGGTCAGCTCATGGGTGACTTAGGACAGATGGCATAAGGCCAAGGATGGTGGGTGGGTTAGAATGAGTTGGTATGAAATGACTTAAGATGGCATGGGAAGTGCATGAGGTTGATGGGATGTGAGGGGTAAGGGTTAGTGAGTCTAAAACATAATCAAACAACTGGTATTTATAAAGACAGCACCCCCAACCCCCCCAGTACTCAGCTATCCCTATGATAGCTGAGACCCCAATCTCTTTCTATGGTTAGCAACTCTGGTTTTATTCCACACCAGAAGCCCTAGAATGAAGATCCACATGGGCCGTGTCTTCCCAAGAGGTAACTGACAACAGGAGATTTCCCCAACTCTAGCTGCCTGCTTAGGTAGCAATAATACAGGTCTAGTCCTTATTAGACTTTTGGGGATTAAACAGTCCAATTGTAATCAAGAGGCCACTTCATGTCCCATTAAAATATTCTGCTAGAGCATTATTTGCTTTAACCATTGAAAAACATAGAATTCAATTTATGAAGAAAGCACTCTAATTTTGGCTTTCAATTCTTAACTTCAATAACGTTTGTCCATTACCATTTGGATAAAATAAGTTTTAAAAACCTTTTATTTTCGTACTGCGCCACAAATGTTCTTCCTTCTGAATCCTGGACCTTAAGCTGTTTCTTCGAGAAGACCAGCTGTTCCTTCTCAGTGGATTGATCCAGTAGGAAATACTGTTGCATTTGTGTTTGGAGAAAGACTCCAAGCTCTCATTGTTAAGCTCAGATCCATCTGAATTGAATGAGAAGGAATGAGACTTTTTGACCTGAATATGGCATGACCCATCATCTCTATTGGTACAGTTAGTATTGAATAAAGAATGCACATGTTTTTTCCTTTGATTCTTCAAACTTTCACTGAAGATCCCAGGCTCATCATCTTCACTGAATGCCCAGTTGACATAGCCAACCTCACTCCTTTCACTGTGACTATCTGATAAAAGGGGACCATCAATAACAAACGGAGAAGCCAGTAGGTCCAATGAAAGTGTATCCACCTTTCCATCAGTTCTTTCAGGATTCGTACGAATAATGTCCCATTGCTTCCCATGGTTTTCACCCTCATTCTGAACAGAGAGTGTGCTTTGAAAGCTGAATTGTATTGGTGTTCTGCATGGGCTCTTCTGCCGCTTTTGAACATTGGAATTTAAATCAGTCAATGTTGGAGTGCTTGGAAGTGACAAATTAAAATGTAGATCTGTGTGCTTAAAACTTTCGAAAGTGGAAGGAACTGGGAATAATTGTGTATATCTATGAGGTGATGTGGGCTCAGATGATATTTCTGACATGACAGTACGACCTTCCAACTCTTTCTTCTTAGGGCAGGCACAGTCAGCATAAGATACCTGCTTGTTCTCATCCTGCTTTTCTGACTTGGGTAATTCAACTACAATATTGGCATTACTACAACATATTGATGGCTTTTGGCTGTTTGCTAAGTTCCGAAGTAGTGAAGGTGGAGTGCTAAAATAATTTTGCTTTGCTTGAGCAGAAAAATTATCCAAAGGATTCAGGTGGATCACATTGCTCCAGCTATGTGGCAGCTTTCGGAAGTCACTACTTTCTGTGTTACTCCCTAAAAATGCATCATCCACTTTTAAACTATCCACAGCAGAGATCACTTTCAGAGTATCCACAGTCAAGGCCGAGAGATCCTGTAGATGTCCGAGTTGGCTGTCTAAACTGTGCAAAGATTCCTTGACATAGTGGACTTTTTCATTTACTTCTTTCAAATGCATAGCCATTTCTTCAACTCTAGAAAATAAGACACATTTTAGCCATGTTGGTTCCTTGAGGTTGCTACAGTTTCTGAAACAAACAGTTAGGAATCTGGAGTCGAAGTGCCTTAAGATGTTTCACTACTTTAAAGGCTCTACGTAAATGCAAGTTATTGTTGTTTGGATTTGAATACACCAATGATCTTTATTATGATAATTAGTCCAGTGGCAGGAGCTTTCCAGTTGCACTCCAAGCAGAAATGAAAAGTGGATATAACCTGATTACAGCGCCAATTCAGATAATTATATCATGATTTGTTTTGTTTCAATCATTTCTCTAATATCCAGGCAGTCGTCTCTTTCTTAGATAACAAGCATGGGGCTGGATGAACACAGCAGGTCAAGCAGCATCATAGGAGCAGGAAAACTTGACGTTTCGGGCCTAAACCCTTCATCAGAAATGGGGGAGGGGAAGAGGGTTCTGAAATAAATATGGAGAGAGGGGGAGGCAGATAGAGGATGGATAGAGGAGAGGATAGGTGGAGAGGAGGCCGACAAGTCGAAGAGGCGGGGATGGAGCCAGTAA
>JAHRHZ010000012.1:65440131-65450535 GCA_024137785.1 Ginglymostoma cirratum
TTTTCTGATGAAGGGTTTAGGCCCGAAACGTCAAGTTTTCCTGCTCCTATGATGCTGCTTGACCTGCTGTGTTCATCCAGCCCCATGCTTGTTATCCTGAATATAAGTGGAGTCTAGCCATCCCCTAAGTATTAATTATCTGCTGTGGAAACCGCTTCACTAAGTATTCATAGGGACCTGGCAGACCGCAAACCTGGTTAGACCATACATATTTGCTGATGCTTGAGCAGATATAGAGTCCAGTGAAATCTAGTCTATAAATGAGACTTACACCCTGAAGAACTTTGCAGATTTGAACCTGAATGCATGTCTCACACATTAGGTGCGTTCCATATCAAGAACTAAATTATTCAATAATTCATGCTAAAATCATAATTTCTCTATCCAATACAACATCCTAATTTCCTACAAATTCTATGCTCCCAGCTTTTCAGTGCTGTAAAATGAAGGTGAGTTAACTATGAGTAGAGGAATACACACATACAAGTTATCAGAAGTGGGTCAATTTCTAAAGTCTGCCAGCATTTAAATAGCTAATAGCATTTGCAAAACATGGAACAAACAAAACTTAAATGAAGTGTTTTAACTGTTTAAAGTGCTTATACCAAAAAAACACTTTGTCAACTAAATATGCTCCAAAAAGTTCAATTTGTTCTTGGTCTCATAATGTACAGGAAGCCTTGTCCATAAGCTACCTTAATGTAGCTTGTGATATTTTAGAGTGTTAAAAGCTTTACAGAAATCAAAGTTATTGTTGCTGTTATTATAACATGTTAGCAGACTGCCCTTTCACCTTGAAACCATATGTTTAATCTGATCCAACTTTATGGATGTGGGTGTTAAAACCATAAGAAAAAGGAACGGGAGCAGACCATTCAGACTCTCAAATCTGCTCTGCCATTCAATAGGATTATGGCTGATCCAACATTCTTCAAATTCACTTTCTGATGTTTTCCTCATTACCCTTGATTCCCCTACTGATCAAGAATCTATCTATCTCAGACTTAAATAGACACAAGGACTCTGCCACCATAGCTCTCTGTGGCATGGAGATCCAAAGACATTCAACCTTCTGAAAGAAGAAATTCTTCCTCATCTCAGACTTAAATTGGCACCCCTTTAGTCTAGAGCATTGTCTCAGAATATGTCCTAGACTCTCCCATGAGTGGAAACATCTTTTCAGTATTTCCGCTGTCAAACCCCTTAAGAATCCTCTATGTTTCAATGAGATCACCTCTCATTCTTCTAAACTCCAGTAAGTAGAGTCCCAACCTGTGTAGCCTTTGCTTATAAAATAATCCCTCCATACCAGGGATCCTCCTTGTGAACCTTCTTTGAATCATCTCCAATGAAATGATACCTTTCCTTAAGGGGACCAAAACTGCTCACAATACTCTAGTTGTGGTCTCACCAGCACCTCCTACAGTTGCAATAAGACTTGCCCCTACTGTTATACTCCAACCCCGTTGAAATAAGGGCCAACATTCTGCTGCATCTGTGTGCTAGCTTTCTGTATTTCATGCACAAGTACCACCCAAATCCCTTTGTGCTATAGCTTTCTGCAATTTTTCTCTATTTAAATAATATTCTGGTCTTCTGTTCTCCCTTCCAAAATGAAAAACTGCATGTTTTCCCAAATCATACTCAATTTGCCAACCTTTTGTCCCCACTATCAATATATCTCTGCAAACTGTTTATAGCCCTCTCTCAACCTGCTTTTCCACCTGTTTTTGTGTCATCTGCATATTTGGCTACAGTACATTCACTTCCTTCCTCCAAGTCATTACTTACTTATTGAAAACAGTTGTGGTCCCAGCACTGATCTGTGGTCTCCTCAAATATGTCAATCAAGGTATTTATAAATTAGTTCACAGAATCTCAGTCAAGTTCATAGTTGCCACAGGCTCAAAGCAAAAACTTTCCTATTTCAGTGTCATGGAACTGTAAGAATGCTTGGTGTATGCATGGAAGGATCACAATTGTGATGGTGCTATTCTAAGGTTAAAGTCAAGGTAATTTTTTACGCAGAATTGAGCAAGCATTAATCTGATGTCAACTACACTATCCCTGCCCTTGGAGTGCTTCCTGCTGACAGTGGTGTTGGAACTCATAGCAAGCATAAATGTTATCAGTAATACTGTAAATCAGGAAACTGCTACAAATTTACCTTTCAGTTGTTACTCGAATTCTTTCATTGTCACTCGAATGGAGATTTTCATTCTTCTCGTGAAAGTATTTCTCCACACAAAGCTCTTCAAAGTCATGAAGCTTTTTCAATTCCTCCTTACTTAGATACAATTCTGTACAAGACAAAAAGCACATTTTCAGATTTTACCAAATTGGTTAAATATTCAGCACCAAATACGTTTTTATTAGAAAAATGCATCGTTTTCTTTCTTTCCTGCTCTTCCAATGCCAAGCCCCTTATGGAACTGGTGTTAGAGAGCACCCAGGTGCCCTGCTTCCAGGTGTCGTGCCATGCTGCAGTGACTGTGCCCAGCACTTGCCCATCCCTTTGTGCAACAACTGGTTTATCCTCAAATTTTCTGTTTAAGAGTAGACAAAACTTTGCTATGTGCCAATAACTGGTATCAAATTCCCCACAAAGTTCTTTTCCTTTGAAATCACAGGAGCTGAAACTGCCAGTTTTCACCTCATTCCAAAAATGCTTCTGACAGTCACTTTAATGTTAACCTGAGCGCCCACATAAGATATTAGTCTACACAGTAAATGCTGTCTCTTACTTTTATGATTGATCAAAAATATAGTCTGAATTGACTTTAGTAGACAGGTATGCATCATCAAATGTAATGTGTTTTCTGTCTGTTTGAATTAAAAACTCAGAGTGTTGCTTTACATGCACAGTCAAGCAATCCCAGTATCCAAATAAGACTCCACTTGCTTTTCAGGATAAATTTATTTTCGCAACTGACAGTTCCCTCCAATATCCAGTAGAGGGCAGCAAACTAATACCACTGATAGTATTTAGAACATTGTTTAGGAGTCAATTTTCAAATTGAATTGGTTGGAGAAAGACAAAAAGTTTGCAATGTACTTGTGGAGTAACTGCATTTGGAATCTGGTAGGTTAGGGTCTGAAACTAGAACACACTGGGTAAGGGTTACGGTTAAGAGTTCTGAAGAAGAGTCACTGGACCCGAAATGTTAACTCTGATTTCTCTGCTCTGTTTTTCCAGCAAATTCTGTTTTTGTTTTTGTTAGGGTTGGAGTTCTGGCTTTGAATTGAAGAGTCTAGCTTTATGGGTGAGAATCACGTGCTATCACTGATGAACAGATCTCAGGAGTCCCCATGTCCCAAGCATGGGGTGTGGTTTGAAAAAGTGCACTTGTCAGACTGTTCATAAGTCTGAGTCAATAGACAATTGTAGAAACCATCTAGATGTCCAGGCCACACTCAGGCTCATGGTCTAGGCCCTCAAATCAAAGGCAGCCCTTACTTAAAAACATTAATATCAGACACTTAAGAGTGGGGACCATGGAGCAGTGATTGTCAGAATAATGTTCACTTTGGGCATTAGCAGCCATTGATGCAATGCACTCGATTCTGCTTTACACATTTGAAAGCAGGCAGATACCAGCTTGCTAGGATTCTAACGTGCTGTGTCATGCTAATTTGTATTACTGATTCTTCTTCCGAGTTAAGCTCATTTACAAATCACAGTGCCCACTTTAAAGCAGTGTATTGCCAGATTTGACCTCCATAATGATCCCTACAGTTGTTCCTAACCTTTTACTTGCAGTGCACTGTGAAGGTTCCAGCTACTAATGTGTGAACAGAAAACTTAAATTGATCTGATCTACCAGTACAAATAATTGGCATTATGTATCCATCAGAATAAAATGTATTGTCACGGCCCTCTTAATAAAACTCTGTGTAGAAACAGAAATACCGACTTGCTAGGAGAAAATTATCATGACATAATGAAAAATGAGGTCATGGCTACAATGCTTCTACAAACACACACATGATTTGTTATTGCAATATTGGTGCTAGAACATAAAGTTAATTATTTACTTAAACCGACATCCTCCTCTTCTTGATCCACCTCATTTTTGGCTCGACGTTGGTAAATTCGACTCAGTAGCTGAGCTATGTGACTGAAGATAATAATTGGAGGTGGCAGCCATGGCTTTTCATGATAGGTCATAATATAACGGTAGCGATTATACTTCCAAAGTTTGTTAGATATGGATTTCATTTCATAGTACACATTGCTACAGAGGAAACAAACAACCAGTGAAGTAGTGAAAAATAAATCATGATGTTGCATCCAATATGAATGTATATACTGAGCACAGATACAGATTAAGTTATAATAAAACATTGAAAAAACTAAATTAAAGCCTCTCTTGTTAGAATAACCCTTCACTCTAAAATTGTAACTCTGTGGATGCTTTTTCTCTTTTAAAACTGCAGCACATCTCCTTTTCATACTCTGGTAAGGATTTTTTTCTTCCTATCAGAACTATAGATGAATACAGAAGGTTTAGAAGGGATGTGTGAAAGCAAGTAAGACTAGCAAAGGGGGTTTATGATAAAGAATAGCAGCTAACAAAGGGAAATCTCAGAGTCTTTTATACATATTTACAACAATAAAAGAAAATTGCAAAAAGAGGAGTTGGGCTGATTAGGGATCAAAAAAGGGGATCTACACCTAAAGGCAGGGGCATGGCTAATATGTTAAATGAAAACTTCGCTGTTATTACTAAGGAAATAGATGCTTCCTAGGCCATTATGACAGAAGACGAAATTCATTCACTGAATGTTTTTAAAATTGATGAGGAGGAGGCATCAGAAAGGTTGTTGGTACATAATTCTATAAGGCATTGGAACCAGCTAAGATGCATCCAAGGATATTGAACAGTATGAGCCTGAAAACTGCAGAGGCACTGGCAATAATCTTTTAATCTTCCTAAACTCAGGCGAGATGCCAAAGGACTGTAAAATTGCAAATAGTACAATTTTTTTTTTCAAAATAGATTCTAAGGATAAGCCCAACAATATAGATCGTCTTATAAACCTCAGTGATAAGATCTTCTCGAAACAATTATTTTTGATAGAATTAAAAGTTATATGGAAAATGTGTGTTGATTAGGAAGAGCAAATATGGATTTTTTAAAGATGAATATTATGTTAAACTTGCTGGCGTACTTTGTAGAAGTAACAGAAAATTGATGAGGACTCAAAGGCATTTGATACAATGTTGCACAACAAATTTGAGAGACAAGTTATTGCTCATGGAATAAATAAGACAGAAGCAACATGGATACAAACTGGCTGAAGGATAGGAAACACAAAATAATAGTTCATTGATATTTTTTCAGACTTAAGGAAGATTTGTAGTGAGGTTCCCAATGAGTTGGTTTGGGACCTTTGCTTTTCAAGATATAACTATCTAGAATATTGTTGTATGAGGGACAATCTCCAAGTTTGCAGGTGATACAAAACTTGGCTAGTTTCTAAAGCCAGATTTTTACTGAATACAGTTTTCACCATCCTCCATGATGGGATTTGAACCCATACTTCCAGAACAATTGGCTAGAGCTCTGGTTACTAGTCCAGTGACATCATCACCATGCCATTGCTGCCCTGTCACAGGTTGTGATTCAGAATAATACTTAACAAACCCACGATTATTCTCAATGATTCTAAACTATTTCAGAGCTATGTAAGATAGAGTTCTATAACTTGATAAACTTTGCAGTTGAAAGGAAAGATAATTCAACCTCCTTTTATAACCGGTTCTTACTTGAACAAAGCGATGAGTAGATTAACCAGTATAATATATTGTGCAAAAAGATAAACTGCCTGAAGAAACGGATTAAGAAATGAGCCAGGAGGACAATCCGCATCTTCTTCACAAGCTGCAATTATAGAAGGAAAGCAAATTAAACATTAATAATTGCCGTACACTTCTGTAATGATTATGGTGTAAATTCTCCAGCACTGATTTGACTTTCAGAACTGACCCCTGTATGTCAGTCACATAACAGAAATATCAGGTACATAGGAAGCTTATCATTCAACTCTTGCTACAGATTCCAGTGTAAACTGCATTTAATCAAAGTGGTTTAATAGATTCTGCCATATGTCTATTACTACAATAAAGCACAATCCTCATTACATATTTAATGCTCTGCAGTGCCGAAGCAGATGTATTTATTTTGGAAGCAAGATATTTAAAGATCACTTATCTGGATTTGATGTAATTAGAAAACTCAATCCAAAGAAATATCTTACCCAAGAGTCTCAGGTAAAATATTTGAACATACCTAAAGTCTAGTACACTCAGTTTCCCATAGTTTTTGTTGACATAGTAGCTGTCAGTCCCTTTTAATGATTTCAGTTGGTACTTGGTGCAATATCTTCTTTGGAATTTGGAAACATTTAAACTTAGGGTCAAAGTGAAATCAGGTGTTACCCTGTGTATTTTGGTGATATTTTTGATGGTATTTCACATACATTCTGAAGGGTATTCTCCTCTTTCACCAAATAACTCTCATTGCTTCACAATCATGTCCTGTCTCCCACATGCACAGATCAAGATTATATCTTTCTCTGTACTTCCATTGCTAAATCCTAGGTTTTTCTTACATTCATATGATACACATATATGTAACTCACTCAGATTACTGGCAACATTTTAGCCAATTTAATCTATATTTTCTTGTTATATGGGCATACCACAGATAAATGGAGTTTAGATGTAGGTTGTAGGGGTAAACTCAGAGACAGTTAAGGCAATTAAGTGGCCACAGAAAGGTCACTTAAGGGTTTCATTCAAAAACCAGCATCAGGTGGGAAACACCTACACCACATGGCCCTACAACGAAAAGTAACCCTGTGGCATATTAGATGATCCCCCCTGTCTGGCACTGTGTCTTACACAGGTACTCACCAGTGGGAACGGAGAGATTGGGAGTAAGACTTCCCTCTGTCTTTAAATCAACCCTTTTCCTCCTTCCCATTGTCAGAGTCTCCCTATCTTATCCCAGCAAACCTGGGAAATACCATTTTCCTGGGAATCAAGTGACAATCAATGGCTTTGGCCATACTGCAATACTGGAACTGGCCAACACTGCTGCTGGTGCTGGAGAGCTACCAGCATCTGATTGTGCGGGAGCTTTTGGAGGTGGGACAACATACCAGGGGTTCCGATGTGTGGTCAGAGAGGAATTCCACTCACAGATGACCAAGAATGCCTGATGCTGACCAATAGGTGCCCAATTAAGTCTCATTGGGCCTCCAATAAAGCTAATTCAATTCAATTCAATTCAATTCAACTGTGACTGCAGTTTTTAAGTATATATCACTGTGCAGTTCAATGGACAGAAAGTCAGCTTTCTGAAACTTAGGACCATTATGGTGGTGATGACTCATTAGCATGATGTCAGCATGCTTTGGACATCAAATAGGTATCCTGCAGAAGCTTTCTTTCTCCAAGCTGGTGCTGAGAGACCAGTTTAACCAACAGAAAGTCTGATCAAGGAAGAGCAGGGGCCTGCGGCAGTGACACACATTATTCTTGTAGAAGAACTGGAGAGCAATGCTGCTGATATTGAGGTCCCACAGAAGTAACTTTCCCCCATGCTTTTCTGCCAAATGTACCAAACTACCCAGTAAGACTGGGTAGAACAGAGTTCTCACCCATTAGAATAATAGAATAGCATGGGACTGAGGGAACAGTTGGTCAAGCCAGTTGTCAAAAGTAATGTGATGTAATCGTCAGGCTCTAATGTAAAGCAGATTACCACCAGACTGAGAAAGGTGCTACAGCCATCCAGTTGAAAGCCCCTTTCAAATTGGCAATCACCAGTGCCCACATAAACAAGGTAGTAAACCTCATGTTAAAATCTAATCCAAAGATACAGATCATGCCAAGCTGAAAGCCCTAAAGCCATAAATGTTTACAGCACATAAGGAGATGAGCCAGTTCATTGTTACCATTCTGACCTTTATTAGAACAACATAAAATTAATCCTACAGGGCTGCTCCTTCCTCATAACTGTGTATACCCCTCAGCTTCAAATGTTTAACCAATTTCCTTTCAAAGATGCAAGGGTTTCTTCCTTAAACATTCCCTGCGGCAAAGCATTCCATCCCACATCAAACATTAAAATAAAAAAAGTTCTCCTAACATTTTTTCTCATTATTATTGGCCATTTTCAATTTTTAATTAAAAATACAATAACCTACACAAAAATAAAATTAAAAAGCTGCTTGCATTTGTCATCTGCACCCTTTGCTAATACAATTGCAATCCTTTGCCAAACGCTTGGATCTATGTGTATGTATTTGTGCTACTCTCCTCTCCTATTCCTTTCCATCTGATGACATCCTATACTACAGATCTTGCTCCTTACACTAAGGTTTCTTTACAAGAGGAAATATTTGCATTTATTCACAGCTCCCTTCATTCTGAATAGTGATGTCAGCAAGTGCATGCTGCAAGCTTTGTTGACACAAATCAAAACACAATTTCCACTACATGACTGACAGTGGAGAATGACAATTTTTTCTTATTAAAATGCAGCACTAAAGTTATTCATTACTTCATACTTTTTATACCAAAACATAATCCTAATCTAGGATACCACTCCTGTATTAATAGACATCAGATACTGTATTTATAAGTGTAAACATCTGAATACATACGATCAATTTCACCAGCGTAGACTTCACCAAATATCATCCAGTAAGGTTGGAATACTATATCACGAGCCAGGCGCCAGGATGGTTGTTCTGCTGGAGAAAGTATTGCCTTTCTTGATACCCCAAAGCTCAAAAGAACAATCGCCATCAGAATCACTATATAGAACATGTTTGTTGTCTAAAACAGAAGAAAATAGATTTATTTTTTGACAGGAACTAGTGTATACAGATGAATGTGCACATCCTGGCTGGAATGGTCTTGAGATTAGTACAAACTAACAAGAGGTTTAATCCATCTCTAACCATCTGTTATTCAGCTTGATAAATGCAAAATTTATTATTGGTGTTCAAAGAAATGTTTTTACAGTTTTAAAAGGAGCTAGTGAAACTATTCATGAACCAGTTTCCAAATTAGCATGCATGGTGATTCAATTTTACAATTTCCTCTGCATAATTTTATACTAGAACTTGTAGATTATGTATATCAGGGTCTTCTAGCGGTCTTCCATTACCAGTACGCAGCCTTACCAGCGGAAAATTCACTTGCACTTATTTTCTAACCTTTGATTCCTGCAAAGAATGGGGACTCAAAGAACTTTGGGACATACCGCAGTTATGAAAGGCATTGTGTAATTGCATAAAATAAAACAAAGAACTGCAGATGCTGGAGATCTGAAACAAAAACTAGAAATTGCTGCAGAGACTTAGCAGGTCTCGCAGCATTTAATGAGAGAACATCCCTAAGGTCCAGAAGGACTATGGCAGCTATACCATGATCATGAAATAATGTATAATGGCTGATATTAAATTAATAGCTGCTTTTACATCTCTGTCATGGTAACTTCCATTCATTTCAATAAAATAAAAAGGAGGAAAGTTGTGAAATGAGCAGCCATTTGCTGGCACACATTTTTACATTATTACACGTGGTCAAAATCTACTCTCTCGCAGGTAAAACCAGTTGAAATCTTCATTTGTAGGAAAGTTAGATTGTAGGGGTTTATTGCATCAGGACAGGCAAATGGAAATAAACTTTGCAATTATATAATACAAAAACAGAAATTACTGGAGAAATTCAGCAGGTCTGGCAGTATTTGTGGAGAAAAAGCAGAGTTAACATTTCAAGTCTAGTGACTTTTCTGATGAAGGTGCTGCTAGATCTGCTGGGATTTTCCAGTAATTTCTGTTTCTGTATTATATAATTGCAAACTTTTCATTTGCATGCTGTGGCACATTTAATCCCAATGATTTAAGTTGCTACAAATGAAGATTTCCAATGGATTTACCTGTGAGAGAGTAAATTTTGACTTTGTGCAATCATGTAAAATGTGTGCCAGTGAATTGGCATCTCCGTTTACATTTTGTCTTTTTTCATTCTACTAAATTGAGTGGAAATAAACATGGTTGGGGGTCGGGGGAGTGGATGTAAAGGCAGCTGTTAATTCAAGTTTAACCCTAATTACATATAATTGAAAGGTATAGGTAAAATTACCAAAGCCCTCTGGACCATAGGGATGCTTTCTCATTACAGAGAGACAACTGGTGGTGGGATAGCAGGAACTGCAGATGCTGGAGAATCTGAGATAACAAGGCGTAGAGCTGGACGAACACAGCAGGCCAAGCAGCATCAGAGGAGCAGGAAGGTTGACGTTTCGGGCCTAGACCCTTCTTCATTTCTGTTCAACCAGCTCTTCACCTTGTTATCTCAGATTCTCCAGCATCTGCAGTTCC
>JAHRHZ010000012.1:65450935-65506876 GCA_024137785.1 Ginglymostoma cirratum
TATGAGAATAAGTCATTAGAAATTGGTCTAAATATAATGATACGTAAAATAATATCTTAAATAGTGAAAGCAGCATATGTTTATAAGAAAAAACATAACAAAAATTTTTAAAATACTTGCCATTCTGCCAATCATTGTCAGGTATGGCCCTACATGCTGATTAACTGTAAAGAAATCCAGAAGCCTCACAAACCAAAATATGAAGTCCAGGGAATAGATTATCTTTCCAGCTGCCTGTAATGGGTGGTCAGTCCAACGTAAGCCAAACCCAATAACAAACAGGACTATAGCCACAGAATCATTGACGTTCCAATACTCTTGGACCCAAACTTTAATCTTCCGGCTGAACTTTCCTGGCTCTGATATGAAGATCTGTGTGACAAAAATCAAAGTGAAGATAAAATGAGTCCAGCTTCCATATCGTCTTTGAATAGAATTCAGTGATTAGTAGGACATAAAGCATGCTTTATAGGCAGGATGTAGATTCCAAACGGATATGTTGCCTAAGTTGCACCAGCTGAAGGAAATCTCAAACTGGCTTGGAAGGGTACTGAAGAGGGTGGGAGCAGACTGTTTTTGTGGTCCATGCTGAAGGCAACAACATTGGACAAAGTATTCATAAAGTCTTGTTTGGAAGGTTCCTGGAATAAGAAGGTCAATTAAATATCAGAATATCAAGGCTTCCAAGTTCTGGATTCTTTCATCAGCCACAAGCAAATCAGTGGGGCAGTATGCAGACTAAGAAGGCAAACACTTGCTGAAAGAAATGTAGAAAAGAAGAATTATTTTTCATGCACCAATGCTGGGGCAGGAGGGAGCTTCAATGACAGGGTGGGCTCCACCTGAACCAAGTGAGGCATGATGAGGCTGTCGGGTTCTGCTGAAAGATTTCTTACACAGCCTCATAAGGCATGTTTGACTGGAAGCCCAAACTCACAGAAGAATTATCTCAGCATGAGTCTCTGCTTTGTCAACTGTAGAGAATACTGGAGACATAATTAACTGGTTATTGTACTTAATTCTTCTTCTAATTCTTTTGTCAGTGTCTCAAGATTTATTTGTGCAGGATTGAGAGCTGTATTCAAAGTAGTCAGTATTCAAAGCCTCTATTATTGGTACTTAAGTGGTCTGTCTGATACTTCTGTGGGGTTGTATGAACAGCACTTTTTGTTTCCCTTAAAATGATTTGTAAGCATTTGTTTCTTTTCTAAGCAATTGTACACATGGTATTGTTACTATATGGCTCATTGCTTTCTGCATAGTGTAGACTGGGTGAATGGGTATTAAAGAGCCATGATTTGGCATGGAGGGTATGAGGGTCCATAGTTTTGGATGGGCAACATGAGTTAGCATGGAGATGGGGATTATGACAGCCATGAGGGCATGAGTTAGCATTGAGCTAGAATGGAGAGGGCATGGGAATGTGGAAGCGGGATGGAGGTCATAAGTAGGATACTTTGAACTTAACTTTCAAAAGGTTCCTGAATCCACACAAAGGTCACAACTCCTCTGAGAACGTATGAACAAAGAGTCACCCAGAAGGTAGGTAGGGTGTGTGTATGTATGTGCGTGTGTATGAGAGTGTGTGTAGGTGTGCTTCTAGGTGTGTGTGGGTGTGTCTGTGTGTGAGAGAGAGACAGAGAGAGAGACAGAAAGGTGGGGAAGCAGGTGGTCAGGCTCATAGATACCTGTTCTTGCAATGGAAACCACACAGTTTGAAGGGGAAGGGCAGTAGCTTACTGGCCATACTCTTACCCTGATAATAAAAATTAGAGGTGTCAGAAATGGAGATAAGAACCCTAGAATCAGATCCCACCATCATTTTTAAAAAGTCCAGAGTTGCTCCTTGAAAATCCAGGCATTAGTAGCTTTCTCCTGCTGTTATACTCTCACAGAGAATCTTTTCAAGTTGTTCATTGATCTTTAAGGAATTACACAGTTATCACAAAACAACAGTCATAGGTCTGTGCTATATATCAAACATTTTTTGAAACATGACCAACTTTACCTTACATAGGGCAGGCTGAAAGTTATCTTATTTAAAGTAGATCTCCAGGCTAATAGACTTTTACCTCGAATGAGAATACATTATTAATTATAGACATCACTGTATAGATGGCATTAGGTCACAAAACCTTTGCTAAACAATAGCAATAGTAAAGGATAGAATTAAACATGATAGGATTCTTTTCTCAAAAAGATTCTTTGGCTCTCAGTGGTATTAAATAGTACTGCACCAGCTGGTCATCATGGAAGTTTGTGAATTGTACATCCTTTTCAGGTGCAAAAGTTGAGATGACTTAAAGGGAGTAACTTCAGAGTAAACTGCAAAGTGACCTTGTGAAAAGGTTGGAAATTTCACCAGGGAGATTGTGGCCAAGATTTACCAGGCTTTGGGGACTGGTGGGAGTGTGATGACACTATGGCTTTAAGAGGTGTATTTTGTCCTGGTTTATTTTTAATGAAGAAAGGTTGAGACAGAGGTGCTGCACTCTGCTCATAGCCAATAAAGTAAACAGTTTGTGAGGCTTTGGGGTTTGGAAGCAGCCTGAATGGTTGGGGTCAAACTCCTGCAGAACTAGGACTTTTAGTTTTAGCTTATAGCACTTGCTGGAGTCTTGAAGCCTTATGTGGAGGCTCTTATTCTTCTCTCTGTTACAGCTAAAAGCTGGGGTTTCCTTCCTGCTACTAGAATCGCAGAAACAATCTATTTTACTGAATTTGCTTTTGTCAATGATGTGTTTAAGGGATGTTACTATATTAGAACATTTAATTGGTAATAGTTAATATATATATAATATATTATCTTGTTAAGTGTTTCAATTGTAACAGTTAAGCCAATTCTTTTCTTTTTTGTTTTGTCTGTATTTTAACTGTAGTGTAAAAGTGAAGTGTGTTTTACTTAAAGTTGAGTAGTTTGGCCAATCGAATTACAATGCCTTACACTGGAGTCTGAAATAAGAAAAGGTTAGGGTCTAGCCTATCTTCTTAACATATTTTGAGGGAGTTTGGTCTGGTCCATAACAGGAGGGTGGAAGGATGGCAAAGTGGCACAGAGAGGTTCGTCCTTGTGTTCCCGCCACCCATGCCATTTGGCAGCAGCTGTAAAACTGCCAAGTGAGCCACCCGCCCAGAGCCAGATTGAACATATCCCACCTCCAACAGCATTTGCCTGTTTTGGGAGTAACCTGTGGAGGGACCATCAAATGAAACCTGGTGACCGGTGACCTCGCTATGTGCTCCAGTGGTGGTGGGAGGACCGCCCTTTATTGGTGAGTAGTAGGAGGGCACAAATTGGGACTATGTTAACGTAGGGTGTACATGGGGCCATTAGGGCAGTTAGAAGGGCACAGCTGGGCATATGGGATATGAGGGGCCAAAAGAGTAAGTAGGTAGGGTTCATAAGGTGGCATGAGTTTGCATGGATATGGCATAGGGAGTATGTTAGGCTAGGTTGAGGGCTGGAGGGCACTTGTTTTATTTTTTACCTTAGAAGTCCAATAGCACCAGGCCAGTTTTAAACAGCCTGCCGCTGCACTAAGGTCACTAATGTGGCTGCTTATCTGCACTGTTTCCAGGATTGGTAGGCCACTTCTGTTAATAGCCTGAAATCTCCATTCTAGAATGTGAATTAGACTGACTGAGGCATATATCTTCAGAGTTGGATTTGTGAAGATGAGACTTGGCCTGATTCTATGCTCCTGACTTGAATGAAAATTCTGTCTGTTGTGTTTTGAAAGGGAAAGTCTATCCAAGGGACTCGTATGGTCCTATTCCACATGCCTGTAAACTATCATCTCACATGTCAGCACTGATAGCCAGAGATAAAATAAGAATTTTAGTTAAGGTCTGAAGTTGTTCAGAGTTGTTGTTGGGATTAGAGGACTGCAAAACACCAAGTAGAAAGATAATATACTATTATTTGAGCTTATATTCAGCTTCACTGGAGCAATCAAAGGTAAAGTCTTGGACTTCTAAATAGGAGAGGAATGGAGAACTGAAATGCCACATGGCACAGAGGCTGGGGTTACAAAGAGGTTTCTGTCTCAGTGCAATTTGAAAAATGCATCATGAAAACACAATACTGCAGTATAATTGTGGGTCATTAAGGTGATAGAGGCTTATAACTACTTTCATTTCAAATACAGTGTTCCAAGCCTTGGGAGAACATTTGCAGGTTCAGTGAGCAAATGTAGTGTGGTGTATTAATAAATGAGCCCTGGAAACATTGCGAACAACTCCTAATTTAATGGCAGAAAATAAGATAAAAGTGATAAGCTGCATATGTGTGTAAAATTTTACAGCATTTGGTTGTCACATGGGCCTGATACATGGAAATATTTGTGTGTGGCTGGTCATAAAACCCTGAATATGACTCAACAAGACTTTAATGAAGCTGGCATCAGTGCACTGACCTCAAGGCATTCCTACACTCTTTGTCTTGATTAGCAAAGTCAAATATTTCAGTGGTGTCATGAATTGAAAATTGCAGAATCTTAGAAAGGCACCAGAGGAGAAACGTCCTTGCACAGCACAATTGCAAAGGCCATTTCCTCCCCTTAGAGAAAGGTCACTGGGAACATTACTAAAACTCGTGGAATTAAACAGACACTCAGTTCATGCTACTTAAAAGCAGTCACTTGATTTTTCTCAGAAACTAGAAGAAAATATTCTGGTCCTTATTCACCTCTCTGGCTTTCTCCACAGCCGTACTGAAAATGTAGACAGTGACAATCCATTCTTGGACACTGGGCAGAGGTTCCATTTTCACTAACACTGTGTAAGTGAATAGCATCAGGAATCCCAAGTAAGCTATCTGTGGAGAATAAAATGAAAAACAAGTGTTAAATGGAATGTTAATTATTGTAAGAAGATTTTTGCTAAAAACTGGGCACAAAAATTAGGCAAGAGTCATAGGTTGTTCTGATAATTCCATCTTCTGATTTAAAAAAAAGCTATTTGCTGTATTTTACCACATTTCATTCCTCTATCTTGTATGCTGTTCAGCTCATCAAATGTTTCTGCCAAGCATCTTTTCCCATAAAGACCCTGTTAATTGTAGTGATAACTAGCCCAAGGCATCTTGAAGTTTTTGGTTACCATGAACACGGCATTTTCTTCAAAGGTCCAAAGTTCACATGTGGCAGATCAAAGCTTTGACCCACAATTCATATTGTTATTACAGCAGCAGGGCAAATTCTCATGGTCAGTGGCTCCACAAGGACACACCTTGGTCCAACAAATACAAATTAAACTCCTGTGAATCGCTAGGATGGACTTTGCTTGCAGTGTACAGTCATTTTCTAAATGTGGTACACTATCACGTAAACTGGTGTTTGGGATGCTAGGGAAGAAATGATGAATTTATTTATTTAAGTGCAGAAATGCAAAACCTAACATTTTGTCTGGTAAATGAAAAACCACAAATTCAAAGTTTCCTTGAGAACTTTGTAACTTTGCTTATTAAACCTTCCTAGGACCACTTCCGGTAAACTTGAAGACTTACTAACAGCTGAAATGAATTAGCAGGCAACCACAGGTGTGTTATTGTTTTGCCATTGATGGTTGTTCAGACTATCATATCAATCAATGATGGGATATCCTAATTGGATAGTAGCTGTGGGGTTAGACAAACCGTATGGAACCAGAACTTGACAATCGGGGCACTGTAGAATTCATAAGCTTTTCTCGTCCAAGGCAGTCCTTTTTGTCTTGCACTGATGACTTCATTTGTAGACTTTTCTGGGCCAGTCTCTGTATCAAACTCCATCTTCGAGAAATAGAAAGCACTCTTGACATGACTATTGCAGACTATTGAATAGATATTTAAAATATATGAGTGAGCAATGCAATCCAAAGTGAAAATAAGTAGACGTAAAGAGGTAATGGGTTATCTTCTAAGTGGTATGTAATGAGTTTGGATTCAAGCCTGTGATCGTTCATAAACCAGACAGACAGACAGCATATTTTAAGACAATTTTTTTCTTAAATTATCTCTTAACATATTTAAGAGTGGTAGCCTGACACATTTTCACTAGTACAACTGAAAATAGATTTCTCCAAAAAAAATTTAATCAGAAGTATCTGGTCTGTCACCTTTTGAATAGCCTAAAATTAGTTGAAAATTACATTTAAAAACACTATACAAAATTATTTATTAATTGCATTGGTGCACCATAGTCAATTTCTATATAAATTAAAAATATAAATTTAAAAATTTTTCAAAAATACATGATAAAATCTCATATCTGAAAAACATTTGTTTTAAGAGAAAAGCAAAATACTGCAACTGCTGCAAATCTGAAATAAAAATACAAAAATGCTGGAAAAAACCAATTAGGTCAGGCAACATTTGTGGAGATGACATTTCATTAGAACTGAATAGAAATGGAGAGTAAGAATTTGTAAACTGGGTGGAAGGGGAGCGGGGGCAAGAGAAACAAATTAAAACTGAATGACAAGTAAATTGTAGCATACAATTCAATTTATTAACGCCCCATTTGAACACAACCCTTGTTTCTTCACTACACTTTTTTGCTGTTGCATAATGAAATTCTTTCTTCTTAAATCTCCACTGGCCTTCACCTTTCACAACTCATATTCTTTGTCCTTTTTGTCCCTTTCTTCTCGTACACAGACTTAAAATCTCTATTTCCCATCAATTCTGATAAAAAATCAACTTGAAACATTAAATTTGTTTGCCTCTCCAAATTCCACCTTAATTGCTGAGTTTTTCCAGTATTTTATAAAAATTCTTATTAATTTTATATTCTTCTCTGAAGACCTACAAATGGACATAATTAGGAGGACCTCACAATGGTGTGTAATCCAATATGCCAGTTTTATCAATAGATGCGGTTTTAGAGTGATTTTGTTTCAAAGATTAATGCAAAGAATCATGGAAATTCAATCTGTCAGTAAAATTCCTGATTTTTGTGCTAGATTGGCAGATTCTGGGTAAAAGCCAACACAATGTAGCAAATATTTCGTGCCAAGGTGTTTTAAGGCAAATCATTACACTTACAGAAGATTGATCGTCCTTAGCAGCACTGGAGTTTTGCACACTGCATTGTCGAGCAAACTGATGAAACTCCTGAGATTGAGGTATGTGGGACATTTCAGCCTTGCTCTTAAACTCCAGCATCAGAATGGTGGGAGGAAGAAGAATGCTCAAAATGACCTAATGGATAAAAGAAGCCACATTAAAATAGACAATTACAACAAAATATCTGAATAGTGCACCTGCAAAACCAATTGTTAATGGACTTTCTCAGATCAATTAAACCTAGAAAAATTTCTGCTCTTTTAACTGCCAAATCCATCGTAATCTAAACCTCTGTTTCACTGTTTTCACAATCAGTATTGTTCAAAGGCGCATAAAGTCAGTGCGATAAAAATGGAAGATGCTGAAAAAAGGTCATTGATCTGAAACATTGGGCGGAATCTTCTCTCTCCAGAAATGGTGGAGGTGAAAAAGATAATTAATTCAGTGGGTTGGTGAAGTACATAAGCCTTGATGCCTTTGTGACTCCACCAAAATTAAGTTCTGCCTTCTTGAATTGATGATGTAAGAACATACATATTGCCGTAAGAAAGGAAGCTCTAGGATTTTGACTCAGTGACAGACCTAAAGTACTGATATTTTTGCAAGACAGGATAGTGAGTAGCTTGGACAGGAACTTGCACTGTTGGTGTTCCCATGTACCTGCTGCCGTTGTCCTTGGTGGTAGAGGTTGCAGGTTTGGAAGGTGCTGCTTAATCAGCCTCGTTGAATTGTTGCAGTGTATCTTGTAGATGGTCCATACTTCTGTCACTGTATATCCGGGTGAAGGTGTCGGCTGGGGTGGGTGGGGAGGGATAAAGCTATTTGCATTGCTCTGGATGGTGTGAAGCTTTTAGAGTATTACTGGAGGTATACTCATCCAGGCAAATGGAGAGTCACACTCCCGACTTGTGCCTTGTAGATGATGGACAGACTTTGAGGAGTCAGAAGGTGAGTTACTTATGGCAAAAGACCTGGTCTTGTAGCCGCAGAATTTATATGGGTGGTCCAGTCAATGATAATGGGATTCAGTGATGGTGATGTTAATGAATGTCAAAGGTAACAGTTAGATTTTTTTTCTTATTGGGAGAGGTTTATTACTTGGCACGTGTGTGGTATAAATGTTAACAACAAACTTACGCACATGCATATCAGTTAGGAATAGGAGTTGGCCATTTGGCCCTCAAACCTACTCTGCTATTTAGAGATCATGAGATACAGGAGGTTTCTACAAAGAAACCCATTGACGGCACTAGTGGTATCCATGGTTTTAAAAGAATAATTATAAATAGAGCTTCTGAGAATCTATATGGCAGAAGGATAAATAATTAAAAAGAGACAAATATTGCAGGAGAGGATTTTATAACGAAACATTATATCTAGCTGATACCACATCAAGAACAAAATACTGCAAATGCTAATTAAACAGAAATTTCTGGAAGTACTTAGCAGGTCTGGCAGTATCTGGGGAGAGGGAAATAGTATATACATTTCAAGTTATTGTCCTTCCATCAGTTTTCTGACAAGATTGTATCATGACAAGATGATTAGTTTAGAAGAATCACTGATGTCAGCCATTATGGATGTTGGATGCAGCTTATCAGAAGTGAAGGAATGCAACCATCATTTAATCAGAGCTGCTATATATTACAGCAGCAAAACTTGCCAGGCAATTTTCGTGCTTTTGACTATATTTTGATTGACTGTTTTATTGACTGCAGGGGAATCCATCTTGATTTTGTTTCAGCTCAGACTTCAAAGCAATGATGAATTGCTACTCTGTTTTAGATTCTTTTCATTTTTATTGAGTTTTAGCCTTGCCGGTAGATGAACTAGCCAGCGGACCGTAAATTGGTGCATAAAGTTTGCACCTTGGATGGTAACACTGTTATTTCGAAGATCAACAGTACTTCAAGTTACTCTATTATTTTGCATTACATTTGCTAAGAAAAATGAATTATTTTATGTGTCCACTTTATTTAATTTTCTTCTGTATTGACTTTATCTCCAATTAATCTGACGGATAAGTGTTATCTGTTTGTCATTCAGAAAGTTCCAGAAACTAGAAAGTGTTACAGACTATTTCCAGTCAGTTCATCAGCTGCCTTAAAGAATTTTTATGTACCCAGGCATTCTTGTTAAACTTTTTCCATTTCAGCTGCTGATTCTTGCGAGGACACGATTCCATAATTCACCATAGGCAATGTTTAAAGAACAAATGGGCACTTCAGCCATGAAGCAGCAGAGTGAGAGAAATAATAAGGCAGCACGCACGTTGTTTATTGCAGTTTTCAACATAGCCATTGGGAGAATTGACCTTCTTGTGAGTTGGAACCATAGTGGAGAAACTGAGGTTCACAAAGAACTTGAAAATTATCACGACATGATCATTAAAATTCACTCCTAAATATTTATAAACCAAATAAACCATATAGAACACATCCAAAGGTACTTAAGACAATAAAATTAGCAATAATGTGGAGGACGCTGTTGGTGAAATGTTTCACAGTTCATTAAATACAGGATAGGATCAAACGTTTATAAAATAAAATAACTAATTCTTTTCATACTAAGTTCAGACACATTGTTCTGAAAACAACAGGCTGACCAGATACCAGTTACATGAGGAGATCTGTTCTAATTGTTCTATCTAATCTGCAACCATAACCTGTTCATCAACGTCAGTTTCTGTACTGCCAGTGCCACTCACTTTCAGACCTCATTACACCATTTGTCCAAACATTGGCAAAAGCGCCGAACTCCAGAGATGAGGTGAGAGTGACTGCTCCTGACATCAAAGCAGCATTTGACCGAGTGTGAAATCAAATAGTCCGTGCAAAACTCAAGTCACCAGGAGTCGGGGAAAAGTCTCCAATGTTCGAAGTCATACCTAGCACAAATGAAGATGATTATAAGTTGTTGCAAGGTGAACCATCTTAGCCCAAGTACATTTCTGCAGGTGTTCTGCAGGCTAGTGTCCTTGGCTCAGCCATCTTCAGCTACTGTAACAACAGGACTCAACAGAGGAGCTTAACTGGCACCCAATTCACTAGTTTAAAAATTTACTCACTCAAGCGTTGATGCATAGTGCAGAGTTTATACAAGATGCACTGCGGCAACACACCTAGACTTCTTTGACATCACCTTCCAAACTCTCAAACTCTGTCACCTAGAAAGAGCTGGGCAATAGCACCACCTACAAGGTCTTCACCAAACATATACTTTCTTGACTTGGAAATAAAATACCATTCCCTGCATGTTGTTGGATCAAAATCCTGGAAACTCCTTCCTAAAACACCATAAGTGCACCTACACTGCAAAGACAACAGCAATTCAAGAAGGCAGCTCACAACTATCTTCTCAAGGATTATTAGGGATGGGTAATAAATGCTGGCCCAGCCAGTGACATCCACATCCCTTGAAAGAAGTTATTTTTAAAATGGAATCACTGGACGCTTAGAAATTTGAGGATTAGAATCAACAAATTCTAACAACATGAACATTGTCAATCTAGGAGACGAAAAGCCATTACAAGACTGGATCCTGAAACTGTTATAGATGAAACAGCAAATCAGGAAGAACAGCTATTCCCTGCCCCACTGCTGTCCCTTTACCTTAAACCATGAGTTCTTCCTCATATTCAGCCGTCCCATCCAGATATCAGTCAGGAGCATCTGAGTGCATGTGTGGGAGACAAAAGGCCGAAGGCCAGATGACACTGCCAGTTTCAAACATGTGGAGTTGCTCCAGTTCTTCAGCTCATATGTCAGCAGTTTCATTGCCATTCGCTCATTCTGTTTGAACGCTTGGTCTAAAAGATCCACAGCAAGCTGTCCAAATTCCCTGGGATATGAGGTCAATCGTGCATGGAAGAAGGAAAGAAGTAATCTTGTTTTAAAAAACAAAATATTTCTGTCTATAACAATCAACACCAAACCATTTTACAGTCATAAAGTTTTAAACACAGTGGTAGCAATATTGCTGTGAATATAAGCGGAAATAATAGTGTATGGTGAGTCAACCCAATAATAAAATGAGAGATTGCCTGTGGACATTTCCTTCACACTGCTGTTGAAGATCTATTGTCTCACGATATACATTATCATGCTAACTTACTAAAGGTTACAATACGAATACATGGTGGGTAGGGACGGAGAGGTGTGGTGAGCATCCAACATGAGTTTTACACGCTTTTTAGGCACATTTCCTGCACATATTTTGATTTTAAAAAAACTTAAGGGACAATACTTCTGCCGATGAACTGAGACACAAAGTTCAGAAAAACAGTAAGCGGAGCTGAATCACAGTAGGAATGGGAGCAGGTCATTTCACATCTTGCTGATGTGAAGTGAATACAAATCAACTAAGTTTGTCTATTTTGGCATTTGATTCTAAACATACCATCACTGCAGATGGCCATGTCATACCAGGGTGCAGGTCGGTGGGGTTACATCAGGGTCCAATTACCGGAGCCTCGGGTTCTGTGGTGGGGGAGCGAGCATTGTGCTCAGGTCAGGGGTAGGGCTAATGTGCTTGTCACAGACTCTGAGAACCCAGGCCAAGAACATCAGCAGGTCCTGTTATTTCTCTCCCTGCTCCTGAGTCAGACACACATAGATCTCTGAAATCTAAAGACAACAGGATCCATCTTAGAGATTCATACTGGATTTGAAAGCTGTACTGCCATAGGCAAGACATGGATTTTATTATTTAAACATTTCAACTAGCAATTTGACAGGAGACAGCCATCCTGTCTTGCTAGAGTGGGGATCTAATATCCTGTCAGACCAATGCATCAGAGTGAAAATCTAGGTGGAACTTATGAATCATTGGAATTTCAACTCCACAGAGCAATGGATGCTCAAAACTGAGCACAGAGTAAGACAAACACAAACAGATTTTGAGGAGCTAAGGATAATAATGCATTTTGAGACAGTGAAGGAAAATAGGGTTGAGGTAAAAACAATCAACTGTGATCTTGTTATTGACAAGCAAGGCTCAAAGGGCCAAATAGCCTCTTGCATCTTCGATTTCATGTACTCTTATTTAGTAATATATTGCTTAATTTGAAAGCCGCTTAACAGTGAATGTTCAAAGCTGAGGAAAATTATTTCTTGTGAGAATGCAGATATCATCTGATGCATGGAATACAAAAGAAATCAGCTCTGGGACCTTACATAGTTCTGATCTATGTTAACGACTTGGTTGAGGACCAGCTTATATTGTAGCCAAATCAGGTGATAAATAAGATCAGTAGGAAAGCAGGTTGTGAGGTCAATACAAAGAGTAGAATTTGATTCTTCCCCAGAAGTGCACTATCCTTTAAGGGATCCAAGTGGCTATTTAATGGTCTCATCATTGCTAAGGCCGGTGTTCAACCAGTGGCAGACATGGGTTAAATTTTCATGCAACCTGCCAGGTAAACAGGACTGTGTCACCAACCATTTAAGAACCTACTTTTCTAAGGTACTTCAAAATCCTGTCCAGTAGCTAATAGGGGCTGACAGCCTAAATTCTGAGAATGTCTCCCCTCAAGTGAGAGCTTAGGACCAAGGGGCCTAGTCTCGGAATAAAGGGGTGTCAATTTAAGAAGTCTGGGCTGAGTAGGGATTTCTTCTCTCAAAGAATTGAGAGTCTTTGAAACTCCTTGCCACACAGAGATGTGGGACAGAGTCCTTGTATTCAGTTAAGACTGAGATCGATAGATAGATTCTTGATCGGTAGGGGAATCAAAAGTCATGGGGAAAACGCAGGAAAGTGGATGTGGGGAGTACTGGATCAGCCATGATCCTATTGAATGGTGGAGCAGACTCGAGAGGCCAAACAGCCAACTTCTGTTTCTATCTCTTATGGTCTTAATCTGAAGGTTTGACATTACCATATTCAATAGTTTGAAATACCAAAGTAAATACATGTTAATATACATGAAAAAAGTCTTAAACCATTCAGTCATTTTCCCTTTTATTTCTTGGAATGAGAAGGGAGGCTACAAATAAGCCAAGAAGTACACTACGCTTAGACCTTAATATTCATTAAGTTATATGCCATGCACAACAGATATACATTTAAGATGGCATATAATAATGTGTCAGGTGAGTTGGTACTACAATAAATCAGGTTGGGAGTGTGGAATGCTTGCAGGGGTGTTGCTACCAACTCCCCAGCCAGTCAACAGGCCCAGTGTGGCATATATCCTAAAGAAAAGGATATAGATGCATTGTGTGAATAATAGAGAAACTGATTATTTAAATGGAGAGAGTGCAGAACATTTCAATACAGGGAGATTCACATATCTTGTACATGAATGACAGAAAGTTAGCATGGAAGAAAATCCAGTAATCATTGAATAGTGTGTGAAACTTTGTCCTCCTCCCTAAGGAGGGCTATATTTTCATTGGAAGCAGATCAGTGACAGAAGCAGTCCAAAGATGTGCAGGTTAGGTGGATTGGCCATGCTAAATTGCCCGTAGTGTTCAGGGAGGTGTAGATTAGGTGGGCTATAGGGGAATGGGTCTGGGTGGGATGCTCTGAGGTTCGGTGTGGACTTGTTGGGCTGAAGGGCCTGTTTCCACAGTGTAGGGATTCTATCTATGAAGTAAAGGTTGACTAGATTGATTCCTGAGATGAAGGTGTTGTCATATGAGGGAATGAGTGGAGTTTGGGCTTGCATTCAATCAAATTTAGAAGATTAAAAGGCAACCTTATTGAAACATATAAGGTTCTGAAGGGGCTTGTAGATTCTGAGATGATGTTCCAGATTATGGGGGAGTCTAGAACGAGCAGGTATTGTTTTAGAATAGGGCACATTCATTTAAGATTGAGATGAGGAGAAATTTCTTCTCTCAGAGGATCATTAGTCTTTGAAATTCTCTTTCACAGACAGCAGTGGAGGTTGATTTATTGACTACACAAAGCTGTTTTACAAGGAAGCAAGGGTAATGGGTTGGGGGTCAATGGAATGGTGGTGGTGGGAGGGTGGGGGGCAACAAGCAGGAAAGTAGAGTTAAGGCCACAATCTCATCTTTCATGACCGAATCAAATGGTAACTGGCCCAATCCTGCCAGTATTTCTTGTGATTTTATGGTAGACCGTTTTCAGACAGCATATGGAATATTACAACTTGCTTTGCGATTGAGTTAACTTTCATTCTTAGCCATTTCAACACATTGCTGTTATTTAAGAGAAAAGTGAATAATGGTCAATCCTACGTGGAATACTGTTTTAGCTGCTCCGAAATGTCATCCATCATGTTGCTCTGCTTTGCCTCATGAGCCATTGCCCTGTACAGTTTGCAGGCCACGACTGCCTTAGCCATGGCTTCTTCTCCATGCTGCCAGAAGAACATGGCCATCCTCTGACGTTTCATCAACACAGCCCACACCAACAGGTCATTATAGGGATAGATAAAACCTGCAGAATCGTGCTCCACTGTATAATTCAAACCGTTTTTCTGGTTCCTTTTTGACTTACTGCTTGAAGTTGGCTTTTCCTGCGAAAAATGTCACAATTTAAAGTGGTTGGAAAGTAGCAACATCATTGCAGACTAAGCACTGGATCTTACCAATCATCTAAGGATAGGATGGAATGTAATTTAATCAAAGGAGAGGGGAATCAGCTATCTCCCACCACTTTTCCATCTGTCACAATTTCTTTAGCATGCAGCAATCACACCTCAATTAAAACTTATCTTACTATAAATTAAGCAATTATCAAGGTTCACTTGAGTGAAAGAAAGAATTTTTACAACTTACAACCTTTATAAAGAAGGAAGAATGTGACATCAAACACACATAAACATGAGTTTCAAATAAAAGGGGAGGGGTCTCCTACAAAAAGGAAGATAAAAGTAAATGCAGTTTAGAAGTTCTTAATTCTTTTAGTTGCAAGAATGAAGCTCGAGTCTACAGCTGTTTAGCTGTTGACTTAGTTTCTCATTGGTAGTAAGATTTGGATAATTTTCAGTTCTCTGTGAATGATTACTTTCCCAAGTTGCTTTATCACTGGGCACTTCTCTTGAAAAATGATAAGGCACGGGGAGAGGAGAGAAAGTGTTCCAGCTTTTGTTTATAAATCAATTGTTTCCTTTTGTCAAAAAAAACCAAAAGAACTGCATATGCTGGAAATCAGAAACATAATCAGAAATTGCTAGAAAAACTCAGCAAATCTGGCAGTATCTGTGGAGAGAAATCAGAGTTACCATTTCAGGTCCACTGACTCTCCTTCAAAATATCCTCAACACTGGGGAAGAGCACAGAAATTGTACATGAGTACAGGAAACCTTCTAAAATATAAAAGGACGTCCTTACAAAAATGGTCTTAACTTGCTTCAGAATCTGATAGCTCACTTTGTCACTAAAGTTTTGAACTTCCTTCATGTTTCTCAACTACATCTTCCCAGTTCTTTCTCAGGCACTCAGATATGCAATTATCAAATTAAAGTTGTATTCAGTCAATAAATGTGGAGCTGGAAAAGCACAGCCAGTCAGACAGCATCCAAGGAGCAGGAAAGTCAATATTTTGGCCCGAAATGTTGACTTTCCTGCTCTTCGGGTGCTGTCTGACCTGCTGTGCTTTTCCAGCTCCACATCTAGCTTCCAACATCTGCCCTTCTTACTGTCTTAAAGTTGCATTCATACCTTCCATGTTTAGTCAACATAAATCCAATTTTACATAAGTTCAGAAAATCAAAATGGAGGAAAGTGCTCTCTTCTTTAGCTTCTCAAACTTTGTTCATTTTATTTAACAAAAAAATCAATAACACCCAGTGACGGAATGTAATAACACTGAATTGAGATACATGGGCTGAAATTGAACTTAACAAAATTGCAGTATTATTAGCTAAGTGGCATTTGTACCAAACTTTCTGCAATGGGCCCAATTGATAATGATCACCTCTACAATTTATAGCTTCAGTATGTATTACGATGTATGCAACTAAAACACAATTTCAATTTCATTTGAAAATCTTTTTTCATTGTGAAGCCATTTTGAGGTGAAGTTTTACTTATTTTGGCAACATTGTTCCCATTCCATTATATGTTTCATAGAAGTTCAACAATGTAAGGAAATAAATAGGTTACATGTTCTCGATCATCTGAATTTGACAGACTTGATTAACATATTGTATATTAAGGATTGGGGAAAATTTAGTTTGATTTGTCTATTTGTTATCATCTTACTTCAAGTCATACTGCAAAGTAAATGTAAAAGTTAACACTGATAATGAAGAAATGTAAAGGAAGGGTTTACCTTGCGTTTGTATGGCTGAGCTGTTCTAATAAACTGAGAGTGAAGCCTCTGCTCATCACTTTGCATTCTGGCAGCTGATTCTCGGTTCTGATTCAGGGAATGGTTGCTCCAGCTGTGAGTGAAACTGGCAACGGCATGACGTCTAACTCGCTGCGGAAAAGATATTTCTTCTTTAGCTCCATGTATAAATGATATATGTACAATTATACTGGTCATGTGTTTGAGAATCAATTCATTTTATCTGTTATATATTTATCTGCAATATGAAAGGACAATATAAAAATCCTACCTTCCTGACTGTGAGTTGCTAACACTGTTCTTTGTACAATACAGCGTACCCATAGATTTTGTAAGAGTGTGTGTTTGTGTGTGTGATGTGAGTGTGTATGCATGTGTGTGTGTATGATGTGTGTGTGTGAAGTGCACGTGTGAGCGTGTGTTTGCATGTGAGCATGTGTGTGCGTGAGAGCGTGTGTATGCATGTGTGTGCATGCGAAGTGTGAGTGTGAGTGTGTGTGTCGAAATTCCACATGAATGGAAGAAATCTCTAACTAACACTGGAAAAGCCAATTGAATATCCTCTCTTGGCACAAAGTGATAAAGTGCAGATAATCAGACCTTTATATCTATTTTACAGCTTCTAAATCAAAACTGCTACACAAAACTAGAGTAAATTAAGAGATACTAATGGGCTGATTCAAGCTGCCAGTCTCAGTGAGGGAGAATAGGGAAATTTGCACTTTAAACTGGAAGAAATATCTGCTGATTGACATATACATTTCCTAATAAGCAATTAATAATATGAATGATTTTCTACCATGCTAACCAACAAAATATTGTGGCAATAATACTCAAATATGACTTATTAATAATAAATTTGTTTTATAACATGCCACACAGGCAGCATGGTGACTTAGTGGTTAGCACTGCTGCCTCATAGCTCCAGGGACCCTGGTTCAATGCCAACCTTGGGTGACTGTCTGTGAGATTTTGCATTTTCTCCCCATGAGTGCATGGGTTTCTGCCGGGTGCTCTGGTTTCCTTCCACAATCCAAAGGTGTGCAGGTTAGGTGGATTGGCCATGGTAAGTGCAGGGCTACAGGGACAGGGTAGGGGGCTGTGTTTGAATGCAATGCTCTTCAGGCAGGCAGTCAGTCAGTGCAGATTCAATGGGCCGAACAGCCTCTTTCCGCACTGTATGGATTCTATGATTCTGACTTATTGGTTGAAATGGCTCAATGCGCTTCAAGCAATGAATCAGTTTTTAATTATAGTGACAGTTGAATAGAGAAACACAGCAACATTCTAAACCAACAATGTCCTGTAAATGGCATTGGATGAACGACAAGTCAGTCAGTTTTTGCCTCTTGCCCGGAGTGAGGGAGAAGTATTTGCCAGAACATCAAAAGATCTGCTCTAATCTGAATATCAAAACCAATTCATGTGCATCTTTTGAAACAGGTAGGTCAGTTTAACATCCATCAGAAGCTTTGCCACAGCTGACAATCCACTTGTCAACAGACTTTAAACATTCAATCCTGGTTGCATGTCTCATCTTCATAACCTATTGACCCAGAGGCAAAGGCACTAAGTATTTCACCAAACTTTAGATACTTGACTGCACATGTCAAAATCATCTGCACTAAAAACATCCAGCCTCATGCTCTCAAAAAAATGGGAGGAAAGAGTTGCTTCAAATATCAATAAATTACAGTTGCAGGAATAACCGTAATCTAATTAGCTTCAGAGTCATAGAATCCCTAGAGTGTGGAAACAAGCCCTTCAGCCCAACAAGCCCACACTAACCCATTCTGATGTAATCTATACCAGAACTGAGACCCACGGTTATCCGAAAAATGGGACCCAAATATTCTGACCAGGATCTGAAATCTTATTTCTGATGCTAATCAGATTGATAATTACCCATTTATCTTTAGGTGACTCCTACATTGGAGACTCATGGACAGGAGTGTGGAAGAAAATCTTCGTAGAAACCACATCCCTCTTTGCAACAATTAGCATTCTGTGGTTTAAATGTTCAGTAGCACAGCCAGCCGCTTTGACAAGTCATTTGAAAGTGTTGGTGCTTTAATGTAAGCGTGGGATTAGGGTCACAGTGAGGGTATAGGGTGCTACGTGATAGGGTGCCTCACGGGACAAGATTTAGTGTACCAGTTTGGTGAGGTTCTGAGGGAGATAGAGTGCCAGGTGAGTGAATGAGTGCTTAGGGTTGGCCAGAGCCAGGGTGGGGTCAGGTCAGGGAAAGGAGGGCAGGTTGTACCAGGTCAGGTCTCCATCAGGGTTATATCTGGGAGGGAGCTGGAGCATGGGTGAGTCAGACTGCATATGGAGGGTTTGGCCCAGGGCAGGACCAGAATGGAATGGGTTCACACCACGGATGTTGTCGTCTCAGATCCAAATGGGGTCTGGTCTGACCAGGGTCAGTCTGGGTCAGGTCTTGGGGGGCTCTGGCAGAGGGCTGGGTATCGGATCAAGTCAGGGGGTGGTAGAGTGATGTCGCATCCAGCTGGAAGATGGGTGAAGCCACCTGGGAAGGCTCAGGCCTGTGGCAGGTCTGGATGGCAGATATGGGGCCAGGGGAAGTGATTGTGGGGCAGGCAATGTCAGATCCATTCAGATTAGAGGCAGAGACAGATTGCAGGGGGATCTGGGGTCAGGTAATGTCAGGGTGGCATAATTGAGGTGTCAGTGGTGAGTCGGGGCTTCAATTTAATAGTTATTCAGGAGCTAGAGGAGTGTTTTAATCCTTTAACATTTCCAGGTTAACTATAAAGATTATGCAAGTCAGCACTCTCCAAAAATTCCAGCAATAAGAATTCTTTTCAGACTGTTCCAGATACAGTGGAACTGCCCACTGGAAATGTTAATTTTTGAGACAGTTCCCACACAGTTGGCTTCGTGGGGATTTTACATGGTCCTGATGTGCAACTACTGCTACTCTGACTCCCTGACTATCAGAATATCTGGGCCAATGTTTAGGATAACATTAGCTTCACAGTATTTAATAATCTAATGTGACATTACCAAACGTAATGAGACTATCCCCACAAGACATGACAGTATCTAACTGGTCCTTACCTTGTGCTGTCTGTAGAGGCTATTATACAGGAGTCTGAAGGATTTCCGTGTATAGAGGCTTCTGTAAGCACCTCCTACTAGGTATTCCATCACCAATCCAATGTCAATCAAAGTAACTTTGTAACCAGGAGGAAGGTTACTCTAGGAACAGAAGCTTGCATCAGAATTCTCAATATAATATACACAATTTTATTTGAGCTGTACGATTCTCCTCAATCTTTTCATTTCCTACTGATGGAACTTACTTTCATTTAATTTCTAGTTTAACTCTTTTAATAATTATTGAAGCAAAGAATATGTTCAAGCCCCATACATAATTTGTGTGAAAGCACAGTGAGCCTACAGTTCCCCATGGCAATTCCTTGGCCAACCAGAGTTGACCTGTCAACCAATCAGCATTCTTTTCTCCTCCAGTATAAATGTTGTGACAATTTGAATTTTGATATTTTTTGCATTTTGTCCTTTTCGGTACAAGACCAAAATCTTCAACAACATGTCTCTCTTTTCAGCAATATTCAAGCTCTGTGCTATAAAGCTAGTTCGGAATTATTTTGGATCTATAATTGTGCAATGACACAGAATTACAAATAACCTTGCAAGAAATGAGCTTGTGTGGAAGAGTGAGCATTTTATATTGAGTATGAGATTGACTCAGTTAAGTTTGAAACTGGAGTCCTAAATCTTGTAGCAATTTATGAATGTATAGGAAAAGTTAGTTATACTAGGTGGATAGACTAGATCAGGAGTTCTTTTCACTAGGTGTAGGTATCATTGGCAAGGCCAGCACTTGTTGTCCATCCCTGATTGTTCTTGAATTAAGTTACTTGCCAGGCCATTTCAGAGAGCGGTTAAGAGTCAACATAGTTGCTGTGGATGTAATCTAACATGCGTTAGATTGTTGGATGTTAGATTTCCTTCCCCAAGGGACATTACTGAACTAGATGATTTTTTTTACAAGAATCAGCATAGTTATCCTTGTCACCATTACTAAAGCTAGCTTTATAATTCCAAATTTATTCATGGACTTTAAAATCAGTGTCCTTTTTGGCATTGAAAACATCTGCTCAGAACCTCAGCCTGAGACTATAGATCACACGTCCAGTGACACTACCATTATGTCATCGTAATAGCAAGCATTTGAAGATTCATTCCTTGATTGATAAAGCCTTTACATTTCTACAGGGACTAAAAACAAATCTACTGGCAAAGTACTATAACCATGGATAAAAAGTGAAGTTAAAGATGGTTTTAGATTTTTTAAAAAAGGTTTATAGTGTCCCCAAAAAGTAAAAAGAGTGATGATCAAGAAAATTTTAAAAGCCAGCAAAGGATCAGCAAAATTGATGAAGAGATTTTAAAAAAATGAGAATGTAAATTAGCTAGACAAATAAAACAGATTGCAAAAGCTTTCAACTGAAAAGAGTTGCAAAAAACATAATTTTGGCAGTTTGAAATCAGCTCCATGCACTATCCACTGACTGAGGTTCCTAATTTAGATGGACAGAAACTGTCCTCACGTGGGAAATTCTGGAGACAAAATTGGTTCAGAGCTAGGCCATTCAGGTGTGATATCTGACAGTATTTCTTCAAAGAAAGCATTATGGAATTCAGAAACTCTTTCCCCACATGTTGTTGAGGGTAGTCGAATTGAAAATTGCAACACAAGGATTGAGACAATGTTATTTCAGAAGGTTTGAAGGTTCATGAAATCAATACAGGTGAGTGGAGTTAGGGTACACATCAGCCATAATCTAACTGAAAAACAGAATATCAGGGCCAAGAAGCTGAGTAACCGCTTTCTGTTGCTAAGCTGCTATAATTACATGGAACTAGTTGTCTCCTAATAAAGGAAGAAGGAACGAAATTATTGGAGGAAAATACTAACTGTTAAGAACTGGACTTGCCAATAGGGATTAAATAGTCATGTGTCTTAAGGACATTGTAAGAATGCCATCCATACCTGATTCATCGGTTTCTATAGAATAGAAAACCAGTCCAGCAATGATTTACAGGTTAACCATGGAATCTTCCCCTCTCAAGAAGCAGTAGAGAAGGTACTGAGATGGGCAAATGATCAGGTGAGTGATACTCATCCCTTTCCTGCAATCTCAGAAATTAAGTTCTGAGCAAGAAGACCCATGCTCAACCTTCTTGACTTGCCCCCAATTAAGGCCTTTAAGCAGTCAATTAATAACTGCTTATGGGCATCATCCCATCACCAGCTCAAATCATTGTTCTCTCAGCAGGCATTAAAAGTAGCAGCTTTCCCAGCTGGTAAAGTGGGGTGGGCTGCCTGCTGAGGTGGAGGGGCCTCAATCTGCCATGATCTAGGGGCAATTGGGAGCACAGATGGTGGGGCGGGGGTGGAAGCTGATAGCCAACGCCCTACCCTTACCTCCAATCCACCTGGTGACCCCTCTTTCTATGACTCCACTTTGTAATTTCCTACTCGCCAAAATGTAACTTATTTTCCCATTCCTCTGGTCTGCCATGCAGCCAACAACCTCACCCTCTGAAACAGTACTGCTGCTCACAAAGGGTACTGGCCTCTGATAAGCTGACAGCTTCAGGCAGGATGTAGCATCACTGTCCCAAGAAGTGACTGACTGAGAAGCCCACCAAGTGATCATTTCACTGCCTGACTGGCAGTTGATCTGGCTGCCTTTCTTGGTGGTGGTGATGGTGGTGGTGTTCTCTCTCATAAAGACACATAATTACACTGCTTATGCTGTCAGTCATTTTTACCTGTTTCCTGTCTCGAACCAGATGGTGCAACAAAAGATTAGTTGGACCTTGTTTCTGTTGAGGGAATTATTGATAAGTCAAAATATTTTCAATCAAAGTGCAGATAAAAATATTCTTAAAGACTGATGTTCACCTCAGCATGCTCCAGAGATGTATATTTCACCCCCATCTGCAAGGCTCAATTCAGGCATATTACTGAACTCACACATTGACTTGGATGTGTATGACCACAGCAATGGCTGTACACCACTCAGACCTGACCAATTCACCTGATCAGCACAAATGCCACTGGTGTCAATGTCCACCTCCTTTTCGGCACATTGTGGATTTCATGCAGATGAGTCTTTAAGATGTACTGAAGCAACTTGCCAAGCTTATTAGGAGTACAACTTCCAGCTCTGTAACCTCAATCACCAAAACTAAAGCAGTAAGATAAAGGGAACATCACCAACTTCAAGTCATATAACGTCCCAATTTGGACACAGAGGAGATGAAACTCCTCTTGCATTAGGTACAAAATGTATTGCAGTGAATTGACAACCCATTTCATACTCCATCACATTTCCTTTTATATAGATTATGATCCAAGACTAATTTTACCCCACAACAACAACAAAAATAAAGTTGCTGGAAAAGCTCAGCAGGTCTGGCAGCATCTGTGAAGGTAAAATACAGGGTTAACGTTTCGGGTCCGATGACCCATCCTCAGAATTTTACTCCACATTGCCATTCTTTCATCGTCACTGAGTAAAATTCACAGCACTCCTTGTTTAACACCATTGTTTAGGCAGCATCAGCATGAGCACTAACGCAGTTTGAAAGAAGGTACATTATTAATTGTCAGAGAAGCTGTGAACTGGAAATAAATATGGGCCTGACAGAATTGACACACATTCAAAAATAAAGTTTATAAATTGGAGGCTGACTCAGCAGATGTTTCCGACCCTTGAAAACTCTGAAGTGATGGAACCATAAACTGGGATTAATTTCTCAACAAAACCATAACTTGTTTTCATGTAGCACTTTGTACTGAATAATTCCAAGGCGAGTCACAGGAGTGTTATAAAGTAAAATTTGAAGATGTTCAGTCAGGTAACCCAAGTTTTTGTCGAAGAAGTAAGTTTAAGCAGTGTCTTAAAGGAGAAAAGGGAAGATAGAGAGACAAAGAACTTTCCCCGAGCTTAGGATGTAGGATCTGAAGACATGGCCACCAATGTTGAAGTGCTGAAGACCAGGATGTTTAACATATGAGAATGAGATGACTGCAGATATCTCAGAAGGCTGTGGGGCTGAAGGAGATTCCAGGTGTAGAAAGAGAGGTGATACTTGAAAACAAGGATCAGAATTTTAAATTGAGGCTTTGCTTAGTGAAAAACAACAGGATTGATGGTTGAGTTTAGATCATGGACAGCAAAGAATTGGATGATCTGAAGTTTTTGATGGGCAGAACATGGGAGGCTGAATGGGAGGGCATCAGAAAATCAAGCATGGAGGTGATAAAGACATGGATGGGGACTTCACTATTAGGTGAAGTGAGCCAGGCAACCACTTTGAAGGGGGAAATAGGTCACCTTAGTGATGGGCAGACGTGTGATCAGAAGTTTGCTAGGAAGTTAAAACTGATGCCAACAGATTAATCTTATATTGTTTTGGACAAGTTCAAGTTGTATTGAATTTTTGAAGGGTTTTTGCCATAAGCCCTTAGGGGTTTTCTCGACATATCTTATCAAATGCGCTTCATTATAAACTACCCTGCCCCACGGCGTTCTTTATGTCCATTTCTGATCCCATCTTAGCAGTCACCATTTCCAGAACAGCTCACGACTCAGTAGATATCCTAGAATTCACCATCATCCTTAGCATAGGAGCCACATCTGGACAAGCGCCACCAGTCCGGAAGTGCCCCGTATGGTTCCTCACATGTGTTCTGGCCACAGCCCAGGAGGAAATTGATGCCCTGCTGTGCGGGCAGGAACCTGGAGGTCCTTGTGAATGGGATGTGTGTGGACAATATCCTGAATCTGACTGCCCCAAGTAGCTAACTGACTGATGTTTCCAAGTTCCTGGACTGATAGTGGAGGCTGCAGTTGGCAAACTATACCAGCACCCACTGGGGGGGCGGCCCCTCAGACTAACTGATGGCTACTAACAACAATGACAAGCTATTGGGTTTTGTAGGCAAGGCTATAATATAAGCCTCATTTTCCACACTGAGGGAGCACAAAAGGCCAAGGGAAATCAATTCAAGGCAAGGATGTTCTCAGTTTTCAGGTATGCTTTTTAAAATGTGTGAATGCTATAGCACTGAGCACAAAGTCCAAAGATGCAGCCTGTTCCAGACCAAGAGCCGAGTGCATGTCCCTGAATGTGCAGTGTCCTAGTAGCAGCATAACAATAATAGTTGCTGGTACAGCCTGAGTTGTAGCACTGAAGTGCAAATGTGTCCTCAAAGTGAATCAGAGCAAAGCTGTCACAAAGTTGGGTAGAGTACTTGTGGGTTGGGAGGCAGAAGGTTAGAATTCAGTGTTTGTAAAATGCTAACGGGAAAAGCATTGTGTGGTCCTTTTAAAAGATCATGTGTTTTTTCTGTACTTAGTGATTTAAAATGGATCCCTGTGAGCAGCAGCTTGAAAGTCTACAAGTACACGGACAGCACCCAGCAATTGAAACATTTGTATCGAAAGGCCAAACAGTTAGCAGGCCAAGCTGTAGCTTTTTACCAAGACAACTGGCATTTGAATTTAGCCAATCAATTTGAACCAGGTACTTAGATCCCAAAAACCTATTAAATTAATTTTCTGTAGAAAGGTCTAGGCCCAAAACATCAGCCTTCCTGCTCCTCTGGTGCTGCTTGGCCTGCTGTGTTCATCCAGCTCTACACCTTGTTATCTCAGATTCTCCAGCATCTGCAGTTCTTACTATCTCTAAATTTAAGTCTGATTGTTTTGACAACATAGGACCAATCCTATGTTGATAAGAAATGTTGATATGTCATTCCATGGTATAAAAAGAAGGGAGAAGTTGGATGCAGACCCCAAAGCTAACTGCCATTCGCAAGAGCTAACAGCCCTCATCTCTCAAGAGAGAATTGCTGGCTCTCACAGCCACCTCTATGTCTTACAGAAAGCACCACCTAAATAACAACGATGTCAATAGCACAACTAGTTAATATTCCTCACAGAAGAATCAACAGAGAAGGTACTCCTGACAGACAAATTGATGGAGATGAAACACAACATTCTGGAAGACACGTAATCTAGCTATAATTTCAAGAGACTAAATTCTATGATTGTTTTATAGAAATGGGACTTGTATTTATTAGAACGGCACACCATTAGACGCTTGCTTTATTCTGGAATTTATAAAAGGGATTTATTCTGTTTTTTAATAGTTTAGTTAAGTTATTCACTGTTAGAGTTCGATAAATAAATTGTTACTTGTCAATTTTAAAGTGAGTGTTAGGGATTTATTTTATTTAACCATTGGATGTTGCTGAAAAGCAGTTACACCACGTTGCACACTCGTTTTACAGATTATAGGGCGAGGTGCTCCTCTTTGGTGTTTCAATTTTAGTTCTCTGTGGGCTGGGGGGGTGGTGGGCGGGTCAACCTCTGCTTTATAACAAATGCCATGAAGCTTCTTTGAAACTAACACATATCCGATGCCAATATCTGTGGCATGGAAGTCATTCGGAGAAAGCAATGAACTGAATTTGCCAGTACCAGCTCTGACTTCCATGTCAAGTTTTCTTAACATCCAGCTTGTTTGCATACTGATGAGGTGAGTTGAGCTGTCAAAAAGACATCTAAAAAGTAATAACAACCGTTATTTGGCAACTCACTGCTGACCAGTGAAAAACTCACCAAGCTGCTCGTGAAAAATGTACAAGGTGGAGTGAGATGCTCCTAACTTTGAAATAGGCCACAAATCTTGTGATAGCCTACATCCCTCAAATCCCTGTAAGATTTTGTCCCAAGTTTATGAACAATCTGGTTCAAGCTCAGTTAATCATCATCGCAATGGATGACTCGGTGTCTAGTGAACAGAATTTGTCACAGGGTCTTCCAGATATTTAGCTGGAGGAATTTCTGCTCATTAAGAACTGGATGTTGGGCAGGCATTCTGACATTTTACAGATGGTTGAGAATTCAGGGGAGATTGTGGTGAAAAATGGGCAAACTAATTGGAAAGCAGAGGTCAAAATTAAACAAATGTCAATAAGTAAACAAATCAGGACTGGAAATGTAAGCTTGCTCTCTCTCCATGGATGCTGTCTGACCTGCTGTGATCTCCAGCATTTGTTGTTTTCAAATCAGGACAATTATAAGTTTTTAAACGTTGAGTGTTATGAAAGTAATTTAAGTAAATCCCTTTGGATAATGTTATATATATTTGGGGATGTATTGCACATTCATGCGTTAAAATGAGTCATGTTTGTAACTAAAACAGGGAATTTGAAAATCTTTTGCAGATCAAGCAGTATCTGTGAGGCAATGAAAAGCATCTGTTTCAGGCACAGCCACTGTTGGTGCTAAGTCTTGGCCTGATATGTGGGTTTTTTTTGTTTCTTTACGCATGGCTGTTGCCTGAGCATTTCATGTTTTTCTTATACATTTCCAAGCCTGACTGACATACTGTAGGTCAAGTTTGCCAATCATCTGTTTCTCGTGATTTCTGTTTTGAAGTCCTGCTCTCTGGCTGACTGAGGAACCCAACCAGCTTTCAGAACTTCCCTTTGCTCTGAGGAGCACAAAAGGAAGCTGTTGATCAGGCAAAATTTGGGAAAGGTTTAGAGGAGAAAAATGTGAAGTAAAAATGGAAAATGAAAAGAAACAAAGGGTATGAGGGAGACAAAAGTGAGAGAGGTGAAAAGTAAAACTTGAGGAGAAACAGGAATGCGAGGGGGTAAAAATGAGAAATGCATAACTAGAGAGAAGAAAAGAGATAAAAAAATCAGAGGTGAAGAAGCATTGAAAAATATTTTTTTCACAAATTTATTAACCCCAATAGCTTTAGCGCGGAGAAGATTAGATCGTGAGAATGACTGTATTGGATTGTTTTTCAAAAATCAATTCTTATTTCAAGACTTGAGAATTGTCTTGTGCAATCTACATGCAAAGCATCTACCTGGGCCAGCCACATGTGTATAGCAGCCTCACGTATCTCTATCAACATTGTGATGTAGCATTGCTGTACAAATCGATCTTATTGATAACATGTAAGCATGGATTAAAAGTATCTAAATGATGTGCAGACCGTATTGTAGAGCTCCTCAAGTCTGGAGATGGTGAGAAAGCGATGCATGCTCACACCATTCTCAATCAACAGTTTCACAAAATCCACACGATCCATGACCAGAGCATCAAGCATGGCCTGTTCCAAGGATCCGACCTACAGTATGACCGAATAAAACATATTGTCAGAGTTGAATCTCTCAATATTAATGCTAATGAACTGCACTTAAACCTACCACATGGCTCAAATACAAATACATAAAAAATATGCTTTGTTGGAGGAATATTGTGACTAGCCTAATAATCCATAGGCCTATCTAATATTCTGGTGGCCTGGGTTCAAATTTCTCCAAGGCAGATGCTGGAATTAAGACATTAATGATGACCATAAAACCAATTTGATTGTCATTAAAAAAAAAACCTATCTGATTAACTAACATGCTATACTTCCTTCAATGAGGTAAATCTTCATCCTCACCTGGTCTAACCTACATGTAACTCCAGATCTGCAAAAATGTGATTGACTCTTTACTACCTTCTGCAATGGCCTAGCAAGCCATTCAGTTGGATTAAGCTACCTAAAAACTCTGAAAGGAATAAAAATGGACATTTGGCTTCTACCTTGTTGTCAGAAACAACAGCAAGCTCAGCAATTTTGATCCTGCAAAGCCAGGGGCTAGTACCAAAATTAGGAGAGCTATCTCACAGACTAGTCAAGCAACTGCCTGATATAGTCACACTTCCTGAATTGTACCTTACAAACTGAGTCTCAGATATCACCATCACCAACTCTGAGTATGCCCTGTCCCAGCTGAAGGACAGATCCAGCAAAGGTGGTGGCACAGTGGTGTATAGTCACGAGGCAGCTGGCCAGGAAGTCTTTAACATTGACTCCGGACCCAATGAAATCTCATGGCTTCAGGTTAAACATTGGTAAGGAAACTTTCTGCTGATTACAAACGACCATTCGCACCCCAACCCAATTCCCACCCCGCACCCATGTTTCTTAGAATCAAACATTGAGGATACCCGCTACTGCATTGTGTGGTACTACGACTGTGTTGAATGCGATAGATTTCAAACAGATCCAGCAACTCAAGACTGGACATCCGTGAGGTGCTGTGGGCCAGCAGGGCAGCGGAATTGTTCCCAAACACAATCCGCAATACACGGCCCAGCGTGGAAAAGGGTGGGGATACTGCACAGAATACTTACCTGTTCCTGCAGCAAGATGCCTAAGCCATTTTCAAGGTCAGTCCTCATTGAAATGCCCTCTGCAATCTTTGTTTCTTGAGAAGCTCACAGACTCGGGACCGGCCAGGAGGTCAAGCAAGTCTGCAAGCAGGTAGGGCTGAGGTTGACAGAAGGGTCAGGAGGCAACTGGTCACAGCCCACAGAATTTTTGTGGAACCCTGAAAAGTGCATGAAATCTCCGTGCAGGCATTATAGCCAACCTCCCTCCATGTAAATGCCTTTGCTTTCAACTTCGATAAGGGTCTGAGGCATTTAAGCTGGTTAGAGTCATACTCTGCTCCATAGTGCATTACTATAAGACAAATAGGCATATGTGAAGGAGGTATTTTGGTGTAGAAATCTGTCCATTCAGAATAAGCACTTTCTGTACAGCAGGAGAAAATGGGTAAAACAAATTCAAACTCTGTAATTTCAGGATCCCCAAAATTGTAAGTCCTTTTAATTTTACTGTATAAATTGAGGAATAAAGGTTAATCTGTTATGTAGTTAATAGTTCCTCTCATGCGACAAGGAAAACAGTTCATATAGCTTAATAAAAACCAAAAGAAATGCGGATGCTGTAAATCAGGAACAAAAGCAGAAGTTGCTGGAAAAGCTAAGCATGTCTGGCAGCAGCTATGAAGAAAAAAAATCAGAATTAACGTTTTGGGTCAGGTGGCCGAGAGGATTGTCACATCAGAGCTAAAAGTAATCGGTTTCTCTGTGCAGAAAATAATGAATGCTACAAAAGATTTTCCTTTGAAAGAAAATGTTACTAAGTGCACACACTGACTGTTCAGGTTTATCCTAGACTGTACTCATTATGTAAGTATGACCTTGGAGAAAACTGAACCACTGATCCATGGTATGGTTTTAGTCTCAATGTTGTAGACTTCCGCAAAGATTGGGAGTTGGGCAATTAGCATAGTACAGGCTGTACTCAGGGAACTGTAGAATCAAGACATTTTCTTACCATTGAGTGTTTTGTACGGAAAATGAGTAATTTGAGAATTCGCAGGTGTGCTAATTTGAAGAGGAATGCTACACGAGTGGTGTTCTTGCAGACTTTTCCTTCAAGTGACTGCCAAGTAATATTTATAACAAGTACCTCAAGTATCTCCACCTGAGACGGCTCAGGAAGGTCAGTCATAGAATCATGATTATGATCGTGACCATAGATCATAGAATCCCTATAGTGCGGCAACAGGCCACTTAGTCCAGCAAGTCCAAACCAACTCTCCGAAGAGCATCCTACTCAGGATCCCCCCACACACCCCATCCCTGTATCCCCACATTTCCCATTGCTAATCCACCTAACCAACACATCCTAGGACACTATAGGCATTTTAGCATGGCCAATGCACCTAGCCTGCATATCTTTGAACTTTGGGAGGAAACCGGAGCACCCAGAGGAAACCCACTCAGCCACAGGGAGAATGTGCAAACCCCGAGGCTGGAAATGAACCCAGGTCCTTGGTGCTGTGAGGCAGCAGTGTTAACCACTGAGCCACCGTAATGCCCCAAGTTCTTCAAGTATATTTTGTAAAATTTTTTGATTATCCATGAGGGTAAAGGGTATGGGGATAATATTTATAGAAGGCATTGAAGGGTTGGTTCAGCCATGATTGTGTTAAATGGTGAGCAGGATCAACAGGCCGAATGGCCTACTCAGATTCTTATCTTTCTTAGTTCGGTATTAAATGTTACACATACTTTCTGATATCATATACCTATAAGTATTGTATAACATGTCTTAAGACATTCTAGAAACGTTTCATAGATAATGAACTACTGCTGTATTACAATTACTGCTATTAGATAGGAGAATGTAGTACTATTTACACACACAGTCCTATTATAAGGTGAGTCACTGATTGATCTGCTAATGGTAACATGGACATAGGAAGAAGGTTTCCAGGACAACTTTATTTCTTTTCAAAGTGCTTACAATCTTAAATGTCTAACTTAAGGGGCAGCCAACACTGCAGCCAACTATAACTCAGTGTCCAGATTATCATAAAGTCATGGAAAACAATGAGGCTTAGGAATTTTAATCGTGGATACGTTTGAAGATTTCAAGAAATTTACAGCACAGCAAAAAGCCATTCAGCTCATCATGACTCTTCCTGCTTTGAAAAATCTACCCAATTAATCCCAATGATCCTTTGGCCCTTAGCTCAGCAAATATTTCACCTGCAGTTACTAGAGTTGCCAAACCACATCCTCTGCAGTGACTCACTACATCGTACGGCAAGGAACAAGGCACCAATTTTTCTTCTGGAAATCACTGAAAGCAAGGTATACGTTTGGCACAGAGTTCAATCCATGACAGGAACATGCAAGTGGGTTATTTAATGTGACTGTCGCACAGTCACTGGTTCTGGCTGACCAGGAGACATTCTATTCTTATTGAATGTCATGGACATTTTGGAATGATTTGCAGGATGGTAGTCAATCCGCTTGTCCCCTGGCCATTAAATCCCACAGCAGGAATCAAACTCAGATCTCATGGACCCACTGCGCCACATGATGATCCCATACCAAGTCTTCTTCAGGCGCAATAGAGATCGGAGACTTAGGTGGCTGGCATTGTCCTGAACAACATGCCAGCTGACTCCACAGGTAATGGGTGGCACTGAGTAGACAAGCATTTGCAACCCATGTCTAACTGTCCTTGAGAAAGTGATTGTGAACTGCTTTCTTGAACCACTGTAGTCCATGCTATGCAGGTACATCCATATTGCTGGCAAGGAGTGCAATGACATTGATCCAGTGACAGTATAGGAATGGCAATATAGTTCCATGTTGGAAATATGTGTAGTTTGGACAGGAATGTACAAATGGTGGTCTTCCAATATATCACTGCCCTTATTCTTCTGGATGGTAGAGGTCAGGGGATTGGAAGCTGTTGAGTAAGGAACCTTGCTGAGTTGCTGCACAATGTCACCATTGTATGTCGATGGTGAAGGTAGTGAATGTTGAAAGTGTTGTCAGGGTGTCAATCATGCAGACTGCTTTGACCTGGAGGGAGTCAACTTCTTGAGTGTTGTTAGAGCTACATCATCCAGACAAGTGGGGACTATTCCATCATAGTCTTGACTTGTGCCTTGTAGATGGTGGACAGACTTTGAGGATTCAGGAAGTAAGTTAATCACCACAGAATTCCCAGCTTCTGACCTGCTCTTGTAGCTTCTGTAACTCTATGGCTAACCCAGTTCAGTTTCTGGTCAATAGTAACCCTCAGGATGTTATAGTGGGCAAATACAGCAGTGATAATGACATTGAATGTCAAGGGACAAAGTCTGGACTCTCACTTGTCTGAAATAGCACTTGCATTGTGCAAGTGTTACTTGCCAGTTAAAAGCCCAATGCTGAATATTGTCCGGGTCTTGCTGCATATGAGCATGGACTGCTTTTAGTATCTGAGGGGTCATGAATGGTGCTGAACATTTGCAATCATCAACAAACATCAATAATTCTCACCTTATGATGGATTAGGGGGAACGATCATTGATGAAGAAACTGAAGATGGTTTAGCCTAGGACACTAAGGTAAGGAATTTCTGCATAATTACTTCAAATAATTAACTCCCATGATGGGATTCAAAGCCGGGTCTACAGAACATTATATGTGTCTCTGGATTACTAGCTTTGGCAACAATACTACTAGGCCATTGCTTCCCCAAATTGCAGGTACATTTACAGTGCTTTATCCTGTGCAGGTTTGATAGAACTCATTGGCTTGCTAGGCAATTTCAGAACACAATGAATCAACTATATGTCTATGGGTTCGAAGTCACATGTTGCTCAGAGAAGGTCCGAATGGCAGATTTCCTCCTTTAAAGGGCATTAGTGAACCAGGTAGATTTTTTATGATAATCCAGCAGTTTCCTGATAATTATTAATGATTTAATTAAACTCCTGCAGCAATGTCGTAGGACTGAGATGACTGACCCCCAAAGCCAAAGCCATCTTCCAACAACTGAAGAGTTTTCCCCCATTTCCACTGACTCCAGTTTTGCTAAAGCTCCTTGATACCACATTCAGTTAAATGCTGCCTTGATTTGAAGTGCAATCAATCTCAGCTCACCTCTTGGGGTCAGCTGTTTTGTCCATGTTTGGCCCAAGACTGTATTAAGGCCAGGAGCTCAGTGATCCTGGTAGAATCCAAACTGAGTATCAATGTTGTTGAGTCAGTACCACTTGATAATACTGATGACGACCCCTTCCATCACTTTTCTGATGATCAGGAGTAGACTGATATGGCTGGGTTGGCTCTATCCCGCATTTTGTGTACAGGACATACTTGGATAATTTTCCAAATTGCCAGGTGTGTGCTAGTGGAACAACTTTGAGGGGAGTACTGTTGGTTCTGGAGTACAAGTTTTCTGTACTATTCCAGAATGTTGCCAAGATGTGTGGCATTTTACATTATCCAGTGCCATCACCTGGCTCTTGATATAATGTAGAGTGAAGTGAATTGGCTGAAGACTGACATCCATGTTAGTGGGGACCTCAAAACTGATTATATTATTAAAATATTGAATACCTTCCAATGTTGTCCATAAACCAAAATGTTTTTCTTTGCAATGTCCACTCTGTCCCATGCCAAAGCCAAACTTAGCTGATCTGATGCAGAAGTGTTGGTACCTTTTAGAAACAAAAAGAATGAAATGTGAAGAAAGCTAAGCATAAGTTGCATCAAGCTTCCTGGAGGGATTCTCACCCCAAGGCCTAGCGAGATTTCTCACCATATCATACCAAACCAGTCTCTCTTGTCCAGCTCTATTCCATCTTCCCACATGCAGTTCCCAGAACAACCCACCACTCACCTGATATCTGCCAAAAGACTGGCATCATATAGCTCCTGTGTCACCTTGAAAAGACCATTGAGCACCCGGACAAGCTTGGTCAGTCCAGAGATGACCTGCACAGTTCCTAATATTTATCTTGAATATGGATGACAGGAGAAATCGGTGCCACACCTTGAGGACATAGGCCTGGAGCTTCTGCTGGATGGCATGATGCAGACAAAGGATTTGCACCTCTCCTGTGAACAGCAGAGGAGGGTCATGAAACCAGACCATGCCAGCCTGCTCAGTAGTTGCCACCCTTGTTAGTGCTGTCTCAGCCATCTGGAGGAAAACTCAGCACGGTGGGAAGAAGGTCAATGACCTACTCCACTCTGTCAGCATAAGTGCCACCATCATCTTTCTGATACCTCACATTCACTCTATCTATTGTGCCCACCTCCCAAAGTTCATGCTCTCACTATTGCCTGTAACTCTTCTGTCACTCATTCTCACCCTCCTCAACACCCAGCACCATGAGCTCTTCCTTCCCCTAGTACTGCCTACTTACTCACTCAGGATGCCTTCTCACATGCCCCTAAAGAAACAACAGTGCCACCCACTTTCGTATCACCTGCCTCTCTCTCATTCCAGGCGGAAACCAGTCTTAAATTGGGCAGAAAGAGCCAAGGCAGATATTCTCCCGCACAACATTCAGCTCCTCACTCCTACTGTGAACAGAATTCTGAGTCTGACTGGGTGAGCATTTCTGAGTCTCTGGACTGGTATCAAAGGCTGTCCTTGACTAAGTGTGCCAGGACACCTCCGGGGTGAAGGTCTATCCCCTTGATGTGACTTATGCTTGCTGACAACATGATAAGCTTGCTGCCTCTGTTTCTGTGCTAAATAACAAGGCAAAACAGCAGCAATTTGAGCCTGGTATCTCTGGCTGAGGGAGAAAACACAAAAAAGCAAGGAAAGGCAATGCAAGGCAGGGATGCTGTGAGCATCCAGGTAGGATCAGAGTGAGTGAGCTCTGTTACTCAGAGTGAACAGCCTCAAGATGCAGCCTGCTTCAATCCATGACCTGGGTGCATGGCCCTGAGCCTACAGAGTCTTTGCTGCAGCATTACAATGATAGCTGTTGCTCAGCCTGAGGTGCAGCACTGAAGTGCCCAAAATGTCCTATAAATGGATTAGAGATGTGCCATGAGGGTTCCTAGGGGATGGAATCTATCAGGTGACAACGTCTGTGGATGTGGGTTATATGGGACCTGTACCCATTGAGTGCGCCCTGAGATGTTGGCACCCTGTGGCCAGATTGGAGGTCTTTGGGTGCAAGTGGGAAGCTGAAATCACCAGGTACCCGCTCTGATTTACATGTCAAGATTTCTCGACATCTAGCCTGACTTGCATTTTTGGTAAGATAGGAAGCTGAAGAGTAATGAGGTGTGTTGGGACATTAATAAAGTATTTAACAAGCTATCACCACCACCATTACCTCCCTCCCCCCCTTAATTGGAAACTCACCACTGCCTAGCAAGAAACTCGCCTAACCACTCTATAACAGATGGAGTTAGATGCTTCCGATGTCAAGATGGTCTTGCCAGAGTTCTCTTACGATTCTGCCCTAAATCTCACCATGGTCCACATCATTCAGACCCCGACATGATTTCCCCCTCCCTCCTTGTGAATTTACATGGAACAGACTACCTCTAAGGAGAGCAGTTAATATTGCCAAGTCGATGTCCTGTTGTTCTTCGGAGTCTGCATCAAAAATTGTAATCTGTTTTCACAAGAGAAAATGGAATTGTTATCCTACCACATACATTCATGCACAACTTAACATAGAAGTTTTATCTGACTCTTTATTTTCTTTCTTATTTTGTAGCTATTTTGATTTCCCACTATTTCTTATCTCTCCTTTCATTACCAATTTTCTTCCTTCCTTCTTCTGAGGCTTCATTTTCTCATATGGCTTTACCAATCAGACGGTCTTCCAGCATAGCTGAAATTTCCAGCTTTATTGACTCAGAGGAATGAGGGTAGGTTATTCAGCCCTCCGCTCATAAGATAAATGATGCATTGGTTTGAATTTCCAAAGCTCCTTTGCTTCAGTCCTATCAGATTGAAAGATAGAAAATGTAGCCCGTTTATTCAGAAAGGGAGGGAGATGGAAAGCAAGAAACTTTAGGCCAATTAGTTTCATATCTGTTAAAGAAAATCTGTTGGAAGTTATTTTGAAGAAGTTATAACAGAGCACTTGGATAAGTTCAAGGTAACCAAGCAGATTCAACAGGGGAGACCTTTTTTTTCAGTTGGTTGAGGAATCCAGGAGTGAAATTAAGGCGAATTAAAAGTCAGGGGCAAGCCCACCTCCAAATGGCCAGGAATTGCAAGTTGATTTTACAGGCACTGGACTGTTAATTGTTTCAGAGCAAGACCTCCACTTTCATCCAGGAGGAACTCCTGCCTGCTGTTCCACTGGGAACCATGGACACTGCTGGGATTTCAACCAATTCTCAAAGGCACATCCTTCTGGAGATTGCTGATTGTATGTGGGGACTGGGATCTGAAGTGTGGGGATGAGACATATGGAGATGGGTACTGTCATAGGGTGTGCTTCCATTGAGGGCATTTCACCCAATTAGAGAGGGCTTCCTCAGCCCCTAGCAAGGTCTTCAGGACAAGTCATTTTCTGAAGAAGGGTCCTGCACCAAAATAAGAGATAACAAGGTGTAGAGCTGGATGAACACAGCAGGCCAAGCAGCATCAGAGGAGCAGGAAGGCTGACGTTTCAGGCAGTTCATCCAGCTCTACACCTACTACTCCTGAACCAAAATGTCAGCTTTCCTGTTCCTCTGATGCTGCCTGACTTGCTGTGTTCATCCAGATCCATATGGTGTTATTTCTAACTCCAGCATCTGCAGTTCTTACTATCTCTTCAGGATAAGCCTGTCAGTTTTGCTAATGCGTGGGTCCCCTTATTACCAGCAGGGATGAGATAAGGCCCTTAACATGCTATAGTGTGGCCACCTATGTTACTCAACTGACCCAAGGGCAGGCAGGGACCCCCATGGTTTCTTTTACCCCCAACCACCACACCCCCACCCCGACCACCCCATCCATTGCTGCTGAGAAGTTCCCAGAAGGGCCGTTCAAATGGTATCCCCAGCTTGCCATCCAATTTTAGAAACCTCATTATCTCCAGCCATCTCCTGTATGGATTGGTGTAAATTTCTACTCTAGGTAACACTGGCTGGATTTAACAGGTATATTTTTCACATTCCCATTTCCCAATTAATCCCACAGAAAACCACTTGGTCAAAAATGGGCAAACTTTTAAAAGGCCTGTCCTGCAGCAATAGTAGCCTGTTTGCCAGCTTTAGTAGTCCCAACAGCACTAGAACGCCCAATGGATGCAGCCAGGTCTTCTGCACAAAGGACAATGGTTACAAGAATGAGAAGTCCCGGGCTTTTCTAAGGAAGGGGATCGGGGTGCAATGGGAAGGGGGAAGGGGAGTTTATTGTTATGGGATTTTATGCTTAAATCCATGAATTTGGTTTAAAGACAGATTGCTTGAAAGGGAAGGTAGGGTCAAGAATTGTGTTCAAGCTTCAGTTTCTTACAACACTAATTGTAATACAGTAAGAATAAATACTACAATGCAAGATACTAAGAGATATAACAGGCTGTAATATTACTGTTACATTATTGAAACATGATTCCATAAAAGCTGTTGCTAATGCTAGTTGGTCTACTCCACATGCTTCTCCTCATGCATTTTGAACATTGATACGATAGGCTGCAGGCTACTGCCTAGCTCTCCATGTCTCCTCCTTCTTCTTAACTCTGCCCACACTGTACCATTTATGCCAGTGAGGATCTGCTCCATGATATCATCACAGGGTGACTCCAGGGTCAAAGAGCCCTTACACAGGGGTGAGTGAGTTCTGGAGGCTTGATGGGGAGGACAAAGTGGGACTGTGTGACCTCTTGGAGAATTGCACTTGATATGTACAAGGCACCCTCTGATTAAAGTGCCCTTCCTTTCTAGCCTTTTCAAAGAAGCAGTTTTAAACAAAGCCTTTACAGTCTGAGCTGCTGGCTACTGCCCAACATTTTGAATATTTTCTTATCAACCTTTTCAGGGATATTATCAAACACTTCTGGAACAGATGTGAACTGAGCCTGGGTCTTCTGACGTAGAGGTAGGGACACTCACTGCAGCACAGGCACCCTCCTACCAAGTGTTTTAGTTTATCGTTAAATCAGCCTTGTCAGAGATGTTACTACACATCTCTGGGGCAGGTAGGACTTGAATCCAGGCCTCCTGGTTCAGAGGTAGAGACACCACCACTGCATTACAAACACCTTCCTGTCAAGTATTTTATGGCAGTGATAGTTAGGCCCTTAGCTGACAATTGACTAGGAAGTTAAGGGCGTCACTAGGGTGTTTGGTGTAGCAAGACTTTAACTGTCCCTGGTATTAGGGAACAGGTCAAGGTGGGCATGAAGGAGGTGGACCGGATGCCTGCCATATTTTACGTGCCTCCTCCAGGAAAATATGCATGACAGAAAACAGTAAAGTTCAGCCCATTTCTTCATATAGAGTGGTAGATGTTTACCATTCTATTCCACAAGCAGCAACTGATACTAGAACAATCACTAATTTTAAACCTGAAATTTCTAGGTGTTTTTTAATGTAGTATATTAATGAGTATGGGACAAAGGCACGCATGTGATGATTGGTTGCACTAATATGTCTCCTCTCCTATATTTAATACTGAATTACAAAAATAAGTTAATCCCTTAATTTCTAGCATTTGCTTAAACCATGAACTCTTATGGTTTTGTTTGAATTTCATTTCATTTTAAAGTCTGTCAATGTAACATAAAATCTGACATGGTCATGAGGTATGTCAGAGAACTATATGTTGTAAGAACCAAGAGGATTTCACACTGAACTGAGGCAGATGTAGACAATGCCTCCAAGAATACAGGCAGGATTCCTATCCTGATTAAGGCAAAACAAATGCTCATTCTGTCTGCACAGGCCATTGATGTAGTTTTGTCATCCACTGGAATTATCATATCTCCTACAGCCATTCCTGTGAGTATATGTTCATTCTTTCAAATGATTATGATATAAGGCAATTAGTACCTGAAAGGGTTAACTGACATCATGCAGTAAACTCCATCCATCAGCTTATAAAGGACTGCTCCAGGGTGGAGCTAACTATTCGTTAGTTCTTAAATTTCTTAAACAGCTAGCAGTAATCTTACCTTTAAGTTGAGTTTAAAGTCTCACAGAAGGAACCCATGCAGCTCAGATATAATGTACAATGCAATAAACCTATTCTGTCCAAAAGGACCAAACTGCTCTTCCCCCAAAGATTTTACGTGGCTATCTTTGCACACGTAGTATCAGTAACTGAAGACCAAAACCAATAAGATGATTGTAGTGAATCTACTGAAGACATCTCAAATGGTTCTGATGGCTATGACCACAACACAAACCACCAACTACAACTAGACAAGTTTGCACATGTGTAAAAATACTTGCTCTCCATTCCCAGATTTATGAAAATTTACCAGGTGGAACAGAACAGGTTCCACTGCATCAGTTATCTGAGACATCATAAAGTCTCTCCTTCCTTCATGATTCAGGTTTAAAAAAGCCCAATATTAATGGCATTGGAAAATTTCACTGTTTACATTGTAACATTTCTCTACACACACCCAAAAACATATAAATTAAAGGGTTACTTTAATAAAATTAACTGCAAGTATCAAAAAAAAAATAAACTGCCACCATATTGAAGAATCTGCACTAATCATTTATAGTCATACAGCATGGAAACAGACCCTTCAGTCCAACCAGTCCATGCCAAACATAATCCCAAACTAATCTAGTCCCAGCTGCTTGTTCCTGGCTCATATCCCTCCAAACCTTTCCTATTCATATATCCATCCAAATGTCTTTTAAACATTGTAATTGTACCCACATCCACCACTTCAGGAAGTTCATTCCACACACAAACCATCCTCTGTATAAACATTTTGCCTCTTATGTCTTTTTTATATGTTTCTCCTCTCACCTTAAAAATGTGCCCCCTAGTCTTGAGATTCCCCAACTTAGGGAAATGACAACAACCACCAACTGTATCTATGCCTCTCATTACTTTATAGACTTCAGGTCACCTCTCAACCTCCTACACTCCAGTGAAAGAAGGTCCCAGCCTATTCAGCCTTTCCTTGTAACTCAAACTTTCAACACCCAGCAACATCCTAGTAAATCTCTTCTGAACCCTCTCCAGCTTGATAATATCCTTCCTACAACTGGGCGACCAAAACTGGACACGGTATTCCAGAAGAGGCCTCACCAATGTCCTGTGCAACCTCAACATAACGTCCCAACTCCTACACTCAAAGGACTGAGCAATGAAGGCAAGCACGCCAAACACCTTTTTAACTATCCTGTCTATATGTGATGCAAACGTTAAAGAATTTCTAAAGAAGCTTTGAAAATACGTTCTATATTTTCATTGCTAACTTGAATATACTCACTGATTCTCTGTGCTCCATGCATTCCATAAGAATTTTAAACAAATGATCTGATTGTTTCTGCCCAAGATTAAAGGTCTTCTGGATCATTAATATTAATTCATCTTCCAAGCCAGGATACAATTTCCTGTGATAGATGAAACCACAAATGTTAAATGCTTTAGTAATAGCTAAGTATTCAGTTTGAGCTTTATTGAAAGGAAACTATCTATTGAAGAAGTTTTGTTAAGTTCAAGCAGGGCTCAACTCTTAAGATATGATCTTGGCTGATCTGGGAGGTCAATAAACTGCAGTACAAAAAAATCTTGGGGTTCAAGGAGGTGCCAATCATTGTCACAGCCAACTAATACTTGAAGTGGACATAAATCCTTGACTTCTTGCCTGGAACAGCACTTCCTTTCTATTTAATATCTCTACATGTAGAGAAACAGGCTCAGCTCCCTGAATTTTTCTACTTTTTTTTCAGTTGTTCTGTCATCCTAATTGCCCAGATTGCGTTCTTCTCCAATGTGCTAAATATGTCTGAGAATGTTTTCTACCCTGATGTCGTACTAGGTATTGGGCTCTCTTGAAGGTGTCTTCTGGCCCTCATTTCACACCGTCGACCCTCCTGCTAGCTGCATAAGCATACAAACAATTTAAGCACTGCAGCGTGAAGATGAGAAAAAGTCTCACCTCAGATCTCTAACTCCAATTTTTCTGAGCATTCTCAACTTTGAAATGAGCAATATAAAATATTTAAAGACATGTACATCAAATATGTCTATATAGAAAATAAAGACAATTGAACATAGATCTCATGATATGAATAACGAAGAGATATGGAATTCAATGCCCAAAGAAACATTACAAATTTTAGAATACAATGTTAATAAAAAATATGGCTTTAACCTATTTAATTAGGGTATAGTCCTAATACTAATGCCAATAACATAAACAACATTTTTTTTTGTAGAATACAAACTTCAGCTCTCCTGCAAATTCCTGTTTATAAAATAACATATGAACAAGGAACATACCCACCATCCGCAGTGTGTTTATGAGTAAAAGACAGGAGATCAGCTGCCCTGCCTGTTCCTTCACATACAACAACAGGCACAGGGGGAGTATCCCTTACATATTCCCACACAGTCAGGATGACATTAGGTCCACCTTCAATCACCAGCCCCACAACAGGGACACCTTGGCCCATCCCTACATTCGGGAAAAAAGAAAAAAACCTTAATTGCATCAAAAGATCTCACAAGGCTATTGATTTTGAAAGTAAGCGTGAAGTATGTAACTTGTTTGTGCATACTCAGCTTTAAAAATGGCAAAACATGTACCTCAAATAATATCTCTATATAGGGAATAAAGATAATCAACTAATAGATTTTGTTGTATATATAATGAAGAGACATGGAATTCAATACCCAAAGCAACAAATGTCAGAATCCAATATTGACAAGAATGAACAAGACCTATTTAATCACTGTATATCAGTGGCCCGCATTTTAATCCCTAATAGCATAACCAATTTGTTATAATACAAACCCCATCCAGCAAAGGTGTCCCTGTGGTGGGGCTGGTGATTAAAATTGGACCCAACCATGTGGGAATAGGTAAGGGTTACTCCCCCTATGCTTGTTGTTGTGTGTGAAGGAACAGGCTGAACAGCTGATCTGCTGCCTTATACTCATTAAATATCATTCAATTACACTTGGAACTTCGGCAAACCTCTTTGTCAGAGGGAAGGGGTCTGGAATAAGCTTTGGCTTTACATTTCACTGGACACCCTTTCCAGCATGTGTTTAATGCGAAAGTGGTGCAGGCTGGCCATGCACTATCTTGACTCAAATATGGTGCTGCCATGTTCCATGTACACTGTTCCAGTGAATTCAGTTCCTGTTGCTACAATGAAATGAAGTGAGAGGCCAGGAAGGTCTGGCACAAATGACCAAACATCCTCTACGGGAAACCTCCAAATTAAATAAATAAAGCAGGGCCCTTGGCAACCTGATTTTTTCTGGTCTTTACAATGAGGAAATTAGATGTTCCTTAGGGTCAAAGGTCAATCAAATGGGTCCCTATATTCATGTTTTGTTAATGTACATGGAAAGGGGAGGACTCACCTTCTCCACAAACACAAGCGCAGTGGTCGGCTGTCTATACTTACGAGTATGGATTCTTTGAAGTGCAATATATTTTTCCAGCTTCGTCCTCAGCTTCATCTCATTCCCATATTTGCCAACAGTTCCATCATCTACTAGGATGAAGTGGGAATGCTTGCTATTTAAACTGGTCAGCTTGCTCAATGGGTTACCAAGTGTCTGATAGGGACGCACTACCTGAGGAAATGCATACATACAAGTTTCTTTAACATATTATAAAAACTTTGGTCTTTTACTCCTTATACATGGTCCAAGTACCTGTAAAACTAGAGATGATATTTTACAACACATAACAACGCCATGTTGAACCATTGATGTATCTACCATATTAGCTTTCAGAGATACCTGTCTGTTAGATGACGAAACATTTAATTGAAATGCTCTCCTAAACATTTTTATGCTGCAAGTATTTTAAATACATCCGGGCAGAACTTTTCTCACTAGTATCCCACTATTGATGAAACTTTCAAAATTAATAATACTATGTTTCTGCCTGTTCACAAATTAATAGCTTAAAATATAGTGTGGTGGATCTTGTCGTGCAGTAGGGCCCATTACTCTAGGCTAAAATGTCCAGGTTCAAGTCCTCCAAAGATATGTCATAATATCTCTGAACACAGTAATTAAAAGTATCTGAAATGCAGTCTGGCAGATGCCAGGGCCTAAAACTTTGTTTCAAGTTTAGATATCAATCCTTGCATTGATTGTGAACTTGCTACCGTCAGTGTGAACCTGAAGTAAGGTGAGTCTACACACTGTGGATGGCTCTATGAGGTCTGTACAAGCTAAGCGCAAATTAGTTCCCCATAAACTGCACATACTTTGGGAGCTGGGATTTCCACTATTCCATCCGCTATTATTTCCACTGCAATTCATCTGCAATCAGCCAAACCATATACAAGATTGTGAAATTTCAAAACCAAATTACATCCAGTGCAAGGTGTAGAGCTGGATGAATACAGCAGGCCAAGCAGCATCAGAGGAGCAGGAAGGCTGAAGTTTCGGGCCTAGATCCTTCTTCAGAAATAAAGAAGGGTCTAGGCCCGAAACGTCAGCCTTCTTGCTCCTCCGATGCTGCTGAGCCTGCTGTGTTCATCCAGCTCTACACCTTGTTATCTCAGATTCTCCAGCATCTGCAGTTCCTGCTATCTCTCTACATCCAGTGTAAATTAGATTTCTAATAGGAGCTGGCCTGGCCCAAAATTGTTGCCATGCCTCACAGCAAACTACCATTATAGCAAGTTTCCACTGACTGTTTCCATTTGAAGACCTCAGGAGGCTGTTATAATGAAATTACTTTGTGAGATGCATGGACACTAATGAGCTTTCAAAAAACTTTCAATTGTTTTCCCTCACTTACTAAGAAAGTGACAATTGTACACAAATAAAACTGGAAAAGGATGTGTTATTTTTAAATTTCATACTTAAGGGCTATTAAAATGGGAGGAAAATCCATTCATGTAGCACTACACTGTTCTACAACTTGGTGAAGAAGGTTATCAAAGAGTACAATGGGATCTTGATCAACTGGGCCAGCAGGCCAGGGAGTGGCAGATGGAGTTTAATTCAGATAATTCGTAGATGTTGCATTTTGGTAAGACAAACCACAGCAGGATTTACACAGTTAATGATAGGGTCCTGGAGAGTCATAAAGAGAGTCCTGGGGTATCAGGTACATAGTTCCTTGTAAGTGGTGTCACAAGTAGACGGGGTGGCAAAGAAGGCATTTGGCATGCTTGCCTTCATTGGTCAGAGCATTGAGTACAAGAGTTGGGACATCATGTTACCGCTGTACCAGACATTAGTAAGGCCACATTTGGAATACTGCATGCAATTCTGGTCGCCCTGCTACAGGAAGGATGTTTCTAAAATGGAAAGGATGCCACAAAGATTTACAAGGATGTTACCAAGATGGGAAGTTTTGAGTTATAAGATGAGGCTGGGGCTTTTCCTCCCAAAGTGTAGGAGGAGTTAACTCTATCACATGCCAGTTCTGCTGTTTACTGATAATCCTGTGTTGTAGCTTCATCAAATTGACACCTCGGTTTTAGTTATGTCTGGTGCTGCTTCTGCTATGCCTCCCTTGGACTCTAATGAAATAAAAATTAATCCTTCAGCCTAATTGTAATCAAAGAATGGAAGATATGTCAGGCCTTGAGATTACAGACTGTGGTTGAATATAATTCTGCTGCTGCTGATGGCCCACAACATCTCATGAATGCACAGTACTGAGTTGCTAGATCTGTTCAAAACCTTCCCATTTACCACATGGTAATGTTGCACAACATGTTGCAGGGCATCCTCAATGTAAAGGTGTAACTTCTTCTCCATAAGGGCCACGCAGTGGTCACTCCTACCATCACTGTCTGTTACTGGTAGATTGATGATAACAAAATCAAGTAGATTTTTTTTCCCTCTTGTGGATTCTCTATTACCTCCTATCACAAACACAATCTAACAACTATGACCTTCAGGACTTGCACATTTCAGTCAGTAATAGTTCTTCCGAGTTGGTCTTGGGTGATGGCGCACTGAAATCCATACCCAGAGCACGTTCTCTGTTCTTATTCCAATGAGTGTTCAACATGGAGAAATATGAATTTATCAGCTATGGGGTGGGGGTGGGATATGGTAATTACCAGAATGTTTCCTTGTCCGTGAGATTTATGAGGTCCAGAGGCAATGTCATGGACTCATAGGTAACTCCCTACTTCCTAACTGTATACCATAGTGCTGCCACCTCTGGTGGGCCTGTTCTACTCGAGACAGTAATGCTTGGATGAGTGCAGCTATGTCACACTGTTGTTTGACTAGTCTGAGGGACAACTGGCCTAACTTTTGCACAAAAAAAACTCACATCATAGTAAGGAAGATTTGGTAGGGTCAACAGGACTAACTTTGCTGGTTTCACTTCCAGTGCCTAGGCTGATGTCAGGCAATCCATCCCATTTCATTCCTTTCATTTTTTTTAGCATGTCCGACAATGGAAAATTCCTTTTATATTTCACAGTGGTTTGATACAACTAAATTGGTAGGCCATCTCAGAGGACAGTTACAATGCTGTGGTCCGGAGCCACGTGCAGGTCAGAATAGGCAAAGTCAGCAGATTACCTCAGTGATCCAGGTGGGCTGTTACTAATGGTTACATGGTCACCATCAGAATAGATTTTAATTCCAGGTTTTACATAGTAAATTCAAATTTCACCATCAGCCATGGTGGGATTTCAAGCCAGTTTATTAACCTGGATAATAGGTTTACAAGTCCAGTAACATCACCAGTGCCTTCACTAGAGTGAAATACAAATGCTGTTCTGTCATTTGAGATGGAAATGTTTGATTGATCAGTCACAGGTCACTTACATCTTGCCCAATCAAATCTCGGTGATTTTCTATGACTCCCCAGGGTGTAATCCCTATTATGCAGATCTTTCGTAAATACGGGGACGTGTGATCTTTTATTGCATCTCCAACATGTCTAGAAGTTCCTAATTTCAAAAGAAGTAAGACTGTTAATTAAACTGTAGTTAGAGTCAGAAAAAGAACACAGTTGCTGTTTAATCTAATTAAAAATGATTGACTAGACTGTAACAATTTGCATTTATTTACAGCTTTCAATGTCAAAGAAATACCCGAAGTGCTGCACCAGACTATTAAAGACAACACTTTGTGCTCAACCACAAAGGAAATATTGGGATAAATGACCAAACACTTGTAGTTCCTGCAGGACTACTGGAGGAGCAATGAGAGATTTTCTGACTCTCTAGCTATGGTGGCCACCAACAAAGGAGGCCAAGAAAGCAGTGCAGACATTCTCTGAATGCAGTCTGCTTTTTAATAGGTACTCAGTTTCTTAAATTCATTCATGGGATATGGACAGCACTGGCTAGGCCAGCATTCATTGCCCATCACCAATTGCCCATAGGGCAGTTAAGAATCAATCATATTCTGGGTCTGGAGTTACTAATTTCTTTTCCCTAAAGGATACTAGTGAACAATGAGTTTTACAAAAATTGACACCAGTTACATTTAACCTTAGATTTAGATTTTAGGTACTTTATTTTGTCATTGAATTCGATTTTCAACATCTGCCATGAAAGGATTCAAACCTATATCCCCAGAACAATAGCCTCAGGCTCTGGATTACTAGTCCAGTGATATTACCACTATGTCACTGCCTCCACTCAGCACACTGGTATGAGTGATGGCTCATCTGTGGATTATAGACAGAGCTAAGTTTACAGTGCCACTATAGGTGACTTAGCTGTCCAGATGTGATGGCATAGAGTATTTTGGGAAAGGAAAATTGGTAGGGGATTCTATAATTAGTTAGCGATATAGATAGACCATGAATCCAGGATGCAATGTTGCCTCCTTCTGCCAAGGGCAGGGTTGTTACTGAGTGGTTACCCAGTATTCTAACAGAAGGGGATAGACAGCTAGAGATTGTGGCCTATATTTGTAGGTAGAAAGAGGGGAAAGGACTTACAGGCAGATTTCAGGGAGCTAGGAAGGAGATTAGCAAGCAAAATATCAAAGGTAGTAATCTTTGGATTATTCCCAGAGCCACGTGCTAGTGAATACAGAAATACCAGGGCAAATTGATGAATGCATGACTAATAAAATGTTAGTGGGGGCAGAGCAGAACGGTTTGAGGGAGATAGATAGAACTGGAGTAAGAAATAGTATAGGTATTAAATGTGATCAGTGCAAAAGGAAATACAGTAAGATCTAATTCAGATCTACGATGTATTTGATTCAATGTACATTCTTCACTAAATAAGATTGGTGAACTGTAGATATCCACATTGAACTATGATTTGAAAGGTCACTGGACTCGAAACATTATTCTGTTTCTCTCTCCAGAAGTGCTGCCAGATCTGCTGAGTTTCCTCATGAAATTTCTGTTTTTGGTTTTTGGAAATATGATATGGCAATGGACATCTAGCTCACAAAAGACAAGACTGGGTGCTGAAAATACCTGGATACAAGGTCATTGAAGATCATAGAATCCCTACAGTGTGGAAACAGGCCCTTCAGTCCAACAAGTCCACACTGACCCTCAGAGCATCCCACGCAGACCCATCCCCCTATAACCCATCTAATCTACACATCCCTGAACACTACGGGCAATTTAGCATGGCCAATCCACCTAGCCTGCACATCTTTGGACTGTGGGAGGAAACCGGAGCACCCAAAGGAAACCCACGCAGACACAGGAAGAACATGCAAACTCCACACAGATAGCTGCCTGAGGGTAAAATCGAACCCAGGTCCCTGGCACTGTGAGACAGCAATGCTAACCACTGAGCCACCTGCCACCCAAGGTGTTCAGGAAAGACAGGAAGGAGGAATGGCAGAATTTAATAAGGAGCAGGTTAGAGTGTTTGAGAGCAATGATGTCTAGGTGGGGTCAAGGACTAAATTTTTTGGTTAGAGTTAAGAAACATTGAAGATGCCAATGAACTACTGGATGTGATCTATGCGTCAGCAGCTAGAGAACTGTAGAGCAGCAAATTTGTAGAAAAATTACAGATATGCAGAGAAAGAATAGTGTAGCTAAAGAGGGTGACGTTAATTATTCTACGACAAATTGGTACAACTACAGTTGGAGAGGGAAAGGAGTTGCTGCAGTATGTTAAGCAGAATTCTCTTCATCATTTTATTTCCAAGCAATTAGGAAGGAGGGATTGGGGAGTGTTGGATTCTCTCTCATTTGAAGATGGTCATTGCCTGGCATTTGAGTGGTGTCAATGCTACTTCAATTAAGTTACTATATGTCCCAGGTAGATATCTAGACTGCCCTAGCAAAGAGCCCCAGTACGAAGCAATGAAGATCAGAGTGGGAATTTCAATTCTTTACACATTACCCTCACTGTAAAAACACATTGAAAATATTAAGCCTTGTTGAAAGAAGTCTACCTGTATTATAAACAGTAAGCCATAAATTCTGCTCCTGACCAACTAAATTCTGAAGTCTGGAGTGTTTATAACATTCCATTTCATATGTGTTGCAAACAATGAAGCTGTTTTTAAGTTTAAGGTAGTTTATTTCCTACTTTAATTTCATGAACATGACGTAACATTTATTTCATTCTCTTGAAACGATGAAAATAATTGGTAATAGTGAATGACATTTATATTCTGGTTTGTTATGTAGGAGAAACGTTTAATCTGATTGACTGCTCATCTTGCTGTACTGTTTCTGGATGCCAGTGATCCCCTGCTTGGCACCAGCGTGAGGATAGCAAATGCAAGGTCCAGTCCAAGCCAACTGACTTGGAACTGTATCACTGTTCCTTCACTGTCATTGGGTCAAATTCCTGGAACTCACTACATTTTGGGTCTATCTATGCCACACAGACAAATATCAGAAGACAGCTACCTCCCCAAGGGTAATTGAGAATGGGCAATAAATGCTGAGCTAGTGGGTGATGTCTCTATCCGTAACCAGATGAAATAAAATTCTACCCAATTGATGCCTAACATTCTATCTCAAAATGGGCAACAAAACAAGTCAAAATGCATTTGAGAGTCAAACTGGAAGTTTGAGATCACCCATTGTAAATGCCTAACATTATAGAAGAGCTAACTTTAAGTCAACAATGGACTTTTTTTTATCAGAGATCTGCCTTACCATTACTCCTCACATGCTACATTTTGAGTTAGGCCTCAACTCCCAGAACTTTTAATCTCTATACAATCTTCTTCTAAGATGAAAAACAACTAACCATATCTTCCTCTGTCAATATGACTACGTAAATGAGTCAAAAAATTCTCTTAGATTTCCAGAATAATGGATAAAATACAAATCATTACCTTGAAACACGCCAACTCTGAAAATTTAAAAAATTACGACTGCAGCAAATCGACGAGTTTTGAGTATTATTTCATATTTGTTAAGTTACCAAATAGTTCTGGTTTCCAAAAATCTGAACCTCAGATGTGACCAACAGAATTGAACCTACCCGTGTTGATGCCTTCCGTCACTATCCAGGCACCAGTAGTCTCAGCTGCTTTGATAAGTCCTTTCCCAAAGATTTGTTTCAGCTTTGGAGGAAGTTCAAAGTTCTGGCTCCCCCCATGGACAGATATGAGTAGCTTTGGTAGTTCCATTAGCCATTCCTTCAACATCAAATGGAGCAACTGGTGCAGTTCCGTGTCATATGAGACTCTAATATACTGAAGAGAATTCAGAGCGAATACAAAATAAAGTATTGTCAACTTGTTGTTAAGAAAATCTTATTCAGTTAATTATTCAGAAAATCTTATTCGGAAAATTATTATTCAGTATTGTCAAATGATCGAACTAATTATGTTGTCCTGTCGCATTTTTGGCAGAAACTATTTGGAAAATTTAACAGCGAACATCCACTTAAATATTCTACCCAAGGCTGCAAGTATGGAGAGAAAAATAATTTATCTTTCTAAAAGAGTTTCTGATTGCTCGCAGATTTTCTGTACATAATGTAAGCATTAAAACAAAAGTAAAGCTCAATTGAAACAGCAAAAGCAAATCTTACGGTAAGTAGGAATGCTGCACCACCAAGCTTAAGCTTGCCGGCTGACAAGTTGAAATCGCTGCCACAGGAGGTGCATGTTGTTTCAGGGCATCATCCCTAAAGACAGTAGTGCCCCAAGCCCCAAACAACAATAGCACGTTGTAGCAGCCATAGTCCCAGACAGAGAGACACATGCACAACTGGTAGTGAGTTTAACCTAAGGGGCACTACGCCTCAGGCAAGGGGCAAGATTGAGAAAGCAGGATCGTCAGTGACCTTAGCCAGTATGGGAATTTGAACTCATGCTGCTAGCATCACTTCATGTCACAAACCAGCCATCCAGCCAACCCCAACATGAGCATGTGGCAAGTAAGTAGTACAAGCATCTCGGTCGCAAAGAATTATCTGCAAATCTACTCTAGACTTTCCTGCTCTTCCATATTTGGTTTGTCACATAAAATCACAGTTCTTACCAAGATATATTGTTATATATTATAAGATAGATTAAATTAATTATATTATAATAAAAATATTACAATAGTAAATTATCGGTGATTGCCCAATTGATGATTAAGTAGCACATCTTGTCCAAGGGATACCTACATCGGTGAACAACATCCATCCGGCTTTGTGGATCCTACCAGATCCCTCCAAAATGGTCATGTACATGAGATGCTTAAGTGGCCCACTAACTGCTGTTACATGGAAAAGTTACAACTGTAACCAGAGACAAAGGAACATTTTGTGATGCTTTCAGAGGCTTAGTGTACCCATGCAGAGATAATGGTGGAGTCCATCCAGGCTGTGAAAGCTGCCATGCCTTCGACAGGTGTGTACATGACTACCTCTATGAAAAGGATAGCAATTCTCAAGGACAGTCTGAACCAACAGGCCAGTCAGTGGAATGCCCTCAGTCCCGTACATTTTAAAATTCTTTTCACAGGATGAGAATCGCTGGTCAGGCAAGCATTTAATGCCCATACACAATTGCCCTCAAAGGTGGTCACGAACCACTTTCTGGGGCTGCTGCAGTTCAGCTGGTGTACGGATATCCACAGTGCTATCAGCAAGACAGTTCCTGAATGTTCACCCAGTGACAATGAAGGGACAACAGTACAGTTCCAAGTCAGGATGACACATGCCTTGGAGGGCAACTTGCAGATTCTAAAGTACCTGTTCCACTTGTCCGTCTAAGTAGTTGGCGTTTGGTGAGGGCAAGTACCGTAGAAAAAGCCTTGGCATGTTGCTGCGGTACATCTTAAAAATGCCACTGTGTCAGGTACTAACCCTGAGGAACTTCTATGGATATGTCATGGAGCTGAGACAACTGACCTCCAATAATCACAACCACACTCTGCCTAGTTATGATTCTAACTGATAGAAAATTTTGCCTTGATGTCAATTAATCTCACCTCACCTCTTGAGATCAGCTCAAGAATTGCGCTGATGGAGCCCAGACTGAGTGTGGTTGACCAGACTATTTTTTTTCAAGTGCCATTCTATAGCACTGTTGAGGACACCCTCGAACACTGTGACCAAGATTATGACCGTATTGAACAGTAATTGGCCGGGTTGGATTTATCCTGCTTCTTGTGTGTTAGAATTTACCCGGACAAATTTCAACTTTGCTGGGTATATGCCAATGTTGTAGCTGTATGAGAAGAACTTGGCTAGGGACAGAGCTAGTCCTGGAGCACAAACCTTCAGTACTATTGCTGGAATGTTTTCGAGTCCCATTGCCTTTACAGCACCCAATGTCGTCAGCCATTTCTTTACATCTCATCAAGTGAATCAAATTGGCAGAAGATTGCCATCTGTGAAGCTGGGGGCCTCAGGAAGAGGCCCAGATGGCCACCCACTTTCTGGATGATGCTGGTTGCAAATGCTTCAGCCTTGTCTCTTGCACTTCGAGAAAGGGATGATCTAGTGGTATTAGCACTGGACTATAATCCAGACACACAGGTAATGTTTTAGGGACCCAGGTTTAAATCCTGCCATGGCAGGTGGTGGAATGTGAAATCAATAGAATTCTGGGTGTAATGAAAAATAAAACCATGATTAACTGCAGGGGAAAAAACTCATCTGCCTTTTAGGGAAGGAAACTACCATCCTTACCTGGTCTGGCCAGCATGTGACTCCAGACCCACAGCAATGTGGTTGATACTTAGGATTGGCAATAAATGCTGGCCAGGCAGGTGACACCCACATCTCATGAATGAATAAAGAGAAACTGACATGCTGGGCTACCTGATCATTGAAGATGAGGATATTTGTGGAGCCTCCTCCTCTGGTTAGTTGTTTAATTGTCCACCACCATTTACGACTGGATGTGATCTGGTTGTAGAGATTTGCTTTGATCCAGCAGTTGAGAGATTGTTTAGTTCTGTCTATCACATGCTTCTATTATTTAACACGCAAATGGGACTGAGTTGTAGCCATGCAGTTTGACATCTTACTTGCAGGCATATCTGTTGTTTTACCAGCCTGCCTTCCTGCACTCTTCACTGAATCAAGTGCGATTCCCTGGCTTGGTAGTAGTTATAGAGTGAGGGATATGCCAGTCTATGAAATGACAGATTATGGCTGAATACCATCCTGCTGCTGCTGTTGGCTTCATATATTCATCATGAAGATTCTCATCTTATTCACTACATCCTTTAGGGAAGGAAATCTGTCATCCTTTCCTGGTCTGGCCTACGTGGCTTCAGATCCACAGCAATGCTATTGACTCTTAAATGATCTCTAAGATAGCTTAGCGAGCCACTCATTTCAAGGGGCATTAGGACCACTCAGCTCTTCAGCCTCTCCACTGGTTACTATATAACTGGACAATGCAATGTAAAATGGGAACGACAGCAGGACTGATTAAAAGGAATAAAAGTCTTTATTGAGATCTTTTTAAAAGGACAAAAAGGTCAGGGGAACACTACATCCTGAATCTTCTTTGTTTTCACCTCTTTGAAATTCGCTAACCCGCAGGAGTCTCATTCTGCCCTGTACTAAGACACAATGATCAGGGTGGCCTTCCTGGAGAGCAATAGCCTTCATTATCTCTGCTGTCTCAACATCTGGAGATAGCTGAGCCTCATGCAGGACAGTTATGTGTCCCTCCTTGCCATTCCCCAGCCCAACCTCTCTGACACTGGTCCTCTTGCTGGTCCTGAGAGTTCTCATGTGGCCTCATCAATGCCTGGAAAACCTTCCTTTTGAGATTACTCCTCCTCCTAGTATCTGGGTGAATGAAGCCCTGTAGAGTTAATGGATAAAAGACGCTAATAGAAAATATTAATACAGATAACCATTGTTATCCACAGGGGTTAGGGGCAAGGATCTCCCCAAGATAACAAAATCACAGATCGCACTCTAATAGAAGTTCTCTATCTACTGCGAAGGACCACACAATCCATCAGGACTTGTCGATTAGGGGGAAAAGAATTGGGTCGGGAAAAAAAATTAGGTCTGGGGAAACCTTGCAAGAATACAGGTAGCAGATCTGCAATGTAACAGGGAGCGTATTTAGATCATTTTTGGGACATTTAAAAACAAACTTGTCAAATTGTAAAAATTTTATCTCCTCCACTGGAAAAATGATTCCAAAAATTCATTTACAGCTATATTACACATGTGGATTAACAATTGTACCCAATATTTCTGCATCAGAACTCCCAATACATACCACTATAACAGGAATATCGGCACTGAAGAGCTAAATAACTAAATTTATTCCTTCTTCAGAAATATCGAGGGAGGAAAAGCCGTATCAAATGCACAGGACTAAAAAAAAATGACTGGGGATCACACTTGCTCCTTCTGGCCCACAGTAAAATCTGAAATTAAACCTTAAAACTTACTCGGGTCTCCTAGCTCACAGTCTAGCTCCCTTGGCCTAAAGGGGAAGCCAACACTGCATGCCAGATATTGCTGCCATCTAAAACTATTTGGATCAGAGAAGATGCAGGTTCTTTTTTATTGTTTCACACTCACCAATACAAAAGAACAGGTTAAATTTGAACTATAAAGGAAGGTAAGTAAGTGGAGGGGGTAGCTGACTGCCCTAATGTTAAGTGCCTGCCTGTCTGAACTGGAGATGATTTGTTAAAATCTGGATCAGTGAGTTATTTGCATAATTAAATACACTTGTATGGGAGCATTACATGCTTATGAGGGTTGTTAGCTCCATGCGCTGTGTAACTGTGAAATGTAACCAACCTTAGCACGGTAGGAGTAAGCGCCATCCTGGAAATCTATGGTACCAAAAGAGTCAGTTGGACTTGCTATGGTGTGATTCTCAATGCACCATTCCTCCTCTCCATCATCGTGAGCTGATAAATAGACTGGTAATTTGTTATCTAAGCCAGGGTGATCACCTACCAGCCGTCCACAGCAGCACCTGTGTTCAAAGTACAAAGATCAGAGTCACCTTTAAATCTGCATTGTTTTATTTTGTATGATGAACATTCAAAGATTCCAACTGCTCCTAAAGTCTGGTTATAGTGTATATTTCTTAAAATGTAAGGTCTCCAGTTTAGATTGCTTGATCCCAAGTGACTGCTGGATTCTCGATGTTTTTGGATTATAGAGTGGTGTTAGAATATCAAACCACATGTGTGTGAACTGGACAACAATGTTGATATATGCATCTTGAACAGAAACATAAATAGTGATAAATCATTATAATGCAGTAATAAAAATGTTTTGATTTATCCAAACACATCAGCTCATTTCATACATCTGGCATTTTTCCACTCCAAAAGCACATGATGCTGGAAGTCTTCCAAAATAAATGTGGACAATATGTATTTCTGGACAATAGATTTCCAGACTGAGAGGTTACAGTGTACCTTCAAATCTTTACCTAAAGTTGATTAAGGTATTCTTTTATTTTAAGGATGTGACAGATGAACAAATCATCAAGCAGGGAGTCAGTCCAGTTAAAAATGTATTATGTTCAGCTGAACTATGCACAACATTTGGGACAGACTGTAAATTTTAAACAAAGACTAGATATCTGAATTTTATTCACTCCTCTTCAGAAAACTAAAACAAAATAAGTCAATAGATGGGATTTTATTTTGACAGAGAAACGAAGGAGTACTTTAGAAAGAATTCATTCTTTAATTAACTTATCATCAAACAGTTGTCCTGTTGAGGGTATATTGTTTACTCCCCTTCACCCACACCCTCTGTCTGCATCAAAGCAAATACAGCACAATACTTTTTCATTTGACTTTCAGCCTATCTGGAAAGATGGGAGAACCAATTAACTACAGCTACAGAAGGCTTTCTCCTTATAATAAAAACCATTACTGATTTCACCGCTGCAAACGTAGGATTCTGCCTCATGGTGTCCTCCAGTATCGATATCTGACAGAGTATGTAGTTGGTACTTGAGGGGCATCTTACTTCTATACAGCATGTAAAAACACCTGTTCAGCTGTAGCTTTCACACATATCTGTCACATTTGCACAGAAACATAAATACCTGCCATTAACCAAGGTCCACCCCTACTTCCTTCACTGTTTCTTTGGAAAGTCTTTGCTTCTTACCAGTATGAGTAATACTGGGCATGGTATAAATCAGGCAATTAAAGGTGTATGCAGCAAGGATAATGCAATGCAATCAAGCATGACTTCAATCAATATGTAAACTGGGTAAATGTAATGAAAGCAATGCCATGGAAAGCAAATTCCTGGAATATTTTCAAGTTGGTTTTCTGGAGCAACATGTTGAGAAAGCTATCTTTGATCTAGTCTTTTTGAATGAAAAAAAGACTAATCAATAATCTTGTAAAATAACCATTCGGGAAGAATGACCATAACGTGACAGAATTTCCCATTAATATTGAAAATAGTGTATGTTTATCCCAAAAATTAGGGTCTGAATTTAAGCAATGGAAACTATGAAGTTATGAAGGGCAAGCTGGCTGTAGTGGACTGGGAAACTATTTTAAGAGCTTTGGTGATAGACAGGCAATATCTAAAATTTATACAGTTTTTCACAAACATACATTCTATTAAAGCAAAAAGTGAGTCAATGGCTAACAAAGGAAGTGAAACCTTGCATCTCATTAATGGAGGATATTTGTAAAGCTGACAAAACAAGTAGTAAACATGAGGATCAGGAGCAGTTCAAAGTTCACAAAGAAAGATCGTGAAGGTGATAATGGAAGCAACAGAGATAAAAGGTACTGCAGATGCTGGAGAATCCGAGATAACAAGCTTGGGGCTGGATGAACACAGCAGGCCAAGCAGCATCATAGGAGCAGGAAAATTTGACATTTCGGGCTGAGACCCTTCGTCAGAAATGGGGGAGGGGAAGAGGGTTCTGAAATA
>JAHRHZ010000012.1:65511876-65672905 GCA_024137785.1 Ginglymostoma cirratum
CCAGGAAGGAGAGAGAAGTGTTGGAGATGGTCCAGGTGAACTTCAGGTTGGGGTGGAAGGTGTTGGTGAAGTGGATGAACTGTTCGAGCTCCTCGTGGGAGCACGAGGCGGCGCCGATGCAGTCATCAATGTAACGGAGGAAGAGGTGGGGTTTAGGGCCAGTGTAGGTACGGAAGAGGGATTGTTCCACGTAACCTACAAAGAGGCAGGCATAGCTTGGGCCCATGCGGGTACCCATGGCCACCCCCTTTGTCTGTAGGAAGTGGGAGGAATTGAAAGAGAAGTTGTTGAGGGTGAGGACGAGTTCGGCTAAGCAACAATAAGGTATGAATGCAATGAGCAAAACACATAAAAATGACTGTAAAATTCCTGAAGAATGTAATAAAGAAAAACACAAACATGAGTCCATTACAGACAGAGATATGAGCATTTATATCTGGAAATAATAAAATAGCAGAGAAGCGAAATAATTAATTTATATCCATCATCATGGAGGATGATGCAAGAAATCTCCCAGAAACAATCTTCTGCTAAGGCATTCTTTCTTCCAATCTGATATTGAGGGTCCTGAAGTGACTAAATAACTCCAGTACAGGATCTACGCACATCTTCACAAGTCAGCTGTGGTTGTTCCTCAGGTTTTTGTCAGACCTTCTGTTGCTTGCAGTTGACCTCCATCCGGGCCTGTCAGAGACACCCAACTGCCTGATACCTTTGTGGATGCTTCTTCTTCAGTTGGGATTACCTTGGTGTTGAGATTCCCATGACTGGTAGGAGCAGTAATTTTTTTTTTAGTGTGGGCTTTAAGGATGTCCTTGAAGCGTTCCCTCTGCCCCCTGGTAACCACATGCCAGGACAAAGCTGAGAATAGAGTCTGCTTTGGAGACCATGCATCAACCATGCAGGCAATGTGATCTCCATATACAGCTAGTTAACAGTAACCAGTGGTTCAATACTGAGGATGCAGTCCTGAGGAAGGAAACTGAGATTAAGCTGTCCATCCTGCCAGGGAATTCACAAAATATAGCAGAAATATTCCTGGTGCTATTTCTCAAGGGATTTGAGGTGCCTGCTCTACATTGTTCATGTCTGATGCATAAAGAAAGACTGCTACCCTGTGGAACATAATTTTGTTGTCATGACGGTTGACAGCATGATGCTCATGAATTCTTCAGGGCAGTCAAACCCATCTACAGCCCAAATATCCACAGGCTTACGCCATTGAGACCCTAAGAATGGAGTGGCACTCATCAAGGACAGAAAGGCAGTCAGCACCCATTGAAAATATCACTCAGAATCTCCTCACTGCGTCTCAATCCTCTTGCTCTTGATCACAGAAACATAGAAAATGGAAGCAGGAGTAGGCCACTTGGCCTTTTGAGCTTTCTCCACCGTTCATTATGATAAAAGTTGATCATCTAATTCAAAAGCCTGTTTCTGCTTTCCCCCAAATCCATTGATTCCTTTAGCCCCAAGTGCTATCTCCAACTCTTTCTTGCCTCAAATGTTTTCTACAGTAACAAATTCCACCACTCACCACTCTCCGGGTGCAGAAATATTTCCACATTTCAGTGCAAAATGGTTCACCCCGTGTCCTTAGACTGTGACTGCGGTCCACCCCTGCAATTGCGAACATCCTTCCTGCATCTACGCGGTCATGTCCTGTTGACATTTTATATTATTCTATGAGATCCCCTCTGATTCTTCTGAACGCCAGCAAATAGAATCCTAACTGATTCAAACTTGCAGATGACACTAAGATTGGTGGAGTAGCTGATCGTGAAGGGGACTGTCGGAGAATGCAGCAGAATATAGATAGATTGGAGAGTTGGGCGGAGAAATGGCAGATGGAGTTCAATCCAGGCAAATGTGAGGTGTTGCATTTTGGAAGTTCCAATTCAACAGCGAACTATACGGTAAATGGAAAAGCCCTGGGGAAAATTGATGCACAGAGAGATCTGGGTGTTCAGGTCCATTGTACCCTGAAGGTGGCAACGCAGGTCGATAGAGTGGTCAAGAAGGCATACGGCATGCTTTCATTCATCGGACGGGGTATTGAGTACAAGAGTTGGCAGGTCATGTTACATTTGTATAGGACTTTGGTTCGACCACGTTTGGAATACTGCGTACAGTTCTGGTCGCCACATTACCAAAAGGATGTGGTTTCTTTGGAGAGCGTGCAGAGGAGGTTCACCAGGATGTTGCCTGGTATGGAGGGCGCTAGCTATGAAGAGAGATTGAGTAGATTAGGATTATTTACATTAGAAAGAAGAAGGTTGAGGGGGGAACCTGATCGAAGTCTACAAAATCATGAGAGGTATAGACAGGGTGTATAGCAAGAAGCTTTTTCCCAGAGTGGGGGATTCAATTACTAGGGGTCACGATTTCAAGGTGAGAGGGGAAAAGTTTAAGGGAGATATGCATGGAAAGTTCTTTACGCAGAAGGTGGTGGGTGCCTGGAACGCGTTGCCAGCAGAGGTGGTAGAGGCAGGCACGATAGCATCATTTAAGATGTATCTAGACAGATACATGAACAGGCAGGAAGCAGAGGGATACAGATCCTTGGAAAATAGGTGACAGGTTTAGATAGAGGATCTGGATTGGTGCAGGCTTGGAGGGCTGAAGGGCCTGTTCCTGTGCTGTAATTTTCTTTGTTCTTTGTTCTTTACCTCATGCATCAGTCCCACCATCCCAGGAATCAGACAAGTAAACTTTTGTAGCACTTCCTTGATGGGAAAAACATCCTTCCCCAGATAAGGAGACCGGAACTGCACACAAGATTCAGGTGCAATCTCACCGAAGACCTATACAAGAGCAGCATGACCTCCCGGCTCCTGTACTCAGTCTTTCACTTTGAAAGTCGAAGTACCATTTGTCTTCTTTACCGCCTGTTGCATCGGCATGCTTACCTTCAGCGAGTGTTGTATGAGGACACCCAAGTCTCATTGCACATTCCCCTCTCTCAATTTACAGCCATTCAGTTAATAATCTGCATTCATGTTCTTGCTACCGAAGTGGAATAACCTCACATTGATCCCATATGTTTGCACATTCACTCACTTTACGCAAATCACACTGAAGCACCTCTGCATCATCCTCACAGTTAACACACCCACCCGCCTTTGTGTCATCTGCAAAGTTGGAGATATTACATTTAGTTCCCTCATCTCAACCATTAATATATATTGCGAATAGCTGGGGTCCAAGCACTGATCCCTGTGGCATCCCACTAGTCACCACCTACCATTCAGTAAAAGACCTGTGTATTCCTATTCTTCGTTGCTCTTGGTCATTCTTTCCACTCTCACAGTCTAAGAGTAAGGGGTAAGCCATTCAGGACTGAGATTAGGAAGAATTTCTTCACTCAGAGAGGTGTGAACCTGTGGAGTTCTCTACCACAGAAAGCTGCAGGGGCCATTTTGTTAGATATATTCAAGAGGGAGCTAGACGTGGTCCTTGCAGCTAAAGGGATCAAGGGGTATGGAGAAAAAGTGGGAGTGAGATACTGAAATTGCACAATCAGACATGATCATATTGAATGGTGGTGCAGGCTCAAAGGTATGAATGGGCTACTCCTGCACCGATTTTCTATGTTTCCATGTTTCCAGTCTGCCAAGCAGTTTTCTGTCTATCTCATTACACAACCCCTATTTCCCATGTGTTTTAATTTTAAACTGTCTTCTCTCAAAAGTGGGATTTAGTCGAAAGCCTTCTGAAAGTCCAAATAAATCACATCCACTATCCTCCCTTTATCAGCTATACTACTTGAATCCTCAAAGAATTCCAATAGACTTGTCAAGTATGACTTCCCTTTTGCAAATCCATGCTGACTCTGTCTGATCCCGCTACTGTTTTCCAAATGCTCAGCTATTAATTCTTTCATAATGGACTCTAGCATTTTCCACACTACCAACTTTAGACTGACTGCTCTATCATTCCCATTTTCCTCTCTGTCTCCCTTCCTAAATCGGGAAGTTACATTAGCTACCTTCTGACCTGTAGGAATTGTTCCTGACCTTGTAAAACCTTGAAAGATGATCACCAATGCATCCGTTATTTCTAGAGCCACTTTCTTAATTACAGTACTATGTAATTTATCAGGCCTGGAGATTTATTGGCCTTTACTCCCATCAATTTCCACAACACCATTTCCAACCAACCCTGACTTCTTTAAGTTCCTCCTACTCACTAAACTCTATGTTCCTCAATAATTCTGGTATGTTATTTGCGTCCTCCTTTCTGAATACAGAACCAAAGAATTTGGTTTAAGGTTCACTGGGCCTGAAGTGTAAACTCTGATTTCTCTCCACAGTTGCTGCCAGACCTGTTGAGTTTTTCCAGCAATTTCTGTTTTCCAGCGTCTGCAGTTCTTTTGGCTTTTTGTTTACCAAAGTGTGCATTTAGTTGGTCAGCCATTTCTTTGAGTCCCATTATAAATTCCTCTGTTTCTGACTTTAAGGGACTTACATTTGTCTTCACCAGTCTTTTTCTCTTCAGCCCACAGCATGCAAACCACCAACATTCCAGCATAACCCAAAGATGGCATGAGGTTGAGAAAGCCACCTTACAACAAGAATCAACAAGACTGCCAGCACAGACAGAACCCCTGCAGAAATATTAAAATATGGAGAACCTCTTGGCTCACTTATATGATCTTATTTTCCTCATCTGAAAGGACAATAACATAACTGGGGATTTCCAAGATGTTATTATTGTGAGCATCCTAAGAAAGTACATAAGACTGATTGTAATACATATGGAAAGGTATCCCTACTATATATCACTGGGAAGATCATTGCAAAAAATTCCTCCTGATTTGCCTCCTCGCACATGCTGAAACACTCCTCCCAGAATCACAATGTGGATTCTGTCATGGAGCTATACAGCATTGAAACAGACCCTTCAGTCCAACTCGTCCATGCCGACCAGATATCCTTAATTAATCTAGTCCCATCATCCAGCATTTGGCCCATATCCCTCTAAACCCTTCCTATTCATGTACACATCCTAATGCCTTTTAAATGCTGTGATTGTACCAGCCTCCCACCACTTCCTCTGGCAGCTCACTCCATACACGCACCACCTGCTGTGTGAAAAAGTTGCCCCTTAGGTCCCTTTTATATCTTTCCCCTCTCACCTTAAACTTATGGCCTCTAGTTTTGGACTCTCCTACCCTGGGAAAAAGACTTTGGTTATTCACCCTATCCACGCTCCTCATGATATTATAAACCTCTGTAAGGTCACCCCTCAGCCTCCGACCCTCCAGAGAAAATAGCCCCAGCCTATTCAGCCCTTCCCTCTGGCTCAAACCCTCCAACCCCAGCAACATTCTTGCAAATCTCTTCTGCACTCTTTCAAGTTTAATAACATCCATCAAGAGGCACATTGAACATAACCATCACAGTGAGACAACGCAAGAAAAATGCAGAGCGCAGCTACAATCTCTACACATGATTGTTTTGACCTCAAAAAGGCCTTCCACTCTAAACTGGGTTGGATTATGGAGGGTCCATCCAATGTTTGTTTGCCCACAAAAGGCCGTCACCAACTCCTGCTGCTGCAAAATAACAAGCAAACCATAATCCTCACTAATGGATCCAGTGCAGACCCAAAATGTGTGAAGATTAGTGTAAAGCAAGGCAATGCCCTTCTTCAAATTCCTGCTGCAAAACTCCACCTCATATCCCTGAAGATTTCATTGGTATGGAGCTAATAGACAGAATGATCTGGAAATTGTTCAATCTGCATTGCTTCCAATCTATAACCAAGACCACCCAACCAGCAAGCTGCAGTTTACAGGTGATTGTGTTTGTGTGCATACTCAGAGGCAGGGCTCCAAATCATCGTCAATGTGTTCATGGAGACAGGTGAAAGAATGGGCCTTAGAAAAAACAGCTAGAAGACAAAGATCTTCCACTAGCTTTCTCCCATCACTATAACACTGTTACGATCCACAGTGAGCCACTGGACAAGTGGATTAATTCCCAAACCTTGGGAGCCTCATTTGACTGACAGTAGGCATCATCAATGAAATTTAATATCTCATCCAGTGAGCCAGCACGGTCTTCAGTCATCTGAGCAACACAATGTTTGATGACAAAGACCCCAAGTCAAAAATAACTTGAGATCCATAGAAGGAGTGAGAATGAGCAACTGAAATAAATTAATATTGGTAAAGAAACAATGCTTGAAAAGTTAATGGGATTGAAAGTTGACAAATCCCCATGACCACTGATCTAAATCCCAGAGTGGTGACTGAGGTGTCTATGGGAATACTAAATGCATTAGCGGATATCTTTTCTAATCTCATTATTTAAGAAAGGAAGAAGATAGAAAATGGGGAACTACAGCCTTGTTAATGCGACATCAGTAGTCAGGAATGCATTAGAATCTGTTATAAAGGATGTGATAACTAGACACTTTGAAATTACTGATCTGGTTGGGCACAATTCAACAAGGATTTATGAAAGGAAAATCATTTTTGAAAAGTTGTAGGAGTTTATTGGCGCTGTTCTTAGCAAAGTAGATAAGGGGGGATGACTGGATGTGGTATATTTGGATTTTCAGAAGATGTTTAATACGGTCCCACACAGACAGTTACTAAACAATGCTAGAGCATGTGGGATAAACCCGAATATGAAATGACAATTAGTTAGCATAAAGAAAACAGAGAGAATGAATAAATTGGTAAATCGCAGATTATCGATTTGTGAGGGGTACTGTACCTCAAGGATTAGTACTTGGACCCCAGCTGTTCAGAATCTATATCAGTGATTTGGAGGAACCAAATGTAACATTTCCAAGTTTAGAGATGACACAAAACCACATGGGAACATATCGTTATGAGAATGCAATGTGACTTCAAGGAGCTTTGGGCTGGCAGATTGAACCAGCAAACCACGACAAATGGAATATAACATGCATAAATATCAGTTAGTAGAAGGAACTGAGGTGCAAAGTATTTATTAATTGTTGAAAGATTGGAACGTGTGGATGTCCAAAGGAACCTGGATGTCCTTGTTCATAAGTCACCCTAAGCTAATATGCAGGTGCACAAAGCAATTAGGAAGATATATGTCAGCTTTTATTGCAGCGGATTTGACTACAAGAGTAAATATGTGTTATTTCAATTATACAGAACACTGCTGAGAGTGCACCTGGATCATTGTGTGCGGTTCTAAGGCAGGATATACTTGCCATAGAGAAAGTGCAGCAAAGATTTCTAGGATGGTAGGTTTGTTCTATGATAAAATATTATGGAAACCAGACCTACATTGTCTAAAATTAAGTAAAAATAAGAGGGGATCTTATAGAAATGTACATAATTATTAAAAGGGTAGATAGTGTAGATACAGAAAGGATATTTCCCCTGGCTACAGAGCCTAGAATGAAGGGAAGTAGTCTCAGGATTTAGGCCATTTAGGGCTCTGAGTAGCAAGAATTTCTTTACTCACAAAATAGTGAATCTTTTGAAACCTCCAGGATACAGAGGCAGCACAGGAATATGGTATTAAGAGACTGTGATCTAGAATGGTGGAGTTGCATTTAAAAGCTGTAAAAAATTGAGGGTTGGTGGTAGGACTTCTAAATCAAAGATTGCTGCAGGTACACTCGAATATTGGCTCACCTTTAAGCTAACAAGATTTTATGGTGAGATTTTATTGTACTTAGTGAGAAGCAGAATGTCTTTGGTAATTGTTACTTGTTTTTCTGGAGAGGGAAGATTGGCAACTGACTGGCTTGGAACAATTAAGCAAGGTTAGGTTAATGGTGTTTGTGGAAATGACTGAAGGATTAGCAAACCATTAAGAGGGTAATTTTGAACTTTTTTTTATCATGGAAGAGAATGTTGAACATTTATACCTTGAAAATGAAGTTAAAAATGAAGATGTGCCTGCAGCTGGGCAGGAAAAAGACAGCTTAATGTTTGAGGTAACTGGGCCTTTCTTTGGATTTAGCCAATGTAGAGCCAACAAACATAAAGAAAGAGACATGAGAATTGACTGTTACATATTTTGATTGGAATCAATTTGAACATGGGAGCCGGTAGCCTTGTCGTATTATCACTGGACTGTTAATCTAGAGTCTCAGGTAATATTCTGGGGACTTGGGTTTGAATCCCACTATCTGGAATCGAGAGTCTACTGATGACCATGAATTGTCGGAAAAAAACCCATGTGGTTCACTAATGTCCTTTAGGGAGGGAAACTGCCATCCTCACCTGGTCTGGTCTACATTGTGACTCCAGACCCACAGCAATGGTAACAGATTTGGTGGGGGTGGGGGGAAGTAGTATGACACTAAGATAATGGGATAAGAAGTATGCTATTCAACCCTTCAAGCCTGCTGCACTGTTCAATTTTATCATGTTTGATCCTTTATCTTGACATCATATTCCTCCTTTCTCCATGTACCCTCGATACCTTTAAAATCTAAACATTTATCTACTTCTTTCTTGAATATATTCAGTTCCTTGGCCTCCATAGTCTTCTGAGGTAGAGAATTCTACAGGTTCATTGCTCTTCGAGAGAAGAAAAAATTCCTCATCTTAGTCCTAAATGAGAAAGCATTTTCCTGAATCTGGTCTGTCCAGTCCTGTTTGAATATGACATATTTCAATCAGTTCCCCTCTCATCTTTCTAAACTCTACAGAAATCAGAGGCAATGAAATGAATCTCTCCCCATAGGACAGTTCTGCTATCCCTGGTATCAGTCTAGTGAACCTCTGCTGCACTCTCTCTATGGCAAGTATATCCTTTGTTAGGTAGGGAGGCCAAAACTGCAAGCAATACTCCAGGGGTAGTCTCAGCAAGGCCCTTTAAAGCTTAATTATAATGTATTTGTTTTGATATAAAATGTTATTAGTTATAATACTTTAAATGGTAAAAATGAAAACTCATCACAAGGGTGTTTCTCATTTCTTTGTGGGTGCAGGTAGTATTTAAGGCTAGTGTTGCAGTTTAAATGTTTTAAAGGCTTAGTTGTTATAGTTTCTGAAATTGAATTTTACTTTAATTCACTGGGGAAAAAACAGAAATCATTCACAACTTACCAAACCATACAGACATAAGATAATTACAAATCAAAAATGACTTGTGGTTATTGGATAAAATCAGAGTGAAAGGATGAGAAACATGACAAGTGCTCTGACTTAGCTAAAAGAACAACAGACATGATACCTGTAGTTATTAGGTAAAGGGTAAGCTATTCATGTGACTTCCCAAAATTAAGGAAATCTGTAGAAGCAAGGGGTAGCTCATTTACATTTTTCCTGCAAACCATAAGATATAGGAGCAGAAGTAGACTATTCAGCCCATCTAGTCTACTTCTCAATTCAATGAGATCATGGCTGATCTGTTAATCCTTGACTCAACTGTCTGCCTTTTCCATGTAACCCTTGATTCCCTTACTGATTAAGAGTCTGAGTCTCTTAGCCTTGAATACAACCCACCCTTGATAGCCCTCTGTAGTAAAGAATTCGACAGATTTACTAGTCTCTAAGAGAATAAATTTGTCTTCATCCAATGCTTTAAATGTGTAGCCCATTATCCTGAGATTACACCCACTGGTCCCAGACTCACCTACAAGGGGAAACAAGTCAAGACCCCTAAGAATCTTGCATGTTTCAATAAGATCGCCTCTCATTCTGCTAAACTCCAATGAGTACAGGCTAACCTACTTAACCTCTGCCCATAAGACAGTCCCTCCAAGTCTGGTTTCAGATTAGTGAACCTTTTCTCAGACCATTTTGTTTTACATTGCCACAGAGATGGGTGGAGTTCAGTGAAAGTCATTGCACTGGAATTTGTCACTGAATTCAGTTAATGCACAACCAGCAGGCAAGACTCATGGACGCTCAGAAAATCAGTTTAGATACTTTGTCAGCTTTGGTCTTGTGTAGCCTGCAGCTCTTTGAAAGTTGAGAGATAAAGACAGACCTACACTAGGAGCAGAGTAATTATGAGATCTATCTATGATTAGAAGAAAATGATCAGGAGACTTATTAAGCTGCAAACTGAAAGAAGAAATCTACAGTAATCCTCTTAATAAAAGGCATCTGGAGATGTGGAAGAATTCAGCTTCATTGCAGTTGAAGAAATAGCAGTAGGTTATTGGAAACCAAGAGTGTTTTCTGATGTTTCAAACCTCTGTCCATAAGGCCTATGCTTGAGTTGTGAATTCCAATGCTGTGAGATCATTAAAAAGAAAATTGGAAAGTTGATTAACCGAAAGCCATTGGAAGGACGACATAAAACCTTGTGTCTTGAATCACTGGGATAGTGAAATGAAGTGACGTACATTCTGGAGAGTTGTGTTATACATTTGGATTGGGTCCAGTGAAAAAGTGAACGAACTCTCGGGATTCTTGTCACGTATCAGGGAATATTTGGAGTAAAGTAAAATGTGAAACTGAGTTGATAGCATCAGTCTTTATAAGCTGCAGTGTTTAGTTAGTAATGCTTTGTTTCCTTACTTCCTCTTTTAACACACAATAAAGTTTGCTTTCGGTAACTTCATAAAATCTTATGGTGTAGTTCTGTCAGATAATTGCTGGGATGTTTGGGTATCTTCATTAAATATTAATGATACTGTAACACAGTCCCATAATAGCACAAGGTATTGGGTCCAACGCTTCCTCCTTTGACTTCTCCATTGCTTTTGCCTCCTATTGATCCATCAATTTGAACATTAGGAAGAAGCCAGAATGCAGGTCATTGAAAGCGAAGAATTATGAGTTTCTAATCAGAGCCTCTGGAACACGGTAATGGCCAGGACAACTTCAAAAAACTTCTGCCTGAAAATCTTCTTCATCTCACAAGGGATTCTTTGAAGTCAGTGATGGCTACTTTCCCCTCTCCCAAACCGTTGCAAATGGCAACACTTTAGACTCCCTGCAACAGGCGCTGAAGATTTGGCCATACTGAGATGGGGGAAGGGGAGTGGGGTGGGGGGGGTGAGGTGGTGGGGAGGTGGTGGTGGGAGGCGGTGGTGATCAAAATTATTTAATGCAGTAACCTCACTCTGATCCAGCCTACTCCAACACAATAAGGAAGAAAGGTCAGTAGCAGAACAGCATTTCCACACTCTGTCAGACATTCAAGGGAACAAGAGGTCCGAGGATTTGTAGGCTGTTCATCTGAGATTCAAATTTAATGTCTTCTTTCTAAGACTTCGTACTAAATTTAAAAAAATATAAAATTTCCTTACCTCACCAGGTTCTGGCAAATCTGACATCCTGGAAGACACCTGTCATAAATAAGAAATTGATTTAACATTTTTGTGCAGTATTCAACCCATCAAAAACCGATTAAAATCAGTGGCAGTTGTAAACTGGCTTACTCTTACTTTCGTTGGTGAATGTGTGTTCAGTGTTCCAGAATAAAACACATTCTCATTGAGCACTATCACATCAGGTGAAACACCATCTGGCAAAAGTACATCTTCATCTACTATATCTATTTTAATCTATTTTGGCACCAACCTCAGAATAGCAATCATTCCTTCACCACCACGTTGCCATTTTACATCCTTGTAGTTTTCCTGGTTGCTAATGTACTGCCATATTTATTGTGAATCCAGAGACAAATAGAGCTGGATTGTAGACGCTCCATTGTAATCAGCAAAAGCAAAGCCTCTCATCCTAGCAGACCGTATGGAACACAAACTTGGGACCCACAGAATTTGGACTAAAGATGTTAGCAAGCTAGAATATCAGTTCCTAAGGAGTAGAACAGACCCAAGGGCCTGTTGGGAATTCTGGTTCACATTCATATGTCGAAATCTGCGTCACTTTAGGATCTGATATAATTTCCAGCAGACACTGGAAACTGTTCAAAAGCCATCTGATGAAAAGGAGCAGAGTCTTATTTAAACACGTTGAAATGAAGTCAGTTGTAATTTTCTGTGGTCTTCTCCCAAATCTGTAGGCTTCGCATCTACCTTACAACTCAGAAGTAAACGCCAGTAAATAGGAACAGTAATATTTGGAAATTAACATACAGATTTGGGTGCTCAGTTTGAGGTATACAAGATGTGTATGTGTGATTTGCCAGTTTTACTGGTCTTGACTATGAAGACATGACTCCATAGCCTGCAATTTTGTACAAAGCCAGGGGAGACACACAGCCATCTACTTCTAGATTTTTTTGCAACTCATCTGTGCCATGGAAATGGTGCTGTCATTGGCAGTCAAAGTGGTCTCCTTCCTCAGCACTTCATCATAATTTGCCAGGCACAACAATGTACCCTGGAACGTTGAGCCAGGACGACACTTTTCATATCAACCTCTCTTGGCAGTTTTTCCACTTCATCATCTGTAAAGTTGCTCTGGCATTTACCAAGAAGAATCACAGAAGCCCTGCACAAAGAGGCCATTCGGCCTATTGAATCTGCACTGATCCAGAGAACAGCATCCCACCCAGACCCTACCCTCCCAACCCTATCCCCATAACCCCACATTAACCATGGCTAATCCTCCTAGCCTGCACATCCCTGGATACTACGGGGCAATTTAGCAAGGCCAATTCAGCTAACCAGTCAGCTTGGTCTTCTGCGACAATGCTATATATTTCCATTCTATAATATAGTTACACCAACTAGTTATTTGTCTGAATTGGTTCACTTAACGAGACACTAGTCCTCAGTTATATGTTTGCATTTTAGAAAATCAGGACTTCTAGTGAAACATAGTTTCCCATAGAAATCATAGTTAGCCAAAGTTAGGTTCCCTGGGACTTTCTCACCCAGAAAAATACATAAAAGTTGAATTTTTTTTTCATAAATACTTGTAACAATAAATTACAACACTACACTATATACTGTACTGTACCATACGTGAATAATGCTGCACACCTAATTGAAATAATTTGCAAAATACAATTCACCACTAAACATGAAAGAAATACAATTAAAAAAAACTTGCCTTTACTGTGATAACAAGCATGGGGCTGGATGAACACAGCAGGTCAAGCAGCATCATAGGAGCAGGAAAACTTGACATTTCGGGCCTAAACCCTTCAGGGTCTTTCGGGCCTAAACCCTGCTGTGTTCATCCAGCCCCATGCTTGTTATCTCGGATTCTCCAGCATCTGCAGTACCTTTTATCTCTTGCCTTTACTGTTCTGTGTTGTTAGATTGACTAGGCTCCATCGAGAGTTTCAAGTTGATCAATGTAGCTGAATGCCCATGACTACCTGCACTCATGGACATATGTCACTAGATGGAGCCCAGGAGCCTCAATTTCAATTTAGGAGAGAAGGACAACTCTTTGCCCATTGCCAGAACAAAAGGGAGAATGTCTGGGATGTAGGCAGTGCAGTATTGGACATTGATTTACTTTGGAAATTGACAATGCACATAAACAATGTCAAGAGAAAAATGGCAAAGCAAAGCTAAAAATAGTTCACTGTTGTGAGTGGAATGAGGTCAGCCAGGTGGATCTCATAGAATATGAGTTCCCTGATTGGGGCTATTAATCTGGTCCAACCAGGGAGCCCTGGCTGACAGATATAAAAGGAGTGTCAGGGGTTCTGCTCATCCCATGAGCCGGTTCCGTGCTAGCTGGGTCAGTGTCATGTATGATGCATGTGTAAATAAAGGGTGACCTCATGGATTTAGTTCAGCTACAAATAATAAGCAACGTTTAAAAATGAAATATAGTTAAGCACAACAATATTGAATGAGGACTAGCTGTTTGACATTTCATACAATGAAACCTGAGGATTTTTCAGGGTCCATTCCTAAACACATTTCTCCATATTAGGCCAGTGGCTGGGACCTGTACTCACGGCACATCTGGCCTTCATCATAGTGAGTTGTTGTTTCTTTCATTCCTGTATAAAATTTTGATTAACGCTAAATTTTATTATTGCAGCACTGTGATTTGATGAGCTAATGAATATTACCAGCTTTGCTTCCAATCAACTTCAAACTTCATTCATTTTGTTGGAACACTAATTTCTCTTCATCATTTGGCACACTGTTCTATGTGGACATGTCTGAAACTACAGCCTGGATCACTTGATTTCACTTGCGCTCAATGTTTAAAATACACAGAGGTGGCAAGCTGATCTATCCCATAAAAGTCCCCAAATCACCCCAGAAGATTCACTCACAGGGGAAACCAATAATGTCATCCCACAAACAGCACAGAACTGAAATGTGATCCACTCCTCCAATCACAGGCTGGTTCTCTCCCATGCTTGCTGCTGATGGGCTTGTGGTGAACCAACCAGCAGAAAACGCAGGAGAGTAGCAGCCTATAATTGGAAGATGTATAGAATCCCCATAGTGTGGTATGAGGCCATTTCACTCATCAAGTCTGCACTGACACTCCAAACAGCATTCCACCCAGACCCAGCTCCCCAATCCCCATTCTAGTACTCCCACATTTACCATGGCTAATCCACCTACTCAACACACCCCTGGATACCATGGGCAATTTAGTAGGGTCAATCCTCCTAACCTGCACATCTTTGGACTGAGGGAGGATACCAGAGCACCTGGAGGAAACACATGCAGACATGGGGAGAACATGCAAGCTCCAGCGACCCAAGGCTGGAATCAAAACCAGGTCCCTGGCGCTGGTTAGCAGTGCTAACCACTAAGGCACCATGCCATGTTGCGAGAAGTTTAGAAATTCAGTCTTGACACTAGGTGGGTAGAGAGAAGGGAGCAGCGGAGGTCTAGGAATGGGAAATAGGAGAGGGCTGCAAGAGCTGGGTCCAGGTGGTGGAGGGGTGCAAAAGCTCAGGCTGAGTGGGGGAGGGGTATAGGATGTGGGGCCAGGTGGGGGAGGGGTGCAGGATCTGGGGCCAGGGGGGGGAGGGATGCAGGATCTGGGGGAGGGGTGCAGGATCTGGGGCCAGGTGGGGTGGGGTACAAAAGCTGGCCCAGGTGGGGAAAAGGTGCAAGAACTGGGGCCGCGTAGGGGAAGGTTGCTTCACCTAGAGCCTTCCTAACTGCCAACTGAACCTACATGTTAACCTGAAGACAATCCTAAACTAAGACTCTTAAGTCCCTTTGTGTTTCTGATTTCTGAAGCCTTTCCCCATTTAGAAAATAGTCTATGTTCTATTCTTCTTCATACTTCCCCAAATACTATTTCATTTGCCACTTCTTTGCATAGTCTCCTAGCCTGTCTAAGTCCTCCTGCAGCCTTCTGCTTCCTCAACATTACATGTCCCTCCACCTGCCTATGTGTCATCTGGAAACTTAGTAACAATACTCTCGTCCTTTCCTCATCCAGATTGTTAATGGTGATCATGAATTGTTGTGGTCCTGACACTGATCCCTGTGGAACTCCACAAATCACTGGTTGCAATCATGAAAACGACAGCTTTATCCCTACTCTCCGGCCTTATGCCTGTCAGTCAATCCTCCAACCATTGCCCCTTTCTAGTTTTTTAGTTCAATCCATGTGGCCTGAATTGAGGAACTTTCTAAGGTATCATTGCCCCCACACCCCCACCCCTCCCCACTTCACATCTGATGGTTTGCATTGCCGTTAAAGGGCTTTGCATGTAAGTTTTTAAATTGGCTGCACAGGAGATAACTGGTGGTGGTTAATAGTTTACAAAAACACAGTCATGGTGATTTTGGTGGTGGATAGGTCACTCAGTTGTGTGGGATCACACTTCTAGGTCGAGAATTGAAATCATATCATTCCTTCTTATTATAATATTGATCAACATAATGACACCAACTCTTCCATTCAGCCTTGCCACGCTCCCCGGTGTCTTAACCTGACTATATACACTTTGCCCTCTAGACTGACTTGGCTTTTCTTCTACATTTGTCCATGCATCACCCCCTCCTGTGCCTTCACTCTGTATCCCACCCCCCTGACAAATTAGTTTAAAAACACACCAATCATAGCAACCCCACACAACAATGTTGTTCCCAATCATTTTGAGGGGTTGGAAGATGCACAGATTCTTTTAGCATGGCATGGCCATAGTACACTGACTACCACACAGTATTCATGGAGCTAGGTCTTTGTCCAATGGCAAGGATTATTCAGACATTTGGAGACCAGGCTGAGCTTGATAGACAGGAAGTACCACATACACAAGTTGTCACCCGCAAACACTCGACATTCCTAGCAGAGATAAAAGGTACTGCAGATGCTGGAGAATCCGAGATAACAAGCATGAGGCTGGATGAACACAGCAGGTCAAGCAGCATCATAGGAGCAAGAAAACTTGACATTTCGGGCCTAAACCCTTCATCAGAAAATGATTTTCTGATGAAGGGTTTAGGCCCGAAACGTCAAGTTTTCCTGCTCCTATGATGCTGCTTGACCTGCTGTGTTCATCCAGCCCCATGCTTGTTATCCCGACATTCCTAGCAGCTTGTATTCCTGTTGAGTCAATGTCAAAACAAGAGGTTGCTCCATATCGAGCAGCCCCTGTAAAATCCGCAAAATCCCATTGCCGCCTTAACAGACTAAATACTCCACAAATAACCAATCATTTCCCACCCCTATTTTACCTACTTTTTAATTCCTGATGTCAGGCTTCTGTTATGTATGTGGTTCAGAGTGTGCTGCCCCTTTATGAGAGAAAGTCAGGTGAACCAGAACAGGGGCAAGGGGAAACAGTCTAAAAATTGACTGTGAAGCTGAAAGACCTACAATAAAGTATTCCCTGTTCAAATTTATGCTCCACCTACCTCGTGTTCTATTTAAGGTTTGAGTGAACCATAATAATTTGCAATGAGCATTGGAATCAAGCCACAAACTCTGTGGGAACCCTGGTTTTTTGTCAGGAGGAAAGACATCTCCCAGACTTTGAAAATGGCGCAGGATTAAGGAGGTAAAATTGAGGGAAGCAGATGCAAAGGGAACTGGGTTGCAGTCGATGCCAAGGAAGAATGGTATGCACTGGGGTGCGGGCCGAGAGGGGACTCAGACTGCTGCCAGCGGGTGAAGAGGGGAGTACCCACCTGGGAGCTTACCAACACATCACAGAGAGCGGTCACGAGGGAACACGGGCTGCGGTTAACACCAGGGAAGAACGGCATACAGTTGGTGAGAGAGCAGCTGAAGCTGAGGGTGTTCACTGATGAGACTCAGACCGTGACAGGTTACTACACTCAAGAAGTGGGAAAAATTCCTCCCAGTGGGAAAAGAAAATGGCAGGCCAATTTGGAATGATGGAACCATCTGATGAAGAGACATTAAGTTGGATTCTGGACACCAACCATTTTGACATGTGCATAAAGGCAAACAAATTAGTTGAAGACATAATGGTACTGGCTTTCTTGAGTATTGTTAGGAGAAAGACTTTCGCGATTCTAGTGAAAAACCCATGGAGAAGGCATTCCAAGAACAATGCAAAGTGTTGGGAAGTTGTTTTTCACCAAAGCCACTGATGATTACAGAATTCCAAAGATGTGCAAGCTAGGCGGATTGGCCATGGTAAATTGCCCATACCGTTCAGGAATGTGCAGATTAGGTGGGTTATGGGGGATGGGTCTGGGTGGGAGGCTCTGAGGGTCAGTGTGGACTTGTTGGGCCAAAGGGCCTGTTTCCACACTGTAGGGATTCTATGAATATTTCCGTATTTATAATCTGTTACAGCACAAAGGGAAGTCTGTCATCCAGCTGCCTTAAAAAGATTAGTGGAACATCGCAAATTAAGAAGGTTCCTCCAAGAAGACATGCAGGAACATTTGGTTTGTGGCCTCTGACACAAAGCCATCCAACAGAAGGCAGCTTTCAAAATTGTTACTTCGAGTTGGCCTCACTGAAGCAAAACAGCTGATAGACAATGCCCAAGTGCGTACCAACCATAGAGTGCCACTAATGTGGCAAGAGTGACCACAAAGAGTCAATGTGTTGGACTCAAGATGCCCAGTGAAGGTGTCAGTGAATGGGCCATATTGCCCCAAACTGCTGGTACAACCCAACCAAGAAAAGTGGTGTCTCAAGGAGACAACTCAAAAGGCAAGGCATAAGGTAGAGAGTACTCCCGGGAGTTAGCCGGGTGTGCGGGAGAAGCCAAAGGCCCAGAGTCAGCAGAGTTTCGATTAAACATCCTGTGAGTAAGAGGTGAAGTTGATCGTTTCTGTGTTCTTCCCAAATTAGAGGATAAGACAGTAAAGATGGAATTGGATACACATGCAGCAGTGTCTCTGATTCCTGAATCTGTCTACAGGGAGAAGTTACAGGCTCTGCCATTGAAGCCTGCCAAGTTACATTGAATAAGTGGTGCCACTAAAGGGCTATGCACTGGTAAAAGTACAACTAAGCGACCATTGCGCTGAACTGCCACCGTATGTAGTGAAAGGGAAATAACCCGCATCGTTAAGACTGTCCTGGTCTCAGAAATTAAATTTAATTGGGGTGTGGTTAAAAGGTTGGTGAACTCAAACACAGGTTTTAAGACATTGTGGACAGGTATGAGGAAGTCTTCATGGGAACGCTGGGAGAAATGAAAGGAGTGGAAATTAAACATTGGTTGAGACAGGAGGTTGTCAAAGAGTCTGAAGGCTCATCCTGAACCATACGGCATCCGACCTAAAGTGGGGGGCAGAACAGGAATGGCTGGTGAAGCTGGGAGTGTTGAAACCAGTAACCACCAGTGAATGGGCCACTCCCATCATCCCAGTCTTATTAACAGATGGCACAGTGAGGATTTGTGGGGACTTTAACGTCTCCCTCAACCCAGCCCTATGTGCGGATCAATCCCTACTTTGACACATTGAGGACTTGTTCACTGGATCAGCTGGGTAGAAGAAATTTTCAAAAATGATCTTTTGCAGGCCAACCTACAGACAGGGGTCATGATGGAGTCTCAGCCCTGAGACAGAGGACTATTCTGTTATGAGCAACTGCCTTTTGGCATCATGTCAGTGCCAGATCTGTTCTGGATGGACATGGACCATCTTTTCCCAGAATGACAAGTCAGCAAGCCAGGTACGGAATAGAACCCAGGACGACACAGTTTTGAGCCGATTAGTGGACTTGGCCCTGGGGGAAGGCCACACAATTACACCGTTACACCGTCCAGGAGATGGGAGTTGTCTGTATGAGCTGGGTGATTAATGTGGGGAATGAGAGTTATTATCCCTCCCCCGTTAAGAGGAAAGACACTAGAACAAGTGCCCCAATGGCACTTGGCATGGTGCAAATTAAAGAAATAGCCAGGAGCTACCTTTTGTGGCCAACTATGGACTTCCAGATTGAGGAAAAGTGGGATCATGTGAATCTTGTGCATTAGTATGGGAGGTGCCGCATTGTCACCCCTTCACCCATAGCAGTGAATCCATGTTGATTTTTGCAGGATCAGTAGTGGGACAGGTGTTACTAGTTGTTGAAGATGTCCTGAGTAGCGGTCAAGAAGTTAGTGTCAGTTAAAGCGACGATAGGCTGACTGGGTGAAATATTTGCCACGTTTGGGAACCTGAATAAGTCACGAGTGACAATGGTCCCCAGTTTGTGGCACAAGAGTTTAAGGATTACCTGGAAGATCACAGAGCCAGACGTGTGAGATCGGCTCCACATCTCCCAGCAACAAATGGCCAGTCAGAGAGGTTTGTACGAACATTAAAGCAGGCCTTAAAGGAGGGTTTGCTAGGACACCGAATCAAAAAGTTCCTCAGCATGTACAAGAACACACCATATGTGAAGACCCAGTGCTTGCTGGCATTCTTAATGTTCAACCCCCAACTGAGAACCACGTTTGTCCGACTGTGACCAGAGAGGTGGTAGAGCGAAGTCAAGAAGGACAGATGGTGAGAAAACAGAGAGAGAGCCGGTCCAGACAGGACCAGGGGTGCAGACTGAGTCATGCGTCTCTGAGCCAGGATTGGCCATACCCAGGGAGGAGACAACAGCAGCATCACAGCACAACAATAGCCAGTCAGAGGGACGGACCTGCAGGACAACAGGAGTTTCTGGAAGCCCGGGAGACCACACTAGAAAAGGTTCCCTGAGATGAGGAGATGGTCTTGAGGAATTGCCCTCCCCCTGAGAAAGACTGATCATGACATTGTACATTAGAGAAGTCTTATTTCCTTTTTCCATTTTTTTTTGGTAAATATTCCTGATGAAGTACATATGTTAGCTACGATGCCTATGTAAGAGTTATAGTTGTTGCATGTATATATATTAAAGGGAATATCAAAATAAAGGGGGAGGAGTGTTATGTAGGTAGTTGGGTGTGTGCTGCCCCTTTAGTAGAAAGCGTCAGGTGATCCAGAAGCAGAAGCAAGGGGAGGCAGTCTAGGACCAACAGTGGATCTGAGAAGAAGCACAATAAAGTATTCCCTGTTCAAATTTATCCTCCGTCCACCTCATGTTCTATTTATAGTTCTAGTGAACCACAAGCATAAAAGTTTCAAGCGCTGAGCCCGCACAGTTCGATGAAGAAACAACTACTTAACCATTGTCTCACAGTCAACCTGGTAATGCTGAAGAATAGGAACCACAGAATGTCCACAGAGCCTGACCTGGCGTGCCCTACATAAAGAGCACTCAGGAGGAGACTTTAGGTTTCTCTACCAGGAAACAGCATGACTGGATCAAGACAACCAGATGTTACTGTATTGCCAAGGTGAGGTATTCCAGAACTACAGGCACCACCAAAACTCAAGGGAAAGAAAACAGGTCTACAGATAAATGAAGTTCCAGGTCCAACACAAACACCATAACCTTAGTAACAGATGGGAGGTCAATAGGGTGCAGGAAACTCAGAAACTCAGTGACAACCATGACAGTTCTTCTGCACTGTCAAGAGCATCTATAACCCAAAAACACAAGGACCTATCCCACTGAGAGTTATAAACAGAGACACAAGCGGTTTCTTCAAAGGAGACTCCATCCTTGCTGTGAGTAGTGTCAACCACATCCTGCTACAAGCTCAGCACAACACCAGACCAACATAAGGTTGGTCATTTATAACATGACTTGCAAGAGCTGAGAGCCAACAGTGCTACTAACCCAGTTAGAATCCCTTCATCTTCAAGCAGAACCAAGTCCAGCCCAATGTGCAATCAAGCTGCAGTACACAGACAACATGCTCACATTTACAGACCAAGCTCCAAACCATCATTGATACATTCTCAGAGGCATAACAGAGAATGGCCAGTAGGTTAGATATTCGGAAGACAAAGATCGTCCAGCCATGTGTTCCCACTGTACAACACCTCCACCCAACTACCAATATCCACAGCAAGCTATTAGACATTGTGGATCAATTCTAACACCTTGGGAGCCTCCGTTCAGTGAGGGCAAACAATGACGATGAATTTCAACATCGCCTCTAGTGTGCCAGTGCAGCCTTTGACTGTCTGATAGGATGTACCAGTGACCTCTCATAGGCCAACCTGTCCAGTAGTGGGGCACTCAGTGGTCATTCTGCTGCATTGGGTGGGCCATATCATCCACATCCTTGACACACGTTCCCTACTTCTAGCTTCATTAGACCAAGTAGTTACCAGGAGGACTGAGGAAATATTTCAAGGTCGTTCTCAAAGCCTCCCTGAAAAAAATGTGCAACGTTCCCATTGTCTCATGGGAAGCCGTTGCCCAAGACCACTCAAACTGGAGACGAAGCATCTGTCATGGAGCTAATCATTTCTAATATCTTTGACAGGCCCAGGAGGAGGCCAAGTACAAAAAGCTGAAGGACAGTGTGAAAATCTGAGCATCCCATCAGCTTCTCTACAAACCATTGTTGAAGGGTCTTTTCATTGTTTCACTTTATGCATCTCATTTAATAAACAGCACTCTCACATTCAAATTTTAGCTCGGATAGTTGCTCAAGTTTCTGAAGTGACGGTTGAACCCATCACCTGAGAGACTAGAGTTCTACCTCTGAGTTATCAGTTACTTCATAGTTGTAACTATTTTAACTTTTTGAAATACTGATTCTCTTAATGTTTCAGGTCCTCTCATTGTTGGGTAACTCACCATTCCAGGCCCTTTACAGACCTGCCCATAACTTGCTTGGAAGATAATCCGGGACAGTGAAAGGATATCCCATGAGATCAGCCGATCTCCAACTTAATAAGCATTTTACTTGCTCCTGTATTCAAGCACCAGGCTTTAGCTGATTACAGAAGGCTCTCCTCCCAATAAGGTTTGATACTTATCAAAATAATAGAAATATAAATTATAATTATCAATAAAGAGTTATGTTTGATATAGTATGATCATTACTAAACTTGATTTCAGAAGAGTCCCTGCAAATCTTTCGAATGTGTTAAAACTTGTATCTACTGACCTGTGTGAATCTTTGGAACTGGGTATAATTTTGCCACATTCTCGCTTATAGAAAACCCCTTCAATCCATGACTTCTGTGCCTAGAAATGAGAAAAGAATGCAAATGAGTTATTCTGTATTGTAGGATTTCAATGGATTTGAATTGTGATTTTTGGTTGTTCTGGTATATTCTGTGATTCTGGTTTATACAAACTGTTCTTGACTTTGGTGTAACATTGGACTCTCAGATCAGGTGCTGAGTGTATACCTGGACTATCCCAAAAAACTATCTATCTTTCCTCCCCCAATAATGTTTAGTGGATCTGCCCTTGTCTTAGCTCATCTACTGCTGAAATCTTCGTCTCTGCCTTGGTAATCTCTAAATTTGACTTTTTCAACACTATCCACCAGCTTCCCACATTTTACCAGTGGTAATCTTGGAAGTGAAACTTCTGCCATGTGTTCTAAGTCGCATCAAGTCTGAATCACCCATATGCCCCTGACCTGCAGTAGTCCCCATTGAAGCTGTATCTCAATTTTATAATTCTCGTCCTTGTTCTGAAATTCATCTTTAGCTTTCTCTATCTCTGCGATCTCCTACAGTAGGCAACTCTTCTGCAATATGGGCACCCCTTTTGATTCTAGCCTCAAAAATCATGATTTTAGTTGCACCATTGGAAGTCGCACATGGAGCCATGGAGGGTAACTGCTGGTAATGACACAATATAACACCAACTGTTGTATCACTCTGGTTGATGCTGATCTTGAGGGATTACAGTTTTCATTTCCATTACCTTAAATTAAATGATACAAGTAATACATAATCGGAATTTTTTCTGCAAGGAATAATCTGAACATTTTTAAAAGCCATTAATTATTTTATCCAACACAGTTGAATACTATTTAACTATAATAAAGTGCAAAAGTAAATGTTGTAAGTGACTACATTAAGTAAATAAGCCATCACTAATAAAATTGCTGCAAACAAATCTAGTCAAAATATAGTTAAACTATAGCTAACGATCACAATAGTGTACATATCACTGAATATTCTAATTTCTATATTTCACAGCCAGCGTGAAGACTGTATTCGTAATAACTATAAATGAATGCAAATATAATTACACAATTATTAGTAAAGCGCACAAAACAACATATACATTGACATGAGTAAAAGCTGCTTGTCACAACTAGTCTTATATTTCTTATGTAAAAATTATAACTTACCATATTTTAATGATTGAGAAAGACCATTTTATTATTTTCCTATTTCCTTGAAAAAGTAATGAGCCTTTTAAAGTGCTGATGAACAAGAGGAACACAAAACTTTACAACATAGCAGCAATTCACTGCTTTGTTTTAGTACCTATGAGCTCAGATCGACACAATAGTATGTAATCTGAAGTAAATAAAGTTCATAAAGAACTATTTATTGCCTTTTTGTCTTTTACAAACATCTTTCAGAAAAGCTGCATATGGAAAAAAAAAGGAAAGGCTTCACATACCCTCACATCTGCAAGATTTGTGTTAAAAATAAATGTGTCAAGGACATAACCAGTAATATGTTTTAACCCTTCCAGGATAGTAGAAATACCTAAAGCAATTTGTTAAGCAGGTAGCCAGTGCTCATTATGCTCAGTCATCAAAATGTATATATAGATTCCTATTTCTAATTTGCTAAATCTCGAGTTTCAAACAAACATACCTTTGACAGTAGTTATTACATAAAAAAACTGAAAGTTGCAAAGGACACTCTGAATGCAAAAGGTTAAACCTTCCTTCCTCCACTTAAATACAGGTATATCTGCATTCCACAACTGATTCTTGACTTTAACCAGAATGAACCTGTTTTGTTAGTGCAATTTATTGGAATTGTATGAAATTTACAAATATTGGATAACTAAAGCTGGCACAATCTACGTTCTACGTGATACTATCTAGTTATGGAGAATTTGTTGAGTCTTTGAGAAGGTGTAGAGGTTAGAAATATAATTGTCATAATGACTTTGACTTTAATTGGCTTGATGATAGTTTTTGGCAGACATCTGGTAAAGTTCAACAATTGTGATCACAAATAAAGTAATTGAAGTGAATTAGTAGGAAATTCACTGAGCGGATTGAAATGTTACTTAGAAATAGTATTGTAATCTACAAGACAATAGACAAAAAGTTAGAAAGTGTAATTACGTTGCATCAATGTTTTTCGCGTGACACAAACATGAAAGGACAAGTGAAGCCTCCTTTGGTGATGTGATTGTTCTGTGGTTCTCTGTAGAAAGCAAAAGATGGTTGCTAAATATTTAACTCATAGGCTGTGATCGCTAGGTGATGGAGACCAATAATGTGAACTGTAGCATTCACATGAGATGTGATCAAAAGAAAGGAAAACAAATTGAAGGCAAATACCAGTCACAACATTTATACAAGATCCTAGATCTGACTGTACACTGGTCACGGAGAGGACAATGACATCAGTTAGATTCTGCAAACCCCTGAGATATGTTGTGACAAAGCTCTGAGGAGCCATTTGCTATCATTTCCCCAAAATGACACCTCAAGACATGAACACCAGTGATTAACGTATTGACATTGGGTACATTGCATGTTTTGGAGGCCTTTCTGTTTGTGGGAAGGCAGATACAGATATTCTTGGTACTATCATATGCTCCAGGTAGCAATGCATTGTATCAAATTTTCTTGGATATTGGCACTGAGGATGCATTGACTCCGCCATTACTGTGCTACCTGTTTCAGGTCCTCTGAGTTGCTTTTCAGTGGTGTCACGTGAGTGCTGTTACAAGTGAAATGGGAGGGGGTCACTGTCTCCCTCCAGCTCCACCACTCTATAGGTCACAACATCAATTTAACTGGGTCGTTCAATTCCCAAAACATATACTATTTCTATATTAGACTTAGAATAAAAAGAACCATCAGCCAAGTTTCTTTAACAAGCACAAAATTACTGATTTATTATAAAACAAAACTGATTCGTTGAAGATTCAAAATGGGTTTACACACACTTTGTAATATGAAAAGGTAAATGTTTACCCTTCTATGCACACATACCAGGTAAAGGGGAAAAAAGCAAATTTCTCTATGCACTTTGGGAAAAAATACTTCAGGCCAATAATGGTTTGTCCTTGAGGAGAAAATGACTAAAATAAGGAATGTTTTTACGGCTTTTGATCTAGTATTCTGGCACACTTGGATAAGGCATTAGACATGAACTGTTGTCAGTGGGGTCATGGCAGACAAAACTTGTTCAGGAACCATAGTATCAAGAAGTCACTATTGTCCTTCAAGAGGACAATAAGGTTTGACATTGGGTTCACAATAAGGGTGTTTCAGAAAGACAGGGAAATGATCTGTGCAACTTTTCCCCAAGTTGATTTTTCACCAACTGACATCCAAAACAATATTTGAATAAGACAGCCACAAAATCCAAGCTGGTGATATCTAATGAAGTGAGTCGAAATAATCAACTAAAGTCATGAGTTTTCCCAGACTTGTCGGTTAATTACCTTTATAGAAAGACCAAACCGGGCATCCACCTAATTTAAAGCTTTTCTACATTTTTTTCAAAACTCAAGCTCTAAATAAAATTAAATATGAAGCCTTTACAATAGCGCAATATTAATTCTGCATGAGTGGGACCCAAGAAAATTGAATTCTTGAGCTCAGGATTAAATAACATATTTAACAAAGCTTGTCCCATTGTCAGATATTTTAACCTCTTATTCCTGTGGTAGCATGAGAATAATGAAAAAAAATTAGGTGATTAAATTTCTCCTGCACTGTAGAGAAATCTTGCAGGTCAAGACAGTACCAATCACTGTCACACACTAAACTGCCCATCGCTCCAGTTTCACATCTCTGTGTGTGGGCATAAGGCTTGGCTCCCTGAACTTTGTAGCTCCTATCTTCAGTCTCATTCCCATTATAATTTCCCAGGTTGCCTGTTCCACCCCTCCAAGAAGCCTTAGTTTTCATATCCCATTACTGTACCTGGTTTCTGCTAGCAGTTCAAATACCCACGGCCCACCTGGGAAAAGTCTTTCAGATGATAAATTACTAACCTTTAATTTCTAATTACATCACGTAGCCATAGCAATATCAGCTCAACTTGGATAAGCACTTAGGAAGAATAAACTGAAGCATTCAGCAATGATATGAGGAAAAAACAATAGGGTTGTATTTAAAAGGCATTAGTCAAAAATTTGGTTGAAGAGCTGAGTAGGAGACAGGGCAATGTCAATGAATGTGTTTTATATGAGCTTCCAAAATTTTTTTGGTAAAATTTCTCAAGAGAGATTGTTGGCTAATGTTGAACTTCAAGGATTTCAGTGAAGGAATATTATTAACTTGGTTAGAAAATTGGCTGAGCAGAGTAGAATGGAGGATGGAAAGTTATGGGAAGATATTCTAATTGGTACAAAGTAACTTGTGGTTTCCTACTGGGATCTGTGTCAATGGCTTAGATGATCAAAGAGAACAACACATACAGGTTCGATATCCAAGATTTGACACCTCCGGGACTAGAACTGTAACAAATTTTGGAACTTCCTGGATTTTCAAATACTTGCTAGTACAAGACATTTTGCATCCAGGGAATAGGGAAGACCTGTGTTAGGTGGAGTGGGGTGGGGATTGGGGTGAGCAAGGAGGCAGACATTAAAGCATTGCATTGAAGTCTGTGCAAAACCTTGACTGATTCCATTTTCTGGGATCAGACTAAGAACGACCTCTTCATTCCCGTGTTTATTCTGTCCTGGAGGGAGCACCCAGATGTCTAGAGAGGAAAAAATTCCAGCTTTGGTAAATTCTGGTTATCAGATAGCTGAATTTTCAATATTGTATTTGTCGTCAAATTTGTCGATCGTATGAAGGTAAGCAGTATAAAATTACAAAGAGATATTAATAGAATTAAGTATTGCATTGTTGATTATTGATAGATAACCAAAATAGTTGCACATGTATTTCAACAGAGGCAAATCTGAAGTCATCCAATTGGACATGAAAGGATCGAACAGGATACTTCCTGTTCCAGTTCAGGTACAACACTGGCATCTACCCAGCAATGTGGAAAATTGCCCAGTTATGTCCTGTACACAAAAAGCAGAATAAATCCAACTTGGCCCATTACCAGCCCATCAGTCTACTCTTAATCTTCAGGAAAGTGATGGAAGGTTCCATTAATAGTGTTATCAAGCAGCACCTGCTCAGCAATAATCTGCTCAATGACGCCCAGTTTGGGTTCCACCAGGGCCACTCAACTCTGGACCTCACTACTGCCTTGGTTCAAACATGGACAAAAGAGCTGAATTCCAGAGGTGAAGTGAGTGTGACACCCCTTGACATCAAGGCCACATTTGACCAAGTGTGACATCAAGGAACCCTAGCAAAATGGGCATCAATGGGTATCGGGGGCAGATTCTCCACTGGTTTGAGTCATACCTGGTACATGGGAAGATGGTTGTGGTTATTGGAAGTCATTCATCTCAGCGCCAGAACATCTCTGCAGGATTTCCTCGGGGTAGTGTCCTAGGCCCAACCACCTTCAACTGCATCATCAATGACCTTTCCTCCATAAGGTCAGAAGTGGGGATGTTCACTGATGATTGCACAATGTTTAGCACTATTTGCAACTCCTCAGATTCTGAAGCAGTCCGTGTTGAAATGCAATAAGATCTGGACAATATACAGGCTAGGTCTGACAAGTGGCAAGTAGAATTTGCACCACACAAATGCCAGGTAATGACCATCTCCAATATGAGACAATCTAACCACCACCCCTTGACATTCGACAGTATTATCATCACTGAATACCCCACTGTCAACATCTTCAGGGTTAAGATTGAGCAGAAACTCAACTGGACTTGCCATGTTTAAACAGTGGCTACAACAGCAGGTCAGTGGTTAGGAATTCTGCAGTAAGTGAACCACCAAAGCCTGTACATCATCGACAAAGCACAAGTCAGGATTTTGATCAAATACTCCCCACTTGCATGGGTGGGTGCAGCTCCAACAACACTCCAGAAAATTGACAGCATTCAGGATAAAGCGACCTGCTTGACTAGAACCACATTCACAGTTATCCACTCCCTCAACCACTGATGGTCAGTAGCAGCAGTGTGTACTATCTACAAGATGCATTACAGCAATTCACTAAAGATCCTTAGACAGCTTCTTCCAAACCCATGACTACTTCCATCCAGAAGAAGAAGGGCAGCAGATACATGGGAACACCACCACCTGCAAGTTCTGCTCCAAGACACTCACTATCCTGACTTGGAAATATATTGCCATTCTTTCACTGTCATTAGGTCAAAATCCTGGAATTCCCTCCCAAACAGCATTGTGGGTCTACTTACAGCAGACAGACTGCAGCAGTTCAATACGGCAGCACACCACCGCCTTCTCAAGAGCAACAAGGGATGTGAAATAAATGCAAGCGAGCCAGTGATGCTCATATCCCACGAGTGAATGAAAAGAATACCAAATTTAAGGTTCTTGCAAAGATTTGTAGCTCAGGTTGTGGATGAGGCTGTTGGCCTGCTCACTGAGCTGGCTGGTTGTTGTACACCCCCTACTTCTACAGATTCCCCAAAGTACACAAACCAGACATCCCCCTCAGACCCACTGTCTCCCTATCAGGCACACCTACACACAAACTGGCCAAGGACCTACAACAGAGACCGAAACAGCTGGTCGCTGGCTCACCCCACTCCATCCATCCAACCCAAGCCAGGGCCCTTTCCAATCCCCCGGGTCAGCATGTGTGTAGGAACTGTCTCCAGCTACAGCTCCTGGAAGCTGGAGTTTCAGAGCTGGACCAACAGCTGGGGAGACTGTGGAGCATCTGCGAGGCAGAGAATATCAAGGATAGCACGTAAAGAGGGGATCTCAGCACAAGCTCAGACTCTGTAGGCAGGAAGGGAATGGGTGACAGGGCAAGGGAGACTGGCAGGTAGTGCAGGAATCTCCTGTGGCCATTCCCCTGCAAAACAGATAATACTGTTTTGGATACAATTGAGGGGAATGACCTCTCAGGAGAAAGCAGCAGCAGCCAAACTTGTTGCCCCAAGGTTGGTTCTGCTGCAGAGGGGAGGGGTAAAAAGTGTGCCAGGGCAATAGTTATAGGGGACTCAACTGTAAGGGGAACAGACAGGCATTTCTGTGGCCACAAACGAGACTCCAGGATGTTATGTTATCTCCCTGGTACTAGGGTCAAGGACGTCTCAGAGCAGGTACAGGACATTCTGGAGGGTGAAGCTGTACAGCCAGTGGTCGCGGTACACATCAGTACAAATGACATAGGTTAAAAAAAAAGGATGAGGTCCTAAAAGCAGAATACAGGCATTTTGGAACAGAGTTAAGAAATCAGACCTCAAAGGTAGTGATCTCAGGATTACTACCTGTGCCCCGTGCTAGTCAGAGTAGAAATGACAGGATATATCGGATGAATACGTGGTTGAAAAGATGGTGTCAGGGGAGGGTTTCAGATTCCTGGGGCATTGGGACTGGTTCTGGGGGGTGGGACCTGTACAAATTGGACAGGTTACGCCTGGGCAGGACTTGGACTGATATCCTAGGGGGAGTGTCTGCTCAAGCGGTTGAGGATGGCTTAAACTAATATGCCGAGGAATAGGAACCTATGTAATGAGTCAAGAAGGAGGGAGCAAGGACAAAAGCAAAAGGTAGAAAAGGGAATAAGAAAAGTGATAGGCAGAGAAACCAATGACAAAATTAAAACAGGCTATTGAGAAACTTAAGAGTGAGACAAACAATGTTAAAAAGACAAGCTTAAAGGCTTTGTGCCTTAATGCGCGGAACATTTTCAATAAAGTTGTTGAACTAATCACACAGATGGATGTAAACAGGTATGATATAATTGGGATTACAGAGACATGGCTGAGATAACAAGCATGGGGCTGGATGAACACAGCAGGTCAAGCAGCATCATAGGAGCAGGAAAACTTGATGTTTCGGGCCTAAACCCTTCATCAGAAATGGGGGAGGGGAAGGATGCCTACCCATCACAGAGACATGGCTGCAGGGTGACCAGGAATGGGAACTGAATGTCCGGTATTTAGGAAGGACAGGCAAAAAGTAAAAGGTGGTGGAATGGTATTGCTGGTTAAAGAGGAAATTAGCACAATAGTGAGGAAGGATATTAGCTCTGACAATGTGGAGTCTGTATGGGTAGAGTTGAGAAATACCAAGGGGCCAAAAACATTGGTGGGTGTCATATATAGATCTCAAACTGCAGTGGTGATGTTGGGAATGGCATTCAGCAGGAAATTAGAGATGCATGTGAAAAGGGAATATTGGTGATCATGGGTGATTTTAATCTGCACATAGATTGGGAAAATCAAATTAGCCACAATGCCATAGAGGAGGAGTTCCTTAAGTGTGTATGAGATGGTTTTCTTGACCAATATGCAGAGGAACCATCTAGAGAGCAGGCCATTTAAGACTGGGTGCTGTGTAATGAGAAGGGAATCATTGCCAATCTAGCTGTGCGAGACCCCTTGGATATGAGCAACCATAACATGATGGAATTTTTAATCCAGATGGAGAGTGAGGCAGTTAATTTGGAGACTAGGTTGCTGAATCTTCATAGAGGAAACTATGAAGATATGAGGTGTGAGCTGGCCTTGATAGATTGAGGACAGCTACTTAAAGGGATGACAGTAGATAAGCAATGGCAAACACTCAAGGGATGCATGGGGGATCTGCAGCAACTGTTTATTCCTGTCTGTCGCAAAAGCAAAATGGGTAAAATTGCCAATCCCAATGGCTTACAAAGGAAATTAAAGATTGTATCCAATCTAAGGAAGAAGCGTACAAATTGGCCAAGAAAGATAATATGTCTGAGGATTAGGAGCAGTTTAGAATACAGCAAAGAAGGACCAAGGGATTGATGAATGGGTCCTTTGCAAATTGGCAGGCAGTAACTAGTGGGGTGCCACAGGGATTGGTGATGGGACCCCAGCTATTCATTAATATATATTAATGATTGGATGAGGGAACAAGATGTAGCATCTCAAAGTCTGCAGATGATACCAAGTTGGATATCTAGCTGCCTGTTGAATACATTCAATGTTTTAGCATCAACTATTTCCTGTGGCAATGAATTACACAGGCTCACCACTCTTTGGGTGAAGAAATGTCTCCTCATCTCTGTCATAAATGGTCTGCCCAAGTCCTCAGACTGTGACCCCTGGTTCTGGATATATGCACCATGGGAACATCCTTCTTTAATCCACCTTGTCTAGCCCTGTCAGAATTTAAAAAGTCTCTGTGAGACCCCCCTACCCGGAGGGCAACCTGTAACGAGGATGCAGAAATCCTTCAGCATGATCTGGACAAGTTGGATGAGTGGGAAATCATTGGCAGATGCAGTACAATTTGGATAAATGTGAGGTTATTCACTTTGGAAGCAAAAACAAGAAGGCAGATTACTACCTGAATGGCTGTAAATTGGAAGAGGGGAGTGTGCAGTGGGCCCTGGATGTCCTTGTGTACCAGTCACTGAAGGTAAGCATGCAGGTGCAGCAGGTGGTAAAGAAGGCAAATGGTATGTTGGCCTTCATTGCGAGAGGTTTTGTTTACATGAGCAGGAATGTGTTCTGGCAGTTATACAGTATCGCGTGCAGTTTTGGTCTCCTTTTCTGAGGAAGGATGCTCTTGCTCTCAAGGGAATGCAGCGAAGGTTTACCAGTCTGATTTCACAAACGGTGCAACTGACATAGGAGGAAACATTGAGTAGGTTAGGATTGTTTTTTCTGGAGTTCAGACGAATGGGAGGCGGTGGGAGTGTGGGGGGCAAGTGTCTCACAGAGACTTCTCAAATTCTGACAGGACCAGACAAGATGGATTCAGGAAGGATGTTCCCATTCAGGATGTGTTCAGAACCAGGGGTCACAGTCTGAGGATTTGGGTAGACCATTTAAGACAGAGATGAGGAGACATTTCTTCACCCAAAGACTGGTGAGCCTGTGGAATTCATTGCCACAGGAAGTAGTTGATGCCAAAACATTGAATGTATTCAACAGGCAACTAGATACAGCACTTGGGGTGAATGGGGTCAAAAAGTTATGAGGAGAAAGCAGGTTTAGGCTATTGAGTTGGACAATCAGCCAGGATCATGATGAATGGCATCCTCCTGCTCCTATATTTCAGTAAATAGCTAAATGAGATTGATCTTAAATGTGGATTTAACAAAATGTCTATGTAATTGAATCTCGTGTGATGTTTAGTAAGAAGAATCAGGATGCATCTTTACTTCTGTCAATCTGATTCTTCTATCCCCTTGAACAGAAATAAAATATTCCTCTGAAAAGTAAATTATTCTGACTTTTAATAAGCTTTAGCAAATGATTAGTTAAACATGTTGCTCAGTGTTACAAAGTAACTTGCTTAAAATTCTTGTCTGCACATCCAAACTAACTTTAAACATAATGACATGCAAAATCCTGGTTTAATTTTTAAAAGTTTCACCTTCAATTCCATTGACCTTGCACAATATTGGAACTCTCTACTGTAGCGAGGAAGACACTCAATCTCAACATTCATTTTGTGGTTTTTCCTAAGATTCATTGGCACTCAATGAACACATCTTGCTAATATCCATGCCAGCCTTTCAATCTTAACAGAATTTCAAGAAACGAAGTGTGATTATATCAGGACACATGTCCACAGAATTCTGCTGGCATTTTTTTCTAATATTCCCTAACACCTACCTCACTTATCAAGTAAATTTATTGCACAAACATGACCAGAAAACAATAAGATAGTGCAGAAGATGGAAATGTCACAGTATATGAATGTCCTTACAGAGTGCTGTGAATTTGAAGGGTGCTATTTTCTTCTGAACCAATTCCATAACACAATTTTGGCATCTTCAAGCTGTTGTCCTGACAGAACATTGACTGATATTACTGTTGCTGTTGGGGGTCATAACAATTCAAACAAAAGAAACTTTCTTTACTGTGAGGTTAATTATCTGCTTACAGATAACAAGTGAATATATGTTCCATTGCCGAAAGACAGAAACAAACTGTCTAGGCTTCACTAGAAAACATTCAGATCCTATCTGCCACCAACACCATCTCTTGTTGCATCAACATGAAAGCAAATATTTAATGGAACTAAGGAGAAAAGGCATCATTCTGCAAATAAAATGTACTGTAGAACAAATAAACATACAGTCCAAATCCCATGTTATAAAATGCGCTAATATGATGCAAATAATTGAGAATTCAAACACTCCACTTGAAACAAATAATTTTCAGAAGTTCATACATATACAGTATGTAGAGGGCTTTTCTTTATTATTTTGCAAATTAGGGAAACATGAATGTTACAACATTTTGTAATTATTTGTATACAAAAATATTCACAATTGTGCAATCTTTTTATTATTTAATACCGGATGTTTATTTAATATTGTCTATAATCACATTATAAATTATCAGTGTTTTATTTGTATTGTCTTTAGAATTCAGCACCAACCATCATGATTTGTCAATTACTTAACATCCAGGTATGTTACTATGATGACTACATGGAAAAATGAAATATGAATGAAAAATATTCTCTGGTTTGTTTATTGCAATGTATGTGGCAGCTAATAGAAAATACAAGGTTAATTTTGCCTTGGTCTTTTTCTTACACAAAGTAATCAGAAGCTGTAGTTAAAGTCATTCACTTAACCCCAGAACTTTTAAGCTACTTTTTAAAAGCTTCGTCCAAAGTGGTCATCAGTATTTTAATCCTAAGGACAGGAATGTCCTTCCCACACTCTATTTAAAGAGCAGGACCAAATTTCCCAGAAACATGCCCCAATACATTGTATTCTCCAAAAATCCATTCAATCAAACACTACTTCCTCTTTTCAGGTTAAGATGGGTGAGCCATACGTTAATGATCAACATTTTTAACAACCATGAAGTTCATGAGTTAGGTTGCCCTTGACGCAAAGTATCATCAGATTGTCTCAAGAAATTATTATTTGCACTAACTTTTCTGGAAATATTGTCTGAAGATTTGAAAGTAATGGCAATAAATAAATTTGCAATTTGTTTTGATCCTCTGACTTGCAACCGTGTGACTAAGCAATTTTGTCTGGCTATTTGAAATCTAAAGGTTTCCAGACATTTTTGTTGGCTTTGTTTTTGAAATAAAAGAAACAGTATCATTCGGGGAACATATTCTAACCCTTCGTGCATCTATTTACGCATATAAAATAGCATCTGATTTACACAGTTGGCCTTAACTGTATGCACAATATAATTCATTTGTGCCCACACACGCGCTCGCAAACCACAAGTAAAAACTCACATATTAAGGCGCCGATCTAATAGTTGCATAAAACACATCATTTTCTACATAGGTGCATCTTTGGTTTCACGCGGCTCATTGCAGTCTACCTCTTGCTTACTCGCTCCATTGGTAAGAAGTTAAGCTGTCGGGCCTTTTCCGTGTCAAGAAATGGACTTTGGCATCATAGAAGATAAACCGCGTGCAAGTTAAGTATTAAAAGAGAACCCATGAATAGTTTTACACTTTCTACAAACATTGCGACCTGTGCCACTGCACTGCCCTACTGTTTAAAATTAATTATAAACTTTGTTTAAGATTGTTGCTACTTGAATAGAAGACGGGATGTGCACTGGCTTTCCAGGTCATGACAAGATTTGGTACCTTGAGCTGAACCTTCATTTAACTCGACGTCTTCTGCTTGAAAGGGAACAGGGATACTTTCTTATGACTTTGTAGCAAAAGTGAAACTTTGTAGACTTCCAAAGCATTGGAAAACGGAAGAATATCTCCAGAGCCACGCAGTGTCACGCTAAAAGCGATGCCTTCAACATTAACCAAGGCTGACTGCACTGTGCTGATCCTTGAACCCCGGCGGTGGCTATCTGACACTTTCCCAGTTACTGCTCTGATGTAAATTATAATAGTTCTTTTCAGATTATGACTCATTGAATCTGCAAGCAGTCTTCTTAACATCAAATATAATGGTACAATCTCAGTCTACAGTGACCGGAGTGAATACTTAATTTAAAACATAAACTGTACACAGTATTAAAGTTTCAGTCACTACACGTTTCACACATTCCTTCAAAAAAGTCAGAGGAGTAGGCTTATCTTGTTTCAGTCAACTCAATAATGTAATCGTAATTTAGAGACTTCAGTTGATGTTGCCAGTTATTCGTACCCTCGCCAGCAAAAGTAAAAATATGGGCCATTGAACCAAATAAAGAAAAGGGTTTTTTTTTGTAAATGGTAATTATAATGTTGCCGTATGTCAGGAGGGAAAATAATGAGAACTTCTTTCGGTGATGCATAAGGTTTTCAGGATCATCCGCAAAGTAGCAAGGAGAGAGATTAGGATTTTGTTTTTACAAAGCGGGCTGTTAGGAATTGGCAAGGGTCGGCTGAGAATCTAAAATAGTTTATAAATGGCAAGTGAATTGAAAAAAAAGGGAAAACAGTGGAACTAAAACCGGCTTTGTTCGGAAAACCTGCATAGTTAGGCTGTTGGGACATCCGATTTACAGTACAACAATCCGTTAAAACATGACGGTAATCGGAAATCCAGATATTTTCCACGAGACTTCGGGAAGAGAATATCAGGAGAATCATGGCGCTTTTATAATTTCATTACTCGTAAATTGACTGGGATACGGTGAGTGAGAGGGGCAGCAAGTGGCGAGCGTCCATGGATTATGCTCAGGAGAGTTAGTCCAACAGGAAAGGAAGTATTGCTAGACCTGATTGTTGGGCATGAATGGGCCAAGTAACAATAGAGGAACATCTAGAGGATACTGATCATTGTATCATAAGGTTTAAGAATCTGGTGGAAAATAACATTGATGTTTCCAGTGTAAGAATAATCAACTGGGAACAATAGTAGAGTTGGTTCCAATAGACTGGAACCAAAGGCAAGCAGGAGAATCAGGAGGTGAACAATGGATGGTTCAAGAACAGATGGTTTGGACAAAGTCTAAGTATATTCTCTCAAAAGGAAGTAAAGTGCAATAAATACATCCAGAGATCCCGAGAATGACAAAGGAGATAGAAGGCAAGTTAAAGCAGAAAAAATGTCCTTATGACAGGTGCCTGATAGTAAATACAGTTGTGTCCAAGCTGAATACAGAAGTTTCAAAAGGAAGATGAAAAGCAAATACAAGAGGAGGGACTTGGGAGGCAATTAGGCACCTAGCATAAAAGGAAAATCTACAGTCTTCTATAAGCAAATCAATAGTAAAACGGTGGTAAACCAAATATGTCAAATAAATAATTCCAGCCAACTAGATTGTAATAGCAATATGGTGGGGTCGTGGTATCAAAGCTTCCAACTTCAGTACTTTATCTACAGGCATGGGTAGTTTCCTGAAATCCAATCAAAGTCATTAGTGTTAAAACAAACTCTGTACCATTGTTTATGTTGCCACTCAATATTAAGAACCTTGAACTAGATCATGTTTTACTTTTTTCCCCAGATAATATCAAACATCAAGCGATCATTATGTTCCAAATGCCCATTAAACTCTTTTCAAAAATCTAACACTTCGATATTTAAAACAAGATAGATCCTCCAACAAAAACAGAAATTGCTGGAGAAACTCAGCAGGTCTGCCAGTATCTCTGGGGAAAAAGCAGAGGTAATGTTTCAAGTCCAGTAACTCTTCATCAGTTGCTCCAATTTCTCATTCTGTGGCTAGAAGAACACGTGCCAGCACTATGGTCTACCAATAAGAAAATCTTGATAAAATACATTAATATTGGAGAGAAAGCAGTGTTTTAGACAGTTTTATCTTAAAATTGTTCTCAGTGGAATTTCTCATAATTCAAAATGTTCTAATAGATCATAGCCTGAAAGTATTGGGAAAGTACATCATTAGTTGGATCATAACCCATTGGTTTCACAGTTTACAAAGCATTTAGTCAAGGTAACACAGTGCAAGAATAAAGAATCAAAGACAGAGAATCAAGGGTTCCTTTTTCACAAATTAAACTGGAACTTTAGTTTCAGCACAATAAGACTTTACGAATATATTATACCAAGAAAGAGCTGTGGGATTTCTTTCGGCTATCAGTTCTAAGTTTGTTTGCATTTTGTGTGTACCCTAACAGTAATGAGTCCTGATGGTTTTATTTTCACCTCATTTTGATTAATGCAAATGCCAAATTTATATTTCAGATGTCACAATGGAGAACATTGGAGACTTGGAGAACAATGGAGATATGTTTACATTGACTTTACCATAAACACAAAAGTACAATTCACATCAATTTAAAATCAAGAAGTGAAGACAAATATCATGGAATTTCTAAACCACCAAATTATTTTAACACTATAACTTATAAAGCCAACTTAATAAGTGTTTTAATAAACCCAAAATATGAATGTCTATACTCAAGAATACACATTTAACGACAGCAATTTGTTCTATTAAAATGACTGTTGCTAATAAATTGCCCGTGTAATGAAGCATAATTGTCGAAGCAACATTGCAGAATACAATATGAAACTCAGTCTTAAAATAAACAATCCAGCTCATTCCTCCCTTGTTACCAATAACCTGGATCTTCGTTATCAAGTTGAACAAGAATTTAAAAACTCACCATGTTTAACTGCGCAAACTAAAATTCAAAAATGAATGTGCAGTGGTCACTAAGCTGGAAAGACTAGTGTGTCGTTCTGAGCCACATAGCCAATTTTCAATTCAGGAATTTCAGCATTCGAAAGAATACAACGATCATTGTAAAATGAGCACAAAGCAAATGTTTCTTCAAGTTAAACACAAAGAACGTGGCGCACAGTAAGTTCCAAAATATAAGGGCAGTTTTTTTTTTATGACATCGGTCCGGTGACTTAAGACTTGTCCCACAAAGCCCGAAGGCTTTTCCAGGAACCATAATTTTACAAAACTTTTAAACATTCTGTACAATGTGCTGTTTGCTGGATGCCGCCTACAGCCAGTTTACAGAATCACACCCAGAAAGATTTACTCTGGAATCTACAAGGTAGTAAAGTGGACCTGATGTTAATTTCATTCATTAAATAGTTGAAGTAAATTACAACTTAACAATGTCGTATGGAACGGCAACCGAGTAGTAAGGGATTGCATCAGTTGCGAAAGCAAACTCATATTACCCTTCATGGAGATAACTCGTCTGCATTTTGAACACAGTCACAGTGGCGTACACTCCAGTTAGCATGCAAAGCCATCAAAGATGATTGGTGACACCATGATCAAATGTAAGAATGTTACAATAACATTTTCAAATTGATCTACGGATTCTGTCACGAACAGCTTCTGTTATGTAGAAGATAGTGGAAGATCCTCATCTCGAATGTCACGGGATTACTCTGAGCTTCAAAAGCTGCATCATTTACATTTATTGGTGCAATCTACTAACCGCTTAGCATCATTAAAGGTTTAAAAAAAAGTTCCGGGATCGTGATAGAAGTAAATGCCCAAAAAGTAGCCATTGGCCATCTTCTACAGTACCAGAAAGTTTCAAGTTCAGGGACTTCAAAAATTTAACAGCAATTGACTTCTTGATGCTAATATCCAGTGAAACCAAAAACTGCCGATGAGTTGGATAAGAAGTCCCAGTTGGAGAGATAGCTGAAGACACTGGCTTTTAAGAGTATCATTTGCCCTGTCGGACCGAATTCTGATCTCAGATATTGTGATTGCTTGATAACAGCAACTTAACCATTTGAATTTGTCCACAGTTTTCATTTCCCATGAAATGGGTTTAACTGAAATGCTCTGAGATTGGCTTTCAGAATGAGCTTGTGTTGAAGTATGGGGTGCCCTTTAGTGCAGACACGCATTTTCAGCTAGTTGCAGAATGCTGCCTTATGTTTCCCCCTCTGAACTACATGAATGGCACTTATCTGATAACCACACTCTCAAAACCAGAAATGCAATTCCTTGTAAAAACTTCACTGTTAGGTAATTCTTCCAGTCAGCATTCAGTTGGCAGCAGTGGTTATACAGTCAGGTGGGCATTTCCTTCAGATTTGTCAACATTCACTCCAAAACCCTTGAAGTCCCTTGGCATCAGGTCAAACCCTGGGCAAGGAAACCCCTAGCTAATTACCAAGTACTGCTCCTGTCCCAGCCAACTAATGAGTTCTCCTGCATATGGAATACCACTTTGAGAAAGCACTGAGGATGGAAAAAGCACATAATGAACACCAATGTCCACTAAGAACAGTTAGGCAGCAGCGAACAGATATCGCAACTCAAGACTGGGCATCAGTGCAAGGGGAGGTGATGGTCTAGTATTATAGTCGCTTGACCATTAATCCAGAGACTCAGGTAATGTTCCTGGGCACCAGATTAAAATCCCACCATGGTCGAATTTGAATTCAATAAAAATTTAGAATTAAGAGTCTAATGATGACCATGATTGGGAAAAACCCATCTGATTCACTAGTGCCCTCTGAGGAAGGAAACTGCTGTTCTTACCTGGTCTGTTCCACATTTAACTCCAGATCAACAGTGATATGGTTGGCACTTAACTGCCCTCTGGGCACTTAGGGATGGGCAATAAATACTGGCCTGGCACTCTAACCTGTGAATGAAATTTTTTTAAAAAGTTGGGACTGCTTTTCTTGGACAGGTTGAGGAGATTTGATAAGTTTTCAAAGTTTTCAGATCAGAACAGAGTTGAAAAGGAAAAACTGCTGCCATTCATGAAAAGAATCAAGAATGAGACGGACAGATTGAAAATAATTTGCAAAAGAAGCACATGTGATGAGAGGGGAAAAAAAAAACTCTTCCACCCAGCAAATTGTTAGGGTCTGGAATACACTGCCTGAGAGTGTTGTGTAGGCAAGTTCAATTTAGACATTCAAGAAGCATTGGATGATTGTTTGAAAAGGTTCAATGCACTGTACTAATTTCTCTCTCAATATATCATATAAGGCAGGTGAATCAGACACAGCAATGTTCTTCATGTGTGTTCCACGCACATTTTCTGCTTTGACTGCAGAGCCATTAAGAAATACAAAGTAAATAATACTGTGATTAGTGGTTTGTTGCATTTATCTTGTCTCCTACACCCTCCTTCTTTGTTTACAAATAGATTTGAATAGTGGTGATTTAAAGAAAAGTAGTAAATGTGAAAGACACTGAACTATAATTGCACTATAGAACACAAAGATATAACCAATTTGCCAATGCCAATGTAATCATTATAGGTGAATGCATAAAATTAAAATGGTAGCAATAAATTAAATGAATGGTTAAAATTGTTGGAAATGACTTGAATGTCGTCAAATATGAAATCATCCATGTTAGACCTGAAAATGATATATGGTCACTTTCCAAATGGCAAGAAGCTAAAAACAGAGATTTGTAAGTCGTTGGACATTGATTCTTAAAAGATTATGAACAGATAAAGACAATAATTAAAAAGTTAAGAGTGTTGACTTGACGTTTAGAGGAACAATGCTTGAGGGCAGAAGCTTTGCAAAACCTATACAAAATCCTTATGCTTCATATAATCAGCAATTCGGTCTACAACAGTCATCCCTGAGACTACAGCAGTACACTGACCACCACCAAAGAACCGCAACTCATCCCTCACACCCCGTCCCCGCAATAATAACCAAAAAAAAAATCCCCCTCGTCTTCACGTACCACCCCACCAACCTCCGGATCCAACGCATCATCCTCCGACACTTCCACCATCTGCAATCCGACCCCACCACCAAAGAACCACAACTCATCCCTCACACCGCGTCCCCGCAATAATAACAAAAAAGAATCCCCCTCATCCTCACGTACCACCCCATCAACCTCTAGATCCAACGCATCATCCTCCGACACTTCCGCCATCTGCAATCCGACCCCAAAAAGGCATTTTTCCCTCCCCACCCTTGCCTGCTTTCCGGAGGGACCACTCCCTCCGTGACTCCCTTGTCCGCTCCACACTCCCCTCCAGCCCCACCACACCTGGCACTTTTCCCTGCAACCGCAGGAAGTGCTACACTGCCCCCACACCTCCTCCCTCACCCCAATTCCAGGCCCCAAGAAGACTTTCCACATCAAGCAGATGTTCACCTGCACATCTGCCAACGTGATATACTGCATCCGCTGTACCCGTTGTGGACTCCTCTACATCGGGGAAACCAAGCGGAGGCTTGGGGACCGCTTTGCAGAACACCTGTGCTCAGTTCACAACAAACAACTGCACCTCCCAGTCGCGAACCATTTCAATTCCCCCTCCCATTCCTCAGGCGACATGTCCATCCTGGGCCTCCTGCAATGCCACAATGATGCCACCCGAAGGCTGCAGGAACAGCAAATCATATTCAGCCTGGGAACCCTGCAGCCCAATGGTATCAATTTGGATTTCACAAGCTTCAAAATCTCCCCACCCACCAACCGCATCCCAAAACCAGCCCAGCTCATCCCCGCCTCCCTAACCTGTTCTTCCTCTCACCTATCCCCTCCTCCCACCTCAAGCCCCACCCCTATCTCCTAACCTCATCCCGCCCCCTTGAGCTGTCCATCCTCCCTGGACTGACCTATCTCCTCCCTACCCCCCCACCTACACTCACTTTTACTGACTCCATCCCCGGCTCTTTTACTTGTCTGCCTCCTCTCCACCTATCCTCTCCTCTATCCGCCACCCCCTCTCTCCCTATTTATTTCAGAACCCTCTTCCCCTCCCCCATTTCTGATGAAGGGTCTAGGCCCAAAACATCAAGCTTTCCTGCTCCTATGATGCTGCTTGGCCTGCTGTGTTCATCCAGCTCCACACCTTGTTATCTCAGATTCTCCAGCATCTGCAGTACCTATTATCTCTCTCCAGTACACTGATTGACTAGTTACAGTCTGGCATTCTGAAAATTACCCACATCTACCAACTCTCTGTTTCTTGCTTGTTAACCAGTCTTCTCTCCCTGCTAATATATGACCATCAACATTTCAAGCTTTTACCTTGTGTCGTAGCTTTTGATGTAGCACCTTATCAAATTTTTGTTTGGAAATTCAATTACTCTACGTCCACTTGTTCCCCTTTATCCACACTGCTTGTTACATTCTTAAAGTCTAAAGATTTTGACAATGATTTCTCTTTTACAAAGTCAAGTTCACTCTGCCCAATAGCATTAATTTCAAAATGATCTGTTGCTACTTCTTTAATAATTGATTCAATCATGGAATGTTGGCATCACTCGGAGTGCTGGTTTTTATTGCCTGTTCCAATTTCCTTTGACAAGGTGGTAGGGAGCCATCTCCTTGAACTTCTGTCATGGACGCAGTGTAGGTACAGCTACAATGCTGGTAGGAAGGCAATGGCAGCATTCAACATAAAGGCAGTGGAGGAGCAGTTATATATTTCCAAGATGGTGTGCGACTTGAAGGGGAACTTGGAGGAGGAGTGTTTTCAAGCCGATGCTAACCTTGTTTCTTGTAGTAAATGCTGAACATTTGAAAAAAGCTACAAAGAAGTCTTGACGTTACATTGTGTAAACAAGACACACTGCAGGCACAATGTCCACATGATGCAGCAAGTCACTATTTCTGGGGATGGTTGTGGTGCCAATGAAGTGGACTTAATAGTATCAAGCTATTTTTCTTGCAGATGCACTCATCCAGCCAAATGGGGAGAATTCCATCACACTGCTGACCCACACTTTAGACAGGCTTTATGGAGTTGGGAGGTGAGATACCGTTCCTGCTCTTGAAACCATAGTATTTATATAGTTGGTCCGATTAAGTTTTTTAGTTAATAGTAGAATATTGACAGTGTAGTATTCAAAGATTTTAATGCCATTGACCACCAAGGGAAGATGGTTAGATTCCCTCCCGTTGGGGATGCTCATTGTGAAAGTTACTTGTTCCTTACGCTGTCTAGGTCGGGTTACATCACAGCACATTTAATGGGATAACAAGGGGGAGAGCTAGCTGAACACAGCAGGCCAAGCAGCATCAGAGGAGCAGGAAGGCTGACGTTTCGGGCCTCGACCCTTCTTGCTGCGTTCATCCAACTCTACACCTTGTTATCTCAGATTCTTCAGCATCTGCAGTTCCTACTATCTCTGAAACATTTAATGTGATGTTGGTTTCAATGGTAAGGTCAACATTTGTCACCCGTCCTTAACTGTCCTTGAACTAAATAGCTTCCTCATCCATGTCAGAGTGTAGTTAGGACTTAGTTACGTTCTGAGTAACATACACACAGATGACACAAGATTTCCCACCCTAAAGGGCATTGGGGGAATGGATAGGTTTTCTTTAAACAGTAATCAATTATAGTTTATCACAGAAGGTGCAACAACTGCCCATTTATTTCCTCCCTTCTCAGTATTCAAGGCCCCAACATACCTTCCAGGTGAAGCAGGAGTTTACCTGCACTTCACTCAATCTAGTCCACTGTATTCACTGTTCACAACGTGGGTCTCCTCTACATTGGGGAAACGAAATGCAGACTGGGTGACCGCTTTGCGGAATGCCTACATTCTGTTCCAAAAATGCCCTGAGCTTCCAGTCACTTACCACTTCAACACAAAGCTATATTCCTTAGCCAATATTTCCATTTTGAACCTGCTGCACTGTTCCAGCGAGGCAGAGTGCAAGCTGAAAGAACAACATCTCATGTTCCACTTGATGTCTCTGCAACCTACAGGACTCAATATGAGGTCAATAGTTTTAAGGTTCAAACATCATTTTTCAAGTTCTTTACCAACCCCTGTCATGACATGGGCTGCTTTCAGCACAGCTAACCCTTTTCACCTACTCATGGTCCCCATCATCAGCTTTTTTTCTCCCTGGTTTATCATTATCCATCCCTTTGTCTGACTGTCTTTCTCCCTGGGCTCTATCTCTAGCTATTTGCGTAATCCTTCCACCAACTTCATCCCTTGTCTTCAGCATTTATACCATCTTTTCCTAGCTATGAATAGTTCTGAGGAAGAGTCATTGGACCTGGAATATTAATTCTGCTCTCTCTCCACAGATGCTGCCAGACCTGCTAAGTTTCTTCAGCAATGTCTGTTTTCGTAATCGACTGTAGTTGTTGCAGTCACCATTTATATTCCAAATTTATGAACTGAAATTCAACCCTGTGGTGGGATTTGTATATATGTTCCCACAGCATTAGTCTGAGCCTCTAAATTATGAGTCCAGTGGCATTACCATTAAATCTCCTAATACCTGAAAAAATGTAGAGTTATATTCCCTGGAAATTAGAAGATTAATTTTTTTTTAAGTTTTCAAGGGAATGACATAATCATATAGGGTAGATAGAAACAAATACTGCTGGTCTGGGAGTCTAGATGTGGAGGGCATAGTCTAAACATTAGAATCAGACCTTTCAGAAAGTCCTTCTACGCCCAAAGGATCACAAATATTTGAAAAATCCTTTCAGAAACAACAGTTAATGCTAGCTCCCTTCTCAGAGTAGTAGTATTATACAAGCAAATCGGGCTAGAGACAGATAAGTACCCTGGTCCTGACAGCTTGTTAGGATCCTAAACAAGGTAGCTACCGAGATTGTGGGTGCATTGGTTGTAATTTTCCAAAAATACTTAGATTCTGGAAAAGAACCAGAGAATTGGATAACTGCCAATGTGACAGCCCTGTTCAAAAAGTGAGGCAAAATCAGGTAACTATGGGCTGTAATCTATTGCTGAAAAAGTATTAGAATCAATTAGTAAGGACGTAATGGCAAAACATTTAGAGAATCATAATCCAATCATGTACAGCCCACACGGCTTCATGAAAGGGAAATTGTGTCTGACCGATTAGTATTTTTCAAAGAAGTCTCAATTAAAGTGGATGAGGGGAACCAGTAGATACGTTGCATTTGGATTTCCATAAGGTGTTTAACAAAGTACCTCACAAAAAGTTAAGTCATAAGAGCTCACGGTGGTGAAGGTAATATATTGGCATGGATAGAGAATTTGCTAGTGGGCAGGAAATTGCATTGGGGATCAGGGTTTTTTTTTCCACTTTGGCCACCTGTAACCAGTGGGGTTCCACAGGGATCAACGCTGCAATTGCACCTGTTTACGGTATGTATTAATGACGTGGAGGAAGGAAATAAGTGGATGGTAAATTTGCAGACGACACAAAAATAAATGGAAAAGCAGATTGTAAGAGAGATACATAGTTTACAGAGAGATCTTCCAAAAGCAGAAATTGCTGGAAAAACTCAGCAGGTCCGGCAGCACCTGTAGAGAGAAAACAGAGTTAAGGTTTCAGGTCCAGTGACCATTCTTCACTGCCAGACCTGCTGAGGTTTCCCAGCAATTTGTTTTTGTTTCTGATTTCCACCATCTCGTTTCTGGTTCTTCGTACGAGAGCTGTTGATAGTTAATTAAGTAGGCAAAAGTTCAAAACTGGTGTGTTCTGTGGGAAAGTAATAAGTTGTTCATTTTGGAAAGGAAAACAAAAGAACAAGAGTATTATTTAAATAAAGAAAAAAAAACTGGACTTGAGGTACTTGTGCATGAAACCCATAAAACCAGCACACAGGTACAGCAAATAATCAAGAAACCTAATGAAATGTCAGCCCTTTTTGCAAGGACGTTCGAAAGAGTAAAGAAGTCTTGCTGGAACTGCAGAAGGTGCTGGTAAGACCATATCTGGAGTGCTAAGCATTTTTGGTCCCCTTATTTAAGAAAAGTACTATTTCATTAGAAGTAGTTCAGAGAAGGTTCACTGGTATGTTCCCTGTTATGGAGGGATTGTCCACGAGTAAAGGTTAAACAGCTTAGGACTCTAATCACTGGACTTTAGAGAATGAGAGGTGATCTCATTGAAACATACAGGATTCTTAACAGGCTTAACAGTGTAAGTTCTGAGGTGATGTTTCGCCTCATGGGACAGAAAGCATAGTCTCAGAATTAAGGGTCACCAATTTGGAGGAATTTCTTCTCTCAGGATGTTGAGTATCTTTGGAATTCGTTGCCATAGAGAGCTGTGGGGCAGAGTCCTTATGTATACTTAAAGCTGAGACAGATGATTCCCCTACTGATCAAGAATCTAAGAATTACAGAAAAGAACAGGAGAGTGAACGAGTGAATGTCAGATCAGCTGTGATCCTTCTCAATGATGGAGCAGTCTCAAGGGCTGAACGGCATATTCCTGATCTGTTACTTAAGGTCCTATGATCTCACAAAGTACTTAAATTATCACTATTTTTAAAAGGAAAATAAACAAAACTTGTTTTTTAAATTAGATAAAGGCATAATATAGATTGTTCAGATCACAACAAGTTACAGACAGACTTATACTTTTCTGACTTTGAAGACTGAAGACAAATTTCAGAATGGCCAAAGCTTCTTCCAAAACAGACCAAATAATACAAAAATACTATAAAATACAAACATGGAAAATATTTTATTCTTTCAAATATTCAAATTTTGTATAAAATAACAGCTTGAATACCTGACAAACCCAGCAAAACATGCAACAGAGGCATCATTAATTTTCTATACAGATCTTTGGGTTTCCCTTTCAATGTGAATTGTCTGGTTACACAAAATGACATTGTATTTACAACTGAAATATCAAATCAGCAGTTCGTTAAAGAAAAATGTGGAAGCTCAGACATCAGCAGGTAAAAGGAAAATAAAAGCTACATTCTCATTACGGAGTTCAACATCTCTACCTCCAAAACAAAACTTACCCTGTCATACTGAGGATTTATTTCCATGCTGCACAACAGACATTACCCATTTCCTTCAACCAAAAAATTTCAAGTTAGCCATAATAAGCAAGATTTTCACACTGTTCAGAAATGGAAACCACCAGAAATAGCAACAACAATTGCGAATGTTCAGGGAGCAACAATAACAGCAACTGTCCAATTTTATGTCAGTGATAAAGTGTGCATTATCATCCTTCTGCCCAGAAAGTGTTAACTCATTTAACATTAAAATAAATTCAGAACTAAACTGAACTAAGTGTCTAATGACTTAGGACTGCATGGGCAAACTGCCCTGCCTCATAAGGATACTAACATTTTTTCAATCCCAGAAACAGGAAGAGAAGTAACACTTTAAACTGCAGTTGTCAGAAGTTACAACGACGAAGATGTACGTGCCAATAGCCCTCTTCCATTAACCACACAAAACACAAGCCCAGGGATGGGGGAGGGTGACACAGTAGAAAAAGGGAAGAGGCAAAAAAGAAGAGTATTTTGGCAAGTAAAAACAAAAGAGATATTCCTAGAATATGAATTCCATGGGTCACACTTGTGGCTGAACACCTGGTATAACACTATTTAGTCGACTCTGAAAAATGAAAACAACTGATGTTAAATTTACTCACGCACAACCCATTTAAACTCTCTAGTTTACTAATAATCTTAAACATTTTGGCAAAATAACTAGCTATATGCCTGTTATGTAAGGTTAAAATACAATTCATCCACGATGACCAGGTTTGGTTTCAGTTTGCATGACTAAATTAGGGGGACAGAATCATCTCGTGAGATATATTTTTGTTCAAATAATCTGTTTTGGAATGTAAAACAATAGCCTCATGAAAACTCCATTTTCTTTTAAATCTGAATTTTCTTACCCAGGTGGATGTCTTTCATACAATCTTCATGTCTGTTAACTCACTCCAATGACATCACCAACGAAACGCACTTCATGCACATCAGATAGGACTGTGACTGTAAAGTCCAGGCTTCGGTGAAGCCTCTACTTTCATCTTTCCCAAAATAACTCAGCCATTCAAATCATAGAAAGAATCATAGAATCCCTACAGTGTGGAAGTAGGCCATTCAGCCCATTGAATTCACACTGACCCACTCTAAGAGTTCTTGGGAACACCAAAATCATGAAACCCCATGTTTCCTTTGGACTCAAACAGCAGATGCCCAATTAAGTAAGCTGCACAACAATACAATACCAGTCTGCAAATAACAGAAGTACTTTGAACAGAAAGTACTCTTTTTAGGTTCCTTTCTCATTTGAGATTATTCAGGTCCACGGTTATCGGGAAAATCACCAATAAACTCACATTAATTGTTTAGTCATATTAAAGAGTTTAGATCCCATTACCACGGGCAAATTCAGGCAAACGTTGTCTACCTGAATCAACTAGTTTCATTACTTTCACCTCATACAATAAAAGAATTTGAAATAATATAGCTACTCAAATGTTTAGCATTAGACCTATTATTAATGTATTAACTCTCAAAACCTAATGCACAAACTTGCATTTTTTTCCAAAAAAGGCTACTTGTGTTACGAACAAAAGTGGTAATTGCAGGAGAAACTCAGCAGGTCTGGCAGCATCTGTGGAGAGAAAAGAGAGTTTAATTAGTTTATATTACCTTCCCTCTTTTGCTCTCACTTGCTATTCTTTGTTACTTAGTTACATTTTGATCACAAAGGCTGGCTGACTGCATCGAGGTCAATGTTTCACAGACAAATCGCTTCAAAAGCAAATTTTTTTTTGGTTAGCAAATAAACTCAGAGGAAGTCCAACAGCATCGAAAGAGTATAAATCAGTTGTGATTCTCAGAGTTAAGGCCAATGACTTCAGCTATTGTTTGCTTTTTCTCCCCATTAGCAGCTCAGGAGAGCATTTCAAGTGCACACTGATATTTTGTTGTGTTACTCTCAGTAATTCAAAAATTCAAAATGCACACTTGAAGGCTGGCCATTTGGATGAGAAACTGCAGGATGCCAGTGCAGTACGAAAGAAATTGCATCCAAACATGATCAATACCTTCAAAGAGGAAGAGGAGTAAACTTTTTTAAAAAATCATAAATTGCATATTTTACATTATTATTACTGAAGAACATGAACAAACTTAAGTATTCTTGGACATCCAACTAGCTTTATAACTGTAATATTATATTTTAGCATGACTGTATGAGCTGTCATGAACCAATAATCACAATTAGACAACCTAAATCCTATTAACAGTTTGAATTCCACATTAAAACTGCGGCTTGTCCATTTACTGGACATCCGTCGGCTCTGGAGTAAGTATCACATAAACTAATCAGGGATGTGAACTTCTCAGATTATTTCAACTCAGATAAACAATTACACATTTGTTTACAATTTTATTGAATGGCATCCCTGCATTTTTGAACAGCCTGGTAATTTTGAAAGCTTGTGCACCTTTAATGTTCTCCCCAGACAAACTATAAGAAGAATGCAGGAAATATAGATCACGTGCAACAATCAGCATTTTTAGAAAAACTAAGGATGCACTGCAACTTTCTCCCTTCTTCCAGGATAACTCCTAGCCCTATTATTTATTTCAAAATATGCAAACATAATTTTTTACGACAATTTCAGTTTTGCAGCTCCATCTCTATTTCTGCTGACTCATCTGGATCTTCACAATTCATTTCTTCAGTTATCTTTGGCTGTCTGAAATCCTCAATCTCAGTCAAGTCAACAGGAGGCAACTGAACTCTCCAAAACTGAAAAGAGTTGTATTGACAAGATACTTCATCCCAAGCTGCATTCTAGAAGGGAAATAATAAAAATTATTTTAAAACAGTCTCAGCGAAGAAGTACAAATCATCAGCCACTCAAATCATTGAATCCTTACAGTCTAGGAGCAGGCCATCCAGTTCATTGAGCCCATACTGACCCCTCCCAGTAACCCCACATTTCCCATGGCTATTCCACCCAGCCTGCACAACTTAGCATGGCCAATCACCTAACCTGCACATTTTTGAACTGTGGCAGGAAACCAGAGCTCCCAGAGAAAACCCGCACAGTCACAGGGAGAACATGCAAACTCCACACAGTCACCCAAGGGTAGATTCAAACCCAGGTCCCTGGAGCTGTGAGGCAGCAGTTCTAACCACTGAGCTACCATGCCACCCTTGTAAACACAAAATTCATTTGGGGGAAATATGAATATCTGCAAGCTACATTAACACAGCATCTTTGACTTAGTTAAACACCACAAAGAACTTCACAGAAATGTTATTAAACAAAATTTGACAGTCAGTCAGATAAGGAAATATTAGAGCAAACTATTAAACATTTGATAACTAAGGTAGGTTTTAAGGGAGAGAGAGGTACACATGCTTTAGAAGGTTAACTCCACAGTTCAGGGTTTCAGCAGTTAAGGAAGCCTCACACCAAAACTTTATAATTAAGTCAGAGGATGTCGGTGTCACTGACAAAGCCTGCCCATTCCACAGTGTCTTTCAAAGAGTGATGGTGAGCAATCTTCTTGAACACACTTCTTGTAGTGAGAGTACTTACACCTACAGTACTGTCAGATAAGAAGTTCCAGACATCCAAGCTAGTAACAGTGAAAGAAGTGGCAGTATAACCCCGATTCAACTTGGTGTGTAGTTTCAGGGGAGCTTCAAGATTGTGATGCTCCCATGCACATGCTATTTTCTTCTAGGCGGTACAAGTCATTCAAAAGATTTTGTTGAATGATCCTTGGAAAGTTGGTGCAGTGCATCCTGTAGATAGTACACGGTGGAGGAAGGAGTGTCCATCAAGTGAGCTGTTTTTTGATGGGTGACATTTAACATCTTGGGTATTGTTGGAGTTGCACACGAGGAGTATTCCATCACCCTTCTAACAAGTGCCTTATAGATAACAGCTAGACCTTGAGGATTCAGGGAGAATTAATCATTCCAGAGTTCCCAATGTCTGATCTGATCAAAGCCACAATACTTATATGGCTGGTTCAGTTTAGTTTCTGATTGGTGGTTAACCACCAGAATTTGGTGGGGGACTCAGCAATGGCAATGAATTGCATATGTCCGTTGTAGGAATTCTACATTAGTTTATACTTTAAAAATAATTTGAATATTCCTTCTTTTAATCCTATCCACCACTTCTCCCTCACCTGAATTTATTTGCATACTTTATTATAACATGATTGTCAAATGATTCCACGGGTTTAACTTGATTAGTCATAAAATTCATATGATGCAAGTTTAACTGCAATTTAGCCTTCACACTGCAAATGTGTTTCAGCATAAAATACCATTTTAACGTCATTAAATAGGATAGATGAAGATGGTCATTGTCTCACATTTTGGTAGCACACCTGTCATTTTGCAGCCCCAGCCTGAATATTGCCAAGTCTTGCTGCAGTTGCAAACAAAACTGAACACAAAATCACCTACAAACATCCTCTATTTGGACATTATGTTGGAGGGAACGTCACTGATGAAGCAGCTAAAGTCAATGGGCCTAGGACACCATCCCAAAGAATTCCTGCAGCAATGTACTAGGGCTGAAAAGAGACGATTCACCTCAAACAACCACAATCACCTTCCTAGATATGACTCCAACCAAAGGCAAGTTTGCCTCCAATTCCCAACCACAACCCCACTGTGCTCAAATTTGAAAGGGCTCCCTGGTGCCGCACTGTTTAATGATCCCTCAATGTTAAGGGCAGTCACTCAGCTCACCTTTAGAATTTAGCTCTTATGTCTATTGGCTGTAATGATGTCAGACTGAGCAGTTTTCAGGACACCCAAATTGAACATTAGTGAGCAGATAACATGATCATACCATTGGTGATTATTGCTGAGAATAGACTGATAAGATAGTAACTGGCCCTTTGTAGAGGAATCTGCAGACTTCTGTTTTTTTGAGAGACTTTTCATATTATTGGGTAAATGCCAGCATTGTAACTGTACTGGAATAGCTCAGCTAAACGTGTAACTAGATCTGGAGCACAAGTCCTCAGTACTACAATCATGATTGTTTTCAGGGCTCAGTTGGCTGGATGGTTAGTTTGCAAAGCAATGTGATGCCAAAAGCATGAGTTCAATTCTTATAGCAGCCGAGGTCACCTTGAAGGACTCTACTTCTCAACCTCTCCCTCTTGCCTGAGGTGTGGTGGCCCTTGGGATAAATCACCACCAGATGTGTCTCTCTCTAATGACAGAGCAGCCCGATGGTCTGGACTGTGGTGACTTTACTTGATATTATATGGAGTGAGCTGGCTGAAAACTGGCACCTCAGGAGGTGGTCAAAATGAATTGTTTGCTTGACAGTACTAGCTAGAGATAGTTTAAAAAACAGCCTTTCACACAGACATGCTGGGCTCTGCCATCATTATGGGTGCGGATGTTCATGAAGCCTTGGTAATTATACCAATATTAGTGACTGGGTGTGGCAGGCTGCAAATCTTTGGCCAGATCCATTGATTATAGGATTATCTTTGGTTTATAAAGTGCTACTTTTACTGTTTAGCACGCTGGTACCCCTATGAAACTGTTTCACTACAGTGGTCTTGCACTTTTTAGTATGCCTTCTCTCCTGCACACCTCAATGAGCAAATCTTGGGTGCCTTTGCTTGACGGTCATGTTTGCATGAAGCATGTTCAGGGTCATGAGGATACAGATTACCCTGGCATAGAAAGTATGCCTCTGTTCATAGTCGACAACTCCTCTTGGATAGCATTTGAGGAATTTGGATCTGGCTATGTTTCTTAAAAAGTTGTATCAGAGATAAAAGGTACTGCAGATGCTAGAGAATCCGAGATAACAAGCATGGGGCTGGATGAACACAGCGGGTCAAGCAGCATCATACGAGCAGGAAAACTTGACGTTTCGGGTCTAGACCCTTCATCAGAAATGGGGGAGGGGAAGAGGGTTCTGAAATAAATAGGGAGAGAGGGGGAGGCGGATAGAGCTTGGATGGAGGAGAGGATAGGTGGAGAGGAGGCAGACAAGTTGAAGAGGCGGGGATGGAGCCAGTAAAGGTGAGTGTAGGTGGGGGGGTAGGGAGGAGATAGGTCAGTCCAGGGAGGACGGACAGGTCAAGGGGGCGGGATGATGCTAGTAGACAGGAGATGGGGGTGTGACTTGAGGTGAGAGGAAAAACAGGTTAGGGAGGCGGAGATGAGCTGGGCTGGTTTTGGGATGCGGTTGGGGGAGGGGAGATTTTGAAGCTTGTGAAATCCACATTGATGCCATTGGGCTGCAGGGTTCCCAAGCTGAATATGATTTGCTGTTCCTGCAGCCTTCGGGTGGCATCACTGTGGCATTGCAGGAGGCCCAGGATGGACATGTCATCTGAGGAATGGGAGGGGGAGTTGAAATGGTTCGCGACTGGGAGGTGCAGTTGTTTGTTGCGAACTGAGCGCAGGTGTTCTGCAAAGCGGTCCCCAAGCCTACGCTTGGTTTCCCCAATGTAGAGGTAGCCACAACGGGTACAGCGGATGCAGTATACCACATTGGCAGATGTGCAGGTGAACATCTGCCTGATGTGGAAAGTCTTCTTGGGGCCTGGGATTGGGGTGAGGGAGGTGGTGTGGGGGCAGGTGTAGCACTTCCTGCGGTTGCAGGGAAAAGTGCCGGGTGTGGTGGGGCTGGAGGGGAGTGTGGAGCGGACAAGGAAGTCGCGGAGGGAGTGGTCCCTCCGGAAGGCAGATAAGGGTGGGGAGGAAAAAATGTCTTTGGTGGTGGGGTCTGATTGCAGATGGCGGAAGTGTCGGAGGATGATGCGTTGGATCCGGAGGTTGGTGGGGTGGTATGTGAGGATGAGGGGGATGTTTTTTGGTTATTATTGCGGGGACGGGGCGTGAAGGATGTGTTCTGGGAAATGCGGGAGACACGGTCGAGGGCGTTCTCGACCACTGTGGGGGAGAAGTTGCTGTCCTTGAAGAATGAGGACATTTGGGATGTACGGGAGTGGAATGTCTCATCCTGGGAGCAGAAGCGGCGGAGGCGAAGGAATTAGGAATAGGGGATGACATTTTTGCAGGAAGGTGGGTGGGAGGAGGTTTATTCCAGGTAGCTGTGGGAGTCAGTGGGCTTGAAATGGACATCGATTTCTAGGTGGTTACCTGAGATGGAGACAGAGAGGTCCAAGGAGGAGAGAGAAGTGTTGGAGATGGTCCAGGTGAACTTCAGGTTGGGGTGGAAGGTGTTGGTGAAATGGATGAACTGTTCGAGGTCCTCGCGGGAGCACGAGGCGGCGCCGATGCAGTCATCAATATAACGGAGGAAGTGGTGAGGTTTAGGGCCAGTGTAGGTACAGAAGAGGGATTGTTCCACGTAACCTACAAAGAGGCAGGCATAGCTTGGGCCCATGGGGTACCCACGGCAACCCCCTTTGTCTGTAGGGGGTGGGAGGAATTGAAAGAAAAGTTGTTGAGGGTGAGGACAAGTTCGGCTAAGCGGATGAGGGTGTCGGTGGAGGGGGATTGGTCAGTTCTGCGGGCCATGGGTGGCCCACGTTTCTTAAAAAGTTTTTGGGCAGTGTATTTGCAATTGCCCTTACAAAAGGGGCGCACACGTTCTTTTTAAATGACAGCTTTCTGGTTGGACCCAGAGGTATCTAAAGGGCCATGGTGGCGGTGGAATGGACAGTGCACACTTGGAAGGTCTCTCTGTGAATGAACGTTTGTAAAAGTGACTGAGTGATGCAGCTCAGGCACACACAGAAGGGGTGAGCAATTGCTGCCTTTACCTGTGCAGTCCCGGTCAGGCGGGAGGCGCTGCAGCTGGGAGTGGGGTCGCGAGCGGGCCACCCCGCTCCACCGCCGCTCGCGCTCCCGCCGTTCCCGGGCGCGGCCACGTGCCCCGCTCCGCTCGCGCTCCCGTTGTCCGTGTGTCCGGGCCGCGCGATCCCGCCGCCGGCCGCGCTCCCGGGCCTCTTGCAGTGCAGCTCGAGCAGAGGCTCCTCCAGCAGCTTCCTCTTGGCGCTTGCCTGCGGCCTCGGCGCCGGGGGCCACACGCTCCTCTTGCGCTCCAGCAGGAGGGAAACGAAACGCTTGCCGGGCCGGCAACACAGGGTCTCCTCCGCTTTCCTCTTCGACATCAGCCGCTCCGAGTCTCCAGTACTGTCCTGCTGAGGCGCCAACTTCAAACCCTTCCTTCCTCCTCCTGCTGCTGCTGCTGTTGCAGCTGCACAAGACAAGATCTGCCAACCTTCCCCCTTCACGGTAAATTAAAAATAAACACACAGATCCTAGTACCGCCCCCCACAGACCGGAGGCTCAAATCGTACGATGATAGAGAAGCAAATGTCGAAGGGATCGGGTATTGACTCAGGAAATGGCCAGCCACTGGTCCAGTTTTTTTTTTATTTGACGAGGTATTTTCTACTCAGCCTGCTGAGAGATGTTATTACACACCTCTGGAGCAGGTGGGACTTGGAACTGGGCCTCCTGGCGCAGAGGTAGGGATAAGACCACTGCCACAATAAAGGGGGCTTGTGGCTGCAGCCTCCCTTAACTGGTTTTGCTGTGGTCCGTGTGGCACCGCAGAGGGATCACAGGTTATTACATTATAACAGGAGGCAGTTTGGCGTATTATGCCTGTACCACTTCTGTTGCTTAGTACTGATCTCTCCCCGAGTCCTTGATGGTCATGTCTTTTGAAATAATCACCCAGTACCCTCTTGAATGCCTCTGTTGAACCTGCTTCCACCACATTTACATGCAGTGAAAACGTTTTTTTTCCACACATCACTTTTGGTTTGTGCACACATCACTTTAAACAATACTCTGCATCTTCCCCCTATTTAATCTATCCAACTAGCTCATGATTTTGAAAACCTCTGTTAAATCTCTTCTGAGCCTTCTCCTCTCCAAGGACTACTGTTCCCACTTCTTCAATCTATCCTCATAACTGAAGTTTCTCTTTCCTGAAACCATTATTGTAAATTGATTTTGCACTTCCTCAAATGAATTATCTTTCTAAGCATGTGGCATCCACAACTGTACACATACTCCAGTTGAGGTCTAACAAGTGTCTTTTATAATGTTTCAATATCACCTTGCTCTTGTACTCCATGCGCCTTTTCATAATGCTATATGCTACACCTGTCATGCTGCCTTCAATGACCTGTGTGCCTAAATATACCTAGGTGCTTTTGCTTCAGCATTCCTTTTAGAACCGCACCCCCTATTTTCTATTATCTTTCAATAGGAGCAGAACAAAGTACTTTGTGGGACAACAGGAATGTGTGTCAAACACAGGAAGCACTGGAAAAACTTAGCAGGTCTGGCAGCATCTGTAGAGAGACAAGAACAAAGTTTAAATTTTGAGTCCAGAATGACTCTTCTTCAAAATTTCACAGCATTCTCTGTGTTTGTTTGAGATTTCCAGCATGTGCAGTATCATGTTTTATACAACAACAATAAGTGTGTGTGTCTTTGTTCAAATGATTATTGTTATCCTATATCTTTTTATGATTTGGATTTTACCAGTTGTGCATGATAAAGTTTCATTTACATGAGATCATTGATTGTTTGTTGAGACTGGGGCAACCCAGTATCTCCTAAAATGAATAAATAAAAGACATTCAAGAAATATCCTCCTGTAGTAGAGATAGTAGGAACTGCAGATGCTGGAGAATCTGAGATAACAAGGTGTATTTCTGAAGAAGGGTCTAGGCCCGAAACGTCAGCCTTCCTGCTCCTCTGATGCTGCTTGGCCTGCTGTGTTCATCCAGCTCTATACCTTGTTATCTCAGATCCTCCTGTAGTAATTTGGTCTTAGTGAATGAAACTGAAAAGCTCCTACCTGAGCTGTGAAAGCCATGCTTCTAGATATTCACCCGGGTTCTACTTCCTTGTGGATAGTCAATGCCTCCTGCTTGGGGAAGGAGAGGAGGAAAGAACAAAGGGAAGATCTGGGATAGGTTGGAAGGCAGGTGAGATTAAAGGTCAAAGGGGTGATAGTGAAAAGCAAATAGGGATAGTAATGAGAGGTAAATAAAGAAAAGATGGGTCCAGAGGAGGTGTAATGGGAAGGCAGAATCACCATCAGCAGTTGCCAAACCAAAAGGGTGGAGTGGTAATGAAATGAAATTGTTGAATTTAAGATTAATTCTGCAAGACTATAAAGTGCCTACACATGACTATAGATCTCAGTTCCATTTCATCACCATCCGTCTTGATTCCTCCATCAGGTTGTTTATCTGTAATCCAGTACTAGCAGAAATTTCCTCCAAATGTAAAATGGGAAGTCTGAAGCCATTGTTTTCAGTCCCATCTCCAAATTCTGTTCAAAGAAAAACAGAAATTGCTGGACAAATTCAGCAGGTCTGGCAACATTCATAAAGAGTAAACAGTGTGAAAGTTTCAAGTGCAGTGACCTTTCTTCAAAACTGATAGCAGCAAAGAAAAAGTGATAAGCATACTGATGGTGATGGTGGATGGAGTGTGTGGACAGGTGAAGGGGGAACCCAGAAAGAGTGAGAAAAAAGATGGGCAGACAAAGCGATATTGATAGCCAGGAAAGAAGAGAAGCTAGATAGGTGATAATGGAGTAATGTGTAGTTGAAAATGTATTATCTGTATTGAAAGCAACCCATTTCAAGACGGGACCTGGGTGTGAGGGTGGGTAATAGACGTGGAAGGAAGTGGTCAAGCTGTAAATTTTTTAAACTCAATATTGAATCCTGAAGGCTGTAAGACACCTAGATGGAAAATGAAGTGAGATAACAAGGTGTGGAGCTGGATGAACACAGCAGGCCAAGCAGCATCATAGGAGCAGGAACGCTTGACGTTTCGGGCCTAGACCCTTCATCAGAAGGGTTGTTCTTCTTCCCGCTTATGTTGAGCTTCCCTGGAGCACTACAGCAGGCCTGAGACAGAAATTTAGGCATGTGAATGCAGCAGTGTGTTGAAGTGGTACGCAACCAGAAGCCCAGGATCATTTTGATAGATGGATTGTAGTATTCTGCAAAGTGGTCACCTAGTCTGTATTTTGCCTCCCTAATGTAGAGGAGCATACATTGTGAACAGCGAATGCAGTAGACTAGATTGAGTGAAGTGCTGGTAAATTGTTGCTTCACCTGGAAGGTGTGCCTGGGGCCTTGAATCATGAGGAGGGAGGAGGTAAATGAGCAGATATTCAACTGAATGGGTAGGTGTCATGGGGGTCTGGGAAGGTGTTGGGAATTGAGAAGAGGACCAGGATGTCCCAAAGCGAAAGGTCCCTGCTGAATTCTGACAAGGGAGGGGAGGGGAATATGTGTCTGGTGGTGGCATCCCAGTGGACTTGGCAGAAATGGTGACTTACAATCATTTGGTTGCAGAGGCTGGTGGGCTTGGAATGTGAGGACCAAGGGGCTCTGTCATTGTTGTGTGAGGGGTGAGGTAGAAATGCAGGAAATGGCTCAGGCATAGTAAAGAGCTCTGTCAACCACAGCGACGAGAAATCCTTGGTTGTGGTAAAAAGTGGATATTTCTGAGGCCCCCCCTGTGGAAGTTGGCATTATTGGAATGGATGCAATGGAGACAGAGGAACAGGGAGAATTAACAGGAAGCAGTGAAAATGTATAGTCAAGGGAACAATGGGAGTTGGTGGGTTTATAATAGATATTGGTAGCCAACCTATCCCCTGAAATGGAGACAGAGATATTGAGGGAGGAGTCAGAGATAGACTTAGTGAAGGTGGAAATTGCAGTTTTGATAAATTTTGCCAATTTCACATGAGAGAGGAAAGTAGCACTAATGATGATGAATGTACTCTGTGAGGGATTTCAATGTCTATCACTCAGAGTGGCTCGGCAGCAGCTCTGATGCTGGTCGGATCCTAAGGGACGTAGCTATTAGACTGGCTGGTAGTGAGGGAACCAACCATAGGGAAAAACATACTTGACCTCACTTTTACCAATCTGTTGGCTGCAGATGCACCTGTCTATGACAGTATTGGTAAGAGTGACCACTGCACAGTCCTTGTGGAGATGAAGCCTTGCCTTCACATTGAGAATACCCTCCATTGTGGTGTGTGGGAACTATCATCGTGCGAAATAGAATAGACTTCAAACAGATCTAGCAATTCAAGACTGGGCATCCGTGAGGTGCTGTGAGTATCAACAGCAGCAGAATTGTACTCCAGCGTGATCTGCAACCACATGGTCTGGTAAATTGCTTAGATCTGTCTATTACTTGCTGCTTATGCTATTTGACATGCGAATAGTCCTGTTTGACAGCTTCACCAAGTTGACGCTTACAAATGGCAAATCCCCATGCAACTATCCATCTTCTATCCGCCTCCCCCCTCTCCCTATTATTTCAGAACCCCCTTCCCCTCCCCTATTTCTGAAGAAGGGTCCAGGCCCGAAACGTCAGCTTTCCTGCTCCTATGATGCTGTTTGGCCTGCTGTGTTCATCCAGCTCTACACCTTGTTATCTCAGATTCTCCAGTATCTGCAGTTCCTACTATCTCTGAGACCATACTAATAGCCATGTATTAATATTGAATCTGAAGCCATGTCCTCTCAGGGCAGAGTTGCTCACGATTGCCTTGCAAAACTACTGCAAACTCTCCAATGATGATGAGCCACAATTTACATGTTATACCGGAGTTACCAAGGAGCACTGAACTAAGCCACAAGTAACTGGGAGAGAGGTGCTAAAGAAAATTATTTGACATTTGCATTCAATATGATGATTTGATTTGCAAATCTGGGTTGGAATGTTTACTTTATGATGGATTTCATTTTTGCATTGTGGCAGTAAGAGAGAAGGCAAAGCGCTGTTAGTGAATGAGCAACTGGAGTTGCAGTCGCATGAATAGATATACAAAGTTAAGAGGTCACTATAGGGAACACTGAAGTTCAAATTGACAGTGCTGCTATCAAACAACACCTTGACAAATGTATTAATATGCCTATTCTACATGGTTCCAGCAGATGCTTCCTACCTGTTAGCTCATGTTCTTCGCAAAATGGCAGCCAGCATGAGTCGCATCAGATGCCATTTTGGAGACAGAACACCAACACTGAAAAAAACAGGTACTAAGGAACATCGTTGTCAGGATTCCATATGGAAATTTCCTTTGTAGAAAGATGCAAGTTATTTTCAGTGTAAGATTGGATAAATGAGAAAATTACAACTTTGAAATCCATTTCTGATTTAAGTTTAAAGTATTTTACAAAGGAAACCACTTTAGCCAGGTATTAAAATATTTTATTGGAATTCATTACTATTTTATTTTGTAAAACTGTTTTACAGAAATGGAGTTACTTCACTGGGTATGTGTATTGTGCTGATACCTTTCAAATATCGGTTCAAATACTGTTTTCTGTGTCTATTGTGGGAAAATAAAACAGGGACCTAGGAGCAAAAAAAGGAAGCCTTCAACGAGCAGGTGCAACGTTTGTATATTTTGCCGAACACAGCCAAAACAACTTTTTTTAAAAAAAAATTGTACCAGTATTTTAAACAATATAGTTACAATAATACCAAATATTATTTTCATCTTTTTTCCTGGAAACACATTACTCAAATAAAAGGATATTACAATCTGCATTATCTATTTTCTGTTCTGGTGTTCTATGGTTATTGTAGTGATAAAAGGTCATGTGATCATCATAGGTTTAATATTTAATAGTATACTGGCAAGCTTCATATTGAATCAAAGTAAACACTACTTGTACTGATGGGACAATCATAAATATTGACGGCAAATAGTAAACCATATTTTATACTTCAGTTGCTACATTCATAAAGGTGAGCAATTTCAGCAAATTTAATAGTAAAAGGACAATTCTGACATTAAATTTATTAGGATTGGTTTTGTTATGTTTAAGTTTCTGGCAATTTGCTTCGATGGCTGTACAACTTTTAAAGTAACCTTGTTGAATACAGAGCATTAAAAGTGCAGGGATAGGCTGTAAGATCACAAATAAATTAAACTGACATGAATCGTCTTTTTTTACCTGTTGAAACTAACTCTAGTATGCGTTCTTTAATGCTGTGCATTTGTGCGGACTATACTCAAATTAAGAACACAGAAACTCAGCAAGTTCTTGAATTGGCCAACATAGATGTTGAGCTCCCCAATCCTGTACACAGCTACATACATATTGGTCTGTCCTGAAAGATTAACTTATTCACTCTACGCTGTTGCTGGACCTGCTGAGTATTTCCAGCATCTATGTTTATCATGTATGCATTGATATTCAGATCTTTGTGTACTCTAGACTCTCTTTCAGTACAGGTCTTGTCACTGGCAGAAGAGTAACCAGATTTATTATAAGTTATTAAACAATATGACATTTTGAAACCATTATTCCACATTGAAATAAAATGGAAAAAAAAACTACTGCTAATAGATTCATTAACTTAAATTGGAGCAATGTAATCCAGACTAATACTGAAATCTGAAGGCAGAGGAAGAAATCCATATTTAAGTTTAGTTAAACAGCACCTCTAAGAAAACCACAAAACTATTATTTACATTAAACAAAAGTAATGTTATTTCTGTAAATTCCTTAAAAAAAGGCAAAATATTTCTGTAACTATAAGACATTGCAGACAATATGAGACCATGTTAATGCCAATTTTTTTGTTATTTAAAGAATATTTCACAATCTTTGTGAAAGGAATGGCTGCAATTCAATTAGATTTTTAACTAAATAATTACAAAATTTAATTAATATATAAATGGACAAATTCAGATTCACTCTTGCACCTAAAACTTCAAGCATATGCTCCTTAAACTTTATGCCGTGTACTTGTGGTGCATCATTGTATTCAACTGCATGCCATCAGTTTAACGTGGCTGCTAATAGTGGGACTAAACGTTCTACATGGTAACATCATGGAAATGGCTAATTGGGAAAATTAGTGAGACAATTAATAATACTTTTCTATCAATAACACCAACAAGAAAAGTATAAAAAAGTTTAAATATAACCTCTCTAAAGGTTTGGAAAGTCTGGGAAGCTCTTGCAAATATGAATGTGACAAATATACTTGTACATAATTCCTCACACACTAAGTTTACTATTATTGTGTGAGGATATGTTATAGTACAATCAAAATATGTAACTTTAATACATTTCTAGCAGCTAGCTAATAGCTTTTCTAAAGGCCAGGAAGAATAATTCCCACAGCAAGAATGTGGGAGACTCTAGAGAGGAAAATAAAGGGGAAAAGCTGATAGGAGTAACTTCAATGTGCAACTGGACTAGGATTTAGCTGTTTAGACTGCAGCAAAAAAACTTAATGCATAAGCTCAGACCCACCACAGCAGGAATAAATCCCTGTTTACAGCATGATGCAAGAAGTACAGGAGGGGAGACAACGTAAATCTGAATAAATACTTTTTATAGTCAGTCACTGATGTATGGGTCCACACTACTGTTCTGATATCAGAACAGAGAATGCTGGAGAAACTCAGCAGATCTGGCAGCAAGTAAAGAGAGAAAAAAAAATTGTTTCGAATCCAGTATCACTCTTCATTCTGAAGAAGTTATATTTGACTTGAAATGTTAACTGCTTTTCTCTCTCTGCAGATACTGTATTTCAGATTTCCAGGATCTGCAGTATTTTTCTTTTATTACATTGTTTTAAATATCCAATCTAGTGTTAACATTAATCACTTTTCACCAAGCACAAAGCAATCAGAGTATAAAATATATCTCCAATAAGGTTTATACATTTTTCTAGTGCAGTAAAACAAGAGGTAATGATCAACAGTTTTAAATCCAAATTTAGCATTGCTTCCCACATTTAAATGAGGAAAAAAAAACTCCCAGAATGTTTAGAAAATCTTTGGCAAAACAGACGGTATGATAATTTATTTGAACAAGATAAAAATAACTAATAATGCTGTTACACCTCATAATTTTTAATCTTCAGGATCCATGGTTAAAACAGCAAACTTCAAAGACTTGTACCTATCAATAAAAAAGTAGTTACAACTATTGCTAAATTATATTTTGATGGTATCGAGACTGCAAATATTCCACATCAATACATAACATCTGTGCTTCTTTTCTCTTTAATCTCAAGACTTTTGCTTTCAGCGTATTTTCGGATATATGGTTGAATTTATAATAAATTCTGTTAATAGCTCCAGTTAAGTTTCTGGTGAAATAATAGAAAATCTAAATACTCTTGTCTTTATGTCTTTAAATTGTCTTTAAATTGACATTTTCTTAAAAGTTCAGTTTTGTTTTATTACAGTCAATATTTTTAAGGGCCAAATATAGTAAATCAATGCCATTTAAAATGCATCTAACAATATAAAAAGCCTGGTATTACAGGCATGACAGTTATGGGTGCAAGACTTTTTTTTTAAAAAGTTTTGGGAAAATTCCTGCATACTATACTCAAAATGCCCAATCACTGACAATTGATATTAAACTGTACTCAACTCGGAATTTGTGAGAAATCAGAACATACACAGTAGTGACTGATATCTACTCTTATTCACAACACAGTCTCAAGGAGAATATCCTGTCATAATGTGGAACTTTTAACACTGTCCAGCAACGTATGAACAAATGGCAATGTTTACTGTTACATGACTGTGAAATACTATCTGTAATGTCAAGTTGAGACTTGATACTTAGAAGTCAGATAATACGTAGACTGCAATGGGTTTCATGAGAGCACAAGAGTGAAAAGCTTGAGCTATTACCTTAATCCTAAAATACTTTTATGGTTTTGAAATACCCTCCAGCCTGGGTATTTCAATCAATATAATGGTGGTGAGGATGGGTATATTCTGTTTGCCATTTTTAAGCTAGTACAGAGCATCATGGCAGGTGCGTGCAATCAAACTGCATGTTTGGCATGGCCTCATACAAAGCCTTTTCTGTCACATGCTGCAGGAACAATTAATGAACATACGTGTCATTGAATCAATGAACGAAGAATGTATGTACTAGTAGTTTAGCTAGTTTGGTGTTTGTTTTGGCATGATGCAAAGCCAGATGTTAAAGAGACCAAGTCTTTTTCAAACAAAGACAAACTGGATACATACATCATTCATTTCATTATCAACAGATTTTTAAAAATGATTCTATACAAGAAACAAAATTGAACATGTAAATTAATTATAGGCATACTGACAAGTTGTTTCCATTAGAATAATGGCAGCTAACGAGTTATAAATTACAGTAACCATGAAGTCAAGCAGCACTGAGTCAGTCATCAATTCAAATGCCACATTGTCAACATTGTACGACGACAGCATGACAAAGTTGTTTTTAGTTAAATCACAGCAAAGAATGAATTCCTACTATCTAATTCAAAATGCAGTGATTTCCCCCTTTTCACCATTCGTATTTAAAGTGGAAAAACATCATCTGCTATAACTGCAAAGGTATCTAGCTAAAACAGTTTCACACATTCAACAAGCTCAAAGCCCACTGAGAACTGTTCATTAACATCCCAACATCAAAGATATCAAAATGCAGAGATGGTTCAACAAAATTATCCAATTTGCCAAGATGGAGTAAGTGTGCCTGTGTTAGCATGTGGGTAATGGGGAGGAGGACACTATTAAATAATTGAAGATTATGGAATGGAGGAAAGAAATTGGCTTAATAGCCACTGGGAAGTTAGTTACTGCATGTTCATTCATATCTGAATAAAACAGTCAGGAATACTTTGCATACAAAGGGCATCTTGATAACTGCAACAGTTAGCAAATTAATGTTAGATATCGGATTTTTTCTTTTGCTCTTCTCTAACTTTGCTCCTTTTGCCGATTATATGGATAATTCATTACTTCATTGCACTTTTCTAGGTGTCCAAAAGGAAACTGCTTAGATAGTTTGGAATTCCTGAAGTCGACTTAAAAAGAAAAAGGCACTATTAGAGTACGCCGGTCTCCGGAATCATTCAGATTGTCCAGACCTCTAAGTAACTCCTCTTCTTTCCCAGTTTTATATTCTGCAGTCTTGTTATTACAGGAAACGTCAACATTCCCTTTCTCAACTGTTCATTGGTGGAAAACCATTAAGAGATGGTGAATGTAAAGGTTTTCTGGCTACGAAGAAGACACAATCATAAAGATACTTTAACATGGATTGATCATTTTCTGTGTATGTTGATGGAACAGAGTTCTTTTCCACCTGCAAGAGAAAACAACAGATTAATTTTAATCACAGTTCAGGATTATTTCTAAATTTAATGTTATGAAAAAATCCCTCAAGGTGCAGCACAAAAATATCTTACAAAAACAGAATTTATCATTTACCATCTTATTTTTCTGCAGAAAAGCTGAATTTTTGTTCTTATCCTATGACTTTATATGCATATTTTCTTAAAGGTTATTTTCCTAAAGATTGTAGGCAGTGATTTATACATGTGTTCTGTTGTGTGCTAACATAAATTAATTTGTCTCAATATTTTGTTTACTATTTCCAACTGTAATCTTCAGATATTATGCTGTGTATTTGCTATAACTACTTCTCTCATTATTTTAGCTTTCTCTTTTACCCATTATTTTTGTCAAATTTTATTTCGTACTGAAAAAGGTTTTATTTTCCTCTCCCAACATGTCACTGGAGTAAAAAAAAGTGAATAATAAGTCAAGATGCAGGGAATATTAAGGTTAGTATGAAAATTGTGCATGCCTGCAATGCTAATCTCTTCATAAAATTTCCTATACTCCCAAACATAAAAATGTTTAGCCAAATAAAATGAATTCCAGGGTACTAAAAGATGGAAGAAAAGTTGACTTGAATGAAGCATACAAACTCCTGAGGGGGTATGACAGCTTAGATGTGGAAAGGATGCACCCTCTTGAGGGAGAATCTATAACTATGAATCACTGTTTGAAAATAGGCATCATTCATTTAATACAGAGATGAGGAAAAGAAATTCTCCCAGGAAGTCACGAGTCTTTGGAACTCTTTCTCAAAAGGTCATCAAAGCAGAGCCTTTCAACATTTTTAAGGCATAACTGGAAAGATTCTTGTTAAATGAGTGAGTAAAAGGTTATTAGGGGTTAATGGGAATGTGAAGTTGACAAGCAGATCAGCCATGACCTTCTGAAAATGGCAGAGCAGGCCCGAGTGGCCAAATGGCCTATTCTGGTTTCTAGCTCATAAGAAAGTAGTAAAAGAGATTCTGACCATCATTTTTTTTTTGAAGCCTCTGGCAACAGGCATGATCATGGTGAATAGGTAATATTGTAGCCGAACTATGGGATGTAAGTTTTTATTTGCAACTTTTAAGCTGAATTACTTCCATGACAGACTTTCTTCAAAGTTCTCTTAAGACTCATTGACATTGAAAAGACAATTGCTAAATGTCTTCAAAAAGTTACCAGAAGTTCCTGAATTTAAATAAATATCCATTAAATCAAAAAAGGCTGCTAATACTACAGACTTCACAGACCTTGAAAGTTTTCTTTGGGCACATCCAAGGATGTTGGACTTGATAATGTGCTAATTGTCACAATCTCATGAGTGACTAGATTTGCCAGTTGATCTAAACAGTACATACTGGGTAGCATAATTTCTAATAATTTTTGTCAAGAGATGTAGTAGTGGTAACTCAACATTGGACAAAAAACAATACGCAAGTTAACTGTGATAGTCTATGTGACTACATAATATAGCAAACATCTGGAAAGAGGCTTTGCTCCAATTCAACAACAAAGAATACAATCTCATTGCATCCATTCTATGAGTCTGCGTAAAGGCAGATCCTTAGCTCAGTGTCTGCTGATGCTTCATCCTAAGCCATTTTTTATCAGTGGTGGTTGGCCCTTACATTCCACCCTCAGGGCAGGGTCAAAAAGTGGACCTCAGTGCTCTATCAGCTTGAAAGGCAATCAAACATATGCTTTTTGTATTATTCTGAACCACATACTAGTCATCAAATCAGTTGAGCTAAATAGCCCCCAAAACCTTTTAGCCAGGAAAACCAACATGATGTAGTGACTGAGATAACAAGGTGTAGAGCTGGATGAACACAGCAGGCCAAGCAGCATCAGAGGAGCAGGAAATTTATGTCATCAGTTTCACTGAATGTGGCAATGCAAATGTGTAGCAGTGAATATCTAAATCATGACAATTGTTCATAGTTGAGCCAAAGACGTGCTTTTTCACAGTTCTCCCTTACTGCATTTGGAGAACACATTAAAAAAGGACGAATGAAATAGTGAGAAACTGAGTATGTGGACTGACCATTAATAAGGGTTGTGCTTGTTCCATCTTAAGAGTCTTTTCTACTTCTAACAATGTTCACAATCTCACCTCAATTTTGAATCCAAACTGAAGTATGCAATGCCTGATGTCTTCGTAGCTCAGTTCTATTGATTTTTCATTTGCCATATTCTCAAAATGATACAGCAAAGGACCTAGAAGAAATTGGCCCAGGTTAGTTGGAACTGTCAAAGCATTTATTTTATAAGTTTACAAATGAATAAGCCTACTCAGCGAACCACGTACAAGGAAAGGAATTGTGCATCAAGTGGTTAATAAAGAGGTCCCTACCCAAACTGGGCATAAAATCATATGGAATAATCATGATTTCTGTTATGAACATTGGAGAAATAATTTTTGATTTTGTCCCATTATTTATTGTATGTTGGGAATATCTGGAATGAATAGTAACTTATTTCTTTAACAAATACTGAATCACAATTGTTGCTCGAGTCCCCAGATTACACGCATTTATCCCAAAACAAATTATTGCACTCCTTCCTGTTCATTGTTGCTATTATGATCTATTCAGTTTAATCCAACTAAAATAGGCATATTGCACAGTCATGAGACATTACACATTGCTAAACATCCAGTTTATGTTCTGAAGGTGCTTTTCAAAAATCATAAGTTCTTTCTCATAAGTGAAATGTATTTAGGAGTGCAAAACAGTTACATTATTTTGTCTGCTGTGTATAATGCATGGACATTGAAAAGAATGATCCAGAACTATTTCAGTTTTTGAATTTTAAACTTTGTGCACAAAATTAAGCTTCAATATCTATGTCATTTTGTTCCCGTGATGCCACTGTATTTTGGAGGGACAACTGGCATTTTTGGGCAACCTGGCTGGAGTAATCAGTTGCAGGAGGAATGTCAAGAAAAAGGATATGTTGGACTCAGAGGGAACGTCAGAAAATGAGATTTCATTAATTATATATTTTTGATCCGAGTGATCTGAGAGCTTAGAAGACCTGAAAGATGTCTCAAAAGATTTAGAATGTGTGGCCAGTCATACACTTCTAACATCTGGAGCATATAAATAACATTTAAAGTAAAAATTGAACAATAGTGAAAAACACAGATGCTTAAAGATTTCTGCTAAAAACAGTTATTGCTATACTGAGCTATGTGAAATACATGCCTATATTAGTGCTTTCTACATACTATTGTCTGTATGGTACGCAGCTTCACAACAGCAACTGCAAGCTGGTAAATTACTATCCTTTTTCCAAATACACTAAACTTATTTAGGGTGTTTTATTTCCCATAAAATTTAACAAACACCAGGACTGCACAGAATCCTTTTCTTACAAACAGATTCTGCTGGTAGCCCTAGATTTAACCATACATTTGTATTAACTGTGTAACCTGCAAACACCATTCAGCCCCTGAAGTTTAGGATTACAAATGGGAGGCAAGCTTTCCAAAAATTCTGACCTATTCAAATCACAAAGTTTCAGAATGAATATCTGACACAATACTGACTCAAGCGTTCCACTCCTGAATTTAGAAATGCCCTGTATGTCTAAAAGCTGGCAAAATTTATTTTTAACACGGCAAGAGCTGAGGAATAATGTAAGACTCCAGAACTTGGTAGAATTATTCACACACTGAAATAACACTTTTTGTTTGAATTGTGCACATTGGGAAATAGATTTAAATTTCTTTCATATGGCCCCACACCGCTTCATGCCTTATGATTATAAATTCTATGAAATTCTCGATTGATCTGTGTATTTTGTGGTGCTCAATTTAAATGCACAATTATTAAAATACAAGGTTCCCTACAAGGTGTTGCTGTTTACTATTTTCAAGAGTGGTCTGAATGTTGACGTTAGGACAACGGTCTCTATGTCTGCATATGACACAAAGGTATGTGTAAGTGATGAGAGAAAACTGCTTTAACTGGATCATAATGCAATTGGGAAATTGTACATAATTGGTACAAATGGTAATTATCTTCGATAAATGCTCTACTCACATGCACAACTATACATATACCTTACAGGAAAGGTAAACAGTCTATTCAAAGAGAAGATGCTCAATTCTCTGAAAGGTTCACAAAATTGCGATGAAGTAATAGCCAAAGTAAATATAGCTCTCGGTTTACTTCCAAGATTTAATATCAAAATAGAATTTTGTCATTGTATTACTTTGGTTAGGCTTCATTTCGAATACAGCATCCTCTCACATGGTAGGATTTCCAGGCTTTGGAAATGGTCAAGAAGAGGGTTAATAGAATCATACTTAGCTTAAATCACCTTAATTACCCAACTCTCATAATCAGCAGAATGCTGAGCAGTTCTCCTATTGCTTTCACTTGGGGAAGGAGTCTTCTCTCAAAGAATACATTTTCTCCCATCTGCAGTATTCTCACTCCATCTAGACTCGTCCCAATAGCCTCTTTTTCTCATTTGATTCTTCTATTGAGAGTTGGTAGCTTAACAACCGCTATCTCAAATTTTTTCATCTGCCTCCCTCTGAACGTGCAATACTCTGTTCTCTCAGAATCAACACCAACATTGTCATTAAACATACTGACAAGACTGGCACTGTTGTTCATGAGTGAACAAATAGCTATGTCATTCTTTTAACTGTTCTTCGTTCCTCCGAATAAAAAACAGGGTGCATATGGTGCCACACCTGTGCTTTTAATGGAATATACAGTATTCTTTGTTCCAGTCCAACTGGGTCCCCTTCCTCACTTCTATTCTCAGTACATTGATGGCACTGTCAGTGCTCTTGCAGCTCCTGCTCTTGCCCAGATCTGGGGGGGAAAAAATCACCAATTTTGCTTCAAATTTTCACCCTTCCCTACCTAAAATAACTCAACTCCCACTTTCCATTGCCTCGTCTCCACATTTTTATATCCATTTTAAGGATATGTTTGCAACCAATATCCAGTATAAGCCCACTGACTTCATAAACTACAATAAAAACAAAGTGCTGATAAATACTCATCAGTCTAAAGAGTTATTTTGGACTCAAAATAAATTTAATTGTTCATCTCTTAACGCATACTGCCAGACCTGCTCAGTTTTTTTCAGAATGTTCTGTTGTCATTTCAGATTTTCAGCATCAACAATACTTTGATTTAGGATTGACATAAATACCTTTATTAGGTTTCCTCCCACTCTACCTGTAAAGAGTTTTCAATTTTCCAACTTAATCCTTCTGTATTGATTTTTCAGGCAATGCCAACTTCCACACTGGTGGTTCAGATACGTATTCCTTTACCCTCAACTGAGGACTCCTCTCTACCACAGTTGTTGGAAATCTTGACATGGTCCATCCATTTACTTGCTGTCAAATTTATTCAATTACAAACAATACCCTTTGCATCAAATTGATAAGGAATCCTCTGTCCTAGTCTTCAACCCCATAGCTTTCACATTCAATGGATCACTCTCCATTTTTAAAAGCTGCAGCACAATGCCATTATCCGATTCATCACCTTAACCCTTTTCAGCACTCCTAAAGAACCGTCTCCTGTTCCATTCTGATCCACTCTCCCATCACCCTCACAAGCATGACCCCAAAATCCTGTCCCTAATTATATTTTCCATCCTTCTCCCACTCTGACCATGGCAGACTCAGTGCTACTTGAAGCAAATGTGAGGAATGTTCCTCCTCCTATCAGGAACACATTATAATGCACATTACAACACTCCGAATTTGAAACTGAATCAACAATCTTCAACAATTCCCTAACCATGCTCGAAAAACAGTTCTTAATGATGCTGCTCTGCCATTTATGGATCTCTACAGCCATCTTTTATTTCTTCACTAGTTCCATTACTATTCACTTTTGCCTTGTACTATCACTGCTTTTATGATTTAAATTACACCTGTCCATCATCTGACCACAGAGATTCCCATTCATTCCTACCTCCCCTCTTCATGTTATAGAAGTTCATAGAATCCCTACAGTGTGGAAACATGCCCTTCAGCCCAACAAGTCCACACCGACTCTCACAGCATCTCACCCAGACCCATTCCCCTAATCTACACATCCCTGAACACTACAGGTAAGTTAGCATGACCAATCCACCTAGCGTGCACATCTTTGGACTGTGGGAAGAAACCGGAGCACCCGGAGGAAACCTATTCGGACACGGGGAAACATCACTGTTGCTCTCTTCACAACATACTTAAAGTATTTCCTGCTTACCTCTAAAAACTGGGATTATTTTAGAAATGCGGAGATTGTGGGATGATTTGATAGGGATGTTAAAATTAACAAAAGGAATAGACTGTATGCACAATGGATTATTTCAATTAGATACTTTTGGGTAAACTACAGGTCATATGCATAAATTGTACAAGGGTAGAAACAGGTTACAGGTTAGAGAATTGTCCTTTTCCAGGACTGTAGATCTCTTTTTTCCATATTCAGAGGATCTGAGCCTTTTTGGGCTGGGTAACTATTTATTGCCCAGCCCTAGATTTTTTTTTCTTTATTTATTCAGGGGATGAGGGCATCGCTGGCTAGGCAGCATTTATTGCCCATCCCTAATTGCCCAGAGGGCAGTTAAGAGTCAACCACATTGCTGTGGGTCTGGCGTCACATGTAGGCGAGACCAGGCAAGAACGCAATTTCCTTTCCTAAAGGACATTAGTGAACCAGATGGGTTTTTCCAACAATCGACAATGGATTCACAGTCATTATTAGATTCTTAATTCAAGATATTTATTGAGTTCACCACCACCTGCTTCAAACCAGGGTCCGCAGAATGTTATCTGGGTCTCTGGATTAACAGTTCAGCGATAATACCGCTAGGCCATCACCTCCCCATCCTAGTGGTGTCAAGAAAGTGGTACGTGAGCTACCTTCTTGAATTGCTGCAGTCCATTTGCTGTATTATGCACACAGAGCTCACAGGATTTTGACTCAGTGGTACTGAAGAAATGGCAATATATTTCAAGTCAGGACGGTGAGTGGCTTGGATGGAATCTGGCAGAATGTGGTGCTCCACGTACCTGCTGCCCTTGTCTTTCTAGATGATAGTGGTTGTGGGTTTGGAAACTGCTGCCTAACAAGCCTTGTGAAGTTCTTGTAGATGGTACACACCACTGCCACTGTGTATCAGTGCTAGATGAAGTAAATATTTGTAAATGTGGTGCCAAGCAGGTAGGTTGCTTTGTCTTGGATGGTGTCAAGCTTCTGCAGTGTTGTTGAAGCCGTACATATCCAGACAAATGGAGAATATTCCATCACTCCTGACTTTAGGCTTATAATGGTGGACAGGCTTTGGGAAGTTTTTTGTTCATTCACAGGATTTGGGCATCATATTGCCCATCCCAAATTGCCCACCCCTGCCAAGGGCAATTAAGAGTCAATCACATTGTTGTGGGTCTGGAATCACTTGTAGGCCAGAACAGGTCCGGATGGCAGTTTCCTTTCCTTAAGGACACATGTCCGGAAGTGAGTTATTCACTGCAGCATTCCTGGCCTTTTATCTGCTCTCATTGCCATGGTACCTATATGGTCAGTCCAGTTTAACTTCGGAGGGGTTTACCATTGACCAGATGTTGGCAGTGTGGTATTGTGAACCATTATATTAGAAGCAATCGCAACCACTTGCAGCATATTCAATGGACAACTGGTGTTTTCCTGTCAACCATCTTCATACATATATAAAATTGAATATATTAGTCTGTTTATTTTAGTTGGAATAATCCAACGAGAATCCAAAGTGTCTCGTCTAGAAATAATTTTAGTATTGCCTTCTCTTCTTGTTCTAACTATTATCTGCACTGGTAACAGAGTTTTAAAACTTGTTGGGGCTGGCAAGTCACAGTTTTCTTCAAGGATTAAATCATATTTGAGAAAAACAAAACAATGATAGCCTTACAATATAAGGTTGACCTACCCAAAATCCACAAACCTGACAGCTCCAGTCGACCCATTGTCTCTGCCTGCTCCTGCCCCACTGAACTCATCTCCACCTACCTCCAAGATAGTAGGAACTGCAGACGCTGGAGAATCTGAGATAACAAGGTGTATAGCTGGATGAACACAGCAGGCCAAGCAGCATCAGAGGAGCAGCAAGGCTGAAGTTTCGGGCCTAGACCCTTCTAACGTCAGCCTTCTTGCTCCTCTGATGCTGCTTAGCCAGCTGTGTTCATCCAGCTCTCCACCTACCTCGATTCCGTTTCCTCTTCCCAGTCCAGGAACTCCCCACCTACGTTCGGGACACTACCCACACCTTCCATCTTCTCCAAGACCTTCAATTCACCGTTCCCCAACGCCTCATCTTCACCATGGATGTACAGTCTCTCTACACTTGTATCCCCCATGAGGAGGGCCTAAAAGCCTTCCACTTCTTCCCCTCCTACAGGCCCAACCCTTCACCCTCCACCGACACACTCATCCATTTAATGGAACTTGTCCACCCCTTCAAAGTAAAGGGATGGCAATTGGCACCCACATGGAGCTGAGCTACGCCTGCCTCTTTGTAGGATACACGGAACAGTCCCTCCTCCACAGTTACACTGGCACCATCCGTCACCTCTTCCTCCGCTATATTAATGACTGCATCAGTGCTGCCTCGTATTCCCATGAGTAACTCAAACAGATCATCCACTTCACCGACACCTTTCACTCCGACCTCAAATTCACCTGGGCCATTTCCGGCAACCGACTCAGCATCAACATTTACTTCAAACCCACCGACTCCCATACATACCTTCACCATATCTCCTCTCACCCACGCTCTTGCAAAAATCCCATACTCCAAATTCCTCCACCTCCACCACGTCTGCTCCTGGGATGAAGCGTTCCACTCTCCGACATCCCAGATGCCCTCCTACTCAAGGACCATAACTTCTCCTCTCCCGTGATTCATAATGCCCTCAAGTGCATCTCCTGCATTTCCCGCACCTCTGCCCTCAAAATCCCTCTGCCTAACAACAATAAGGATAGAGTCCCCGTGGTCCACAGATACCACCCCACCAACCTCCAAATCCAAAGCATCATCCTCCACCTCTTTTGCTATCTTCAATCAGGCCCCACCACAAAAGAGATGGTCCCCTGCCCACCCCTATCTACTTTCCACAGGGCCCGCTCACCCTGTGACACCCTCGTCTACTCTACACTCTCCACCAACCCCACCACACCCAGCACCTTTCCCTGGATCCACAGGAAGTGCTATACCCGGCCCCTACACCTCCCCTCTCACGTCCATCCAAGACCTCAAACAATCACTCCAAATCAGACAGGGATTCACCTGTATATCTTCTAACCAGATCCACTGCAACCGTTGCTCCCGATGTGGTCTCCTCTACATCAGAGAGGCCAAACACAGACTCGCGGAGCATCTGCGCTCTGTACGCCCCGATCAACATCACCTTCTGGTTGCCAGACATTTCAATTGCCCCTCCCAATCCCTTGGCAACATGCCCATCCTGAGCCTCCTCCAATGTCATAATGAGGCCACACGTAAACTGGAGGAAGAACACCTTATATTCTGCCTCGGGAGCCGACAGCCCATTGGCCTCAACATGGAATTCACCAGCTTCAAAATCTCCCCAACCCCGGCCTCATCCCGTGTCCAGCCCTCCCTCTCATTCCCGCCTCCTTGACCTGACACCACCTATCCATCTTCCTTCTCACCTATTTGCCCCACCCTTCACATTGACCAATTTCTACACCCCTAACCTGCATCTCTACTGTATATACCAACCCCCACCCCCTCCCTCTATTTATTTCTGAGCTCCCATCTCCCTGCCCAGTTCTGATCTGAAACATCAACTTTCCTGCTCCTATGATGTTGCCTGACCTGCTGTGTTCCTCCAGCTCCACACGGTATCGACAGCTTTTACGACTGTTAATGACTTGGCACCATTGGTGAGACTCTCTTTTCAATTTCCAGATTTAATTAAATTGAAATTCCAACAATTATCACAATAGGATTTGAACCCAAGTCTCCATGGCATTAGTCTATGTTAGAGTTAAATAGGTATATCTTGAGCTACGCAGCATACATTATGGTAATCAAGTGACATACCTAAAACAAGATACCCAGGTTTACAGAGTTTGATATAACTCTAAAGGTGCTAGACCAATTAAGCATAGAAGTTAGCAAATAGCAAACCGGTTTAGTGGCAAACATATTGGTATAATCCAAATAAACGGTTAAATTGATTGACTAAGTGTACTAATGTAATCCTGATAACAATTTAGCTTTTACCATTAAGAAGGAACTATGATTCTATATTTTAATAACTTAAAAAAGGTATAAAGCAACTCTAAGACTAAGTTAACAAGAAGGCATAAATAACAGAGATCATAGAAATGTGCCAGGAAGAAAAGCTCCTTTTGTTCATTAATTAAAAAATAACTTTGCAGCCTTACTTAAGCACTTGTTTGAGAAAAAGTACAGCCTTTAGGGTGGAAAGTTAGGGAATGAGAATCAAGCAAGGAGAGAAAAACAGACAGTTTTCCACCTCAAGGCCATCACTAAAATAGATCTCTATCTATAAGAAGCAAACATAAACAATTCATTTGTCAAATAAAAACTACGCAATATAATTAAGAATATTTTGAATTAATGAAGGGATCAGAAAAAGGTATGAAAGTTGGGTGTAAAAACTGATATTTCAGTGATTGAATAAAGGTCTGATGAACTTGTATAGAAACTTTCGCATCAACCTGTTCAGAGATGTTGTTACACGCCTCTGCAGCAGGTGCGACTTGAACCAGAGGCTGCTGACTTAAACATAGGACCAGTGCACCACAAGGGCCCCCTAGGCTACTACACCTGGCATTCCCAGGTGGGCTCCCATCCAAGTACTAAATAAGTCTGAATCTGCTTAGCTTCTAGATTTGAGATTGAACGTTTTACAACGAGCATAGCTACAGGCACTGATCAACTTGTACATCATGTTTAAAACAATAACATCTTTCAATTCCCTAGCCAAAACTCAGAAGATCTTTTCCATAATATTGGCATCCAGTATGCATTATTATTTATTATTAAATTAACACAATCAATTCTGAGATATAGGAAAAACTCTCACTTCGTAAGGAACTTTTCAATCAGGGATAGTCAGCATGGATTTAAGGGAAGGTTGTGTCTTACGACCTTAATTTTGTTTTAAAATAATGATGAGGTAGTGGATATTATTTATATGTAGTAATTTCTTTTCGTGAGGCATTTTACAAGCCACACGGTAGACTGGTCAGAAAAGTTAAAGCTATGGGATTCAGAAGAATGTGAGGAGTTGGATCCAACATTAGCTCAGCAACAGGAAACAAATGGTAATGGTCAATAGAGGGAGCAAGAACTACAGATGCTGGAGTCAGAAATAACACAGTGTGGAGCTGGATGAACACAGCAGGCCAGGCAGCATCAGAGGAGCAGGAAAGTTGACATTTCAGATCTGGACCCTTCTTCAGAAATGGGGAGGGGGAAGGGAGCTAAGAAATAAATAGAGAGGAGAGGACGGGTGGGACTGGGGAAGGTAGGTGGGAAGGTGATAGGTGAGTGCACGTGGGGAGTGGTGGGGATTGGTCAGAGGGGTGGGATGGGTGCGGCGGATAGGTGGGAGAGATGATGGACAGGTTGTGTCAGGTCGAGGAGGCGGCGATGAGAGGAAGGGTCGGACAGGGATGAGGAGATCTTAAAACTGGTGAATTCTATGTTTAGGCCATCAGGCTGTAGGCTCCTAAAGTGGAATATGAGGTGCTGCTCCTCCAGTTTGCAGGTGGTGTCATTGTGACACTGGAGGAGGCCCAGGATGGACATGGTCAATAGATGTCTTTGCAAATGGAAAGCATTTTCCAATGGAATCCCACAGCGTTCAGTGAGCCTTTGCTATTTGGTGTATATATTAATGATTTGGATTTAAATGTGAAAAGCATGATTAGGAAATATGCAGATAAGACAGAAATTGACTGTGAAATCGCACCAAATTCATAGGTGTGGAGACTCCAGAAAGATATCAATGATTTCAATGTGTGGAAAAGTGACAAATGGAATTCCATCTTTTTTGGGGTGGGGCACGGAGTAAATGATTAGGTGGGGAGAGAGCCCGAACAGAAAGGAGAACAGTTGGACAGACAAAGGAGTGGATAGTGATCTGGCTAGGAGGGTGAATAGCTGTTAATGGGGACTGTTTGTGACTAACAACAGGTAGTGTGTAATGGCAGCCTATGTGATAACAAGGTTTGTTGTGTGGGATAGGGGGCTAGTACATGGGAGTTCAGACCCTAAAATGATTGAATCTGGAGGGTGGCAGGATCCCCAAGCAGAAAAGTGGTGTTGTTTTTCAGCGTAAGCTGGAAGAACAACACCTCATTTTCCGCTTGGGGGCCCTGCAGCCCTCTAACTCAATATCGAGTTCAATTTTAGAGGCCAAATGTTATATATAACCTAACAAGTTTTGACCAAACAGTTAGAACCGTGTTCAGTACCGTGTAGTAAATTTGGTGAACAGCAAGAAAAACTACACAAGGAATGTTGTATGAATAACTGTGAAATGATGGCTTTGGATTGAGATTAGCCATGGGTGACACATGTAAACTAAGAGCAAGTGGAACTCCCAATGAGTTCCTTGATGTCTCCATACCTATGAACTTGGTGCAATTATGTCCCTTCCTTTGGCAAAACTTAAGAAAACAGAAATTCATAAGAATAGGAGGAAGAACTTTTTAAAAAAAATCGTGTCTTACTTCTAGATTTCCCAGCAGGGAACACAATCAATACCTTCCCTGTCAAGCTCTTCAGACAATTCCTTTATCCCCAGAACAAGCTCAATGAACCTTTTCTAACCAGCTTTCAAAACAAGTATATTGCTCCTTAGGGAAGGAGACCAAATCATCTGTCTGAAGTAGTTGGAGCAGCATGGCAGCTCAATGGTTAGCACTGCAGCCTCACAGCGCCAGGTTCAATTCCAGCCTTCAGCACCTTTGTGTGTAGAATTTGCACCATTCTCCCCATGTGTGCAAGGGTCTTCTCCCATAGTCCAAAGTTGTGCTGGTTAGGCCATGTTAAATTGCCTTCGTGTGCAGACTCGGTCGATTAGCCATGGGATGGAATGCTCTTCAGGGAATCAGTGTGGTGTCAATGGTGTCGAATAGCCTGCTTCCACACTGTAGGATCCTATGGTCTATGATCTGAACTAACCAATGTCCTAGCAAGCCTTCCCTATTTTCATCACCAGCCCTTGCAATGTCCATATTCTATGTGCCTTCCTAACTGCTTTGCCTGGTTCCTAACTTTGAGAGATCACACATGAAATGCTCACAGTTCCTCTGTGCTGCAGAACTCCTCCGATGCAATCTATAAAAGCAATTTTCTGCTTTCCAAGTCTTCCTGCCAAAATGGACAGCCTCACATTTTGGAATACTGTACACCATCTGGGGTGCATAATGGCCTGGTATGGCAACTGCCAAGACCATAAGAAACTACTGAAGGTGGTGTGTACAGCTCAGACCATCATGGAAACCAACCTTCCATCCATGGACTCCATTTACATGGCTCGCTGCCGCGGAAAGGCTGTCAACATCAAAGGCCCATCGCAACCTGGTAATGATCTCCTATAACCTCTTCCATCAGGCAGAAGATACAAATGCCTGAACACACACGAGCAGGTTCAGTAACCCCCATTCTTCATTTCCTTAATTACCACAGATAATAATCCTTCGCATACAGGCTTTCATTCTCAATAGAATATGTATTAAAATCTTGTAATTGTGATGAGAAAAACAAATGCAGAAAGCAGTTTTTGTTTTTTTTGATACTGTTTCTTGTGTACAATTTTAAAATTAGTTGCTTTTCAGAGCTACAGACTATAATGGTTCTATCCCCTTAAATTCTGCAACATTCATTATTTTATGTAATGCTAAATTTAGTTACTATTATGAATGTAAGAATTCAGTGTCTACTCGCAAAAGCTAACATTGCCACAATAAAGAGGAATTATAAGTAGCATTATAGTAGTACACTTCAAGTCAACCTAATCGATCTTCTCCTCACAGAAGGAAACACCCAGCATGTTTGCCCATTTGCAAAGTGTATAACTTACTACACAGTCATAAACAATAAAACATTGTTCTTGTAACAAACCTATCAAGTACAACGTATCAAAATTATATGAATACAAGTTAAAAATGACTGTTTATTTCATCTGAAAATCCTGTGTGCTCAATGTCCAAAAGATTGGTGCAATGAGAGGATGAACAGAGAATTAAAGGTATTCAAGCCTCCAAGTTATGAACAGAATCACAGAATGCATGTGGATTCTCTGGAGGAAAGATGATGAAAAGGAGACATTTTCCAGGTCTTTAAAATGCTCAAATACGAAGATAATTCAAATGTTTATAGGTCATTTACCTTGAAATCAGATACCGAACTGGACAGCAAAATTAATAAGAGAATTGGAAGGAAATTTCTCCCTTGCATAGGGAAAATGTGGAACACACTCAGACTCATAGCAACGGTTGCATTCATGACTAGATTAAAAAAAAACTGGTGAAGAAAAGGAAATGTAAGAATAAGTAGGGATAGAGGTATTCAAATATTCCATGGAACAAAGTGATCTCTGTGACACAGAGGCTGTGGCAACCAATTTTAATAGTGTAGCATCTCTGAAGGAGTAGGCAGTGTAAAAGAAAAAATACATGAAACTTTCCCTCAGATAATTTAGTAAATGTGGTAGATTTCATGATACATGTAGCCTACAGAAGAGCAAGTGTGACGGCCAAATAAAATTTCATCCTCAATTTTCTGACAATTATTTACAAATCACTGAAAGGTAATGCTTCTACAATTGATCAATTAACACACTTAATACATCTAACAACATACAATGTTAATTTCAAAACATTTAGTTCCAAACTAACTGTTTGAGAACAAAATATCCCATTCCAAAAAAAAATGAAAAGCACTTCGATTAAAATTTACGTAAACTTTAAATCATTACAATTAAACACTAGATAATGCATTTTTTTTTAGTTTTGAATTTTACTAATCTTGAAAATTTCCATAACATTGAGTCAAAACCTATTCTGTTTAAAATTTGGTTCAATAATACTTTGATGAAAACATCTAAACTCCATCACAGACAGAAGCTGCTCCATTGTCATATCCTCCACTTTCTTTGAGGAGAACAAGGTTCAGTATCTACCAATATTCTGCCACTCAAACATTAATAGATTAATAAGTGAGCAAATCACCCTGATCATATGCAGCTAGTTTGCTGTCACTTCACTAATCTGCTTAGTTTATATATAAAATTAAAGGTAAAATAAAACACAATCTGCAGAATAATGGTCACCTACAAAGAGTCTTCAAGGTGCTTTCTTTATCAGGTTTTGCACTTTGCACGAAGTATTTGTGTTGTCTATATAAGGAAATAGGTGGAAAAGCATCAGAGGAACATAATTTAAAATACTACTAGTGCTTCTGTTACATTTAATATTGATGTAGTACATATACAAAAGCAGATACCATCATGTTCACATTTTACATTGCTATGGCTATACCTTAAGGAATCAAAGCAGTTGTGATCATTATTTCTGGAGGAAACAGAACTGAAATACAAGAAGATTTTTCCTCAAATATACATCCATTGATTTGACAGCATCAATTTATGCACTTGTGGTTTAAAAACTGAAACATTGTCGTACAGCTAATGATGTGCGAATCTGGCTTTATTAATTCCTGAGACTGATTTGAATGTTAAAATATTTGATGCTTATACCCTAAGACATACATGCATATATACACACACTCTATTTATAGAAGTTTAAAATGTATAGATACATATGTTCTTAAATATAGTTGCAATATTAATTGCAAACAGAATATCAGATTACTCACCAAGATTTATCCATATGCCTCCATGTTTCAGAATCTTCCATATCGTTTCGATATAATCAACAACATTATGTGCTGTGTCAATGAAGAAACATGTTGCTACACAATCCCACGTGTCTGTTGATACAAAAAAGCTGAAGTTATTTTACACTTGTGTAACATGAAGAGTTGTGAAAATATTTCTTCCATGCTTATAACAAACTCTAAGACAATAAAGATAATAACGTTTAGATTCAGCTGCACCCCAGCAAATCTCTAATATATAGATATCCAAAGATCACCAAATCAGTTATGAGCACTATTAGCAGAATTTTCTTGGCAAGGGAGTTGTTGAAAGGTAGGGGTCCACTGCTTTTTAGTTGTGTCCTTAAAGGAATAGCTTCTGGAAATCAAGTCATATCCATAATGGTATGAATATACTGACGTCCTTCTTTCATCTTTGTTAATTGTCTCTCACACTCTACAAACAGAGCCATAGAGGTACGGAAACAGACCCTTCGATCCAATTCATCCAGGCCGACCAAGTTTCCCAAACTAACCTGGTCTCATTTGCCTATATCTCTCCATACCTTTCCTATTTGTGTACCCATCCAAATGTCTTTTAAATGTTGTCAGCGTACTTGCATCTACCACTTTATCTGGCAGTTCATTCCACATTCGAACCACCTTGTGTATGAAGAAGTTGCCCCTCAGATTCTTTTTAAATCTTTCTCCTCTTACCTTAAAAATATGGCTCCTAGTTTTGAACTCCCCCACCCCAGGGAAAAGACCCTTGTCATTCACCTAACCTATGCCCCCTCATGATTTCATAACGCCTTTAAAGGTCACCCCTCAAACTGCTATGCTCCAGTGAAAAAGTCCCATCCTATCCATATAACTCAAAGCCTCCAGTCCTGGCAACACCCTCATAAATCTTTTCTGAAACCCCTCTAATTTAATAATATCCTTCTAATAGCAGGGCAACCAGAACCATACGCAATGGCCTCACCAACATCCTATACAACCTGAGTTGGACATCCCAACTCCTATACTCAAAAGTGTGAGCAATGAAGGCAAGCATGCTAAACTGCTTCTTAACAAACCTGTTTACTAGGGATGGAACTTTCAAACAACTGAGCATCTGAACCCCTAGGTCTCTCTGTTCGTCAACAGATATTGGAATGGTATACACTTACCTGGAGAAATGTAATTCAACAACACTCAAGAGGTTTGATGCCATCCAAGGCAAAGCAGTCCTTTTGATTTGCATCTCACATACCAGCTTCAACATTCATTCCCTCCACTGTCAGTGCAGAGTGTCTGCGGTGTGTACCATCTACACAATGCAATGCAGCAACTCTGTCTCCTTCAATAGTACCGATCAAACATGCAATATCTACCACCCAGATGATTGAGGGCAGCAGATACATGGGAACACACCATCACCAACATGGAACCATAATCACTGCTCCTTCACGTCACTTGGTCAAAAACAGTGAACTCCCTAACAGCACTTTGGGTGTAATTGTACAAAATGAAGTGGTTCAAGAACACTCTTCACCATCTTCTCAAGACCAGTTAGGGATGGGCTGCAAGTGCTGGTCTAGACTGCAAAGCCTAGAATCTGTGAAGGAATGAAATATTTAACTGGGAAGCAGACAACTAAGTTCCAAATGCAGCTCCAACAAATCTCTGTGACACCATCTAAAACAAAGCAGGCGATTGTGATTGTGGACGTGGTGCCAATCACTCCCTCCACCACTGAGGCACAGTAGTAGCAGTGGATACCATACGCAAGATGCATTTCAAAAATTCAACAAGGCTCCAGACAGCAGCTTTTAAATCCATGACTGCTATCATCTAAAGGACATGCACAGCTGATACATGGGGTCACCACCACAGGCAAAATCCTCTCCAAAGCACTCGCCATTCTGAACTTAGGGAGACATTGCTGTTCATTTGTGGTCACAGAGCCAAAATCCTACTATTGTCTTCCCAACAGCATTATGGATGCACCTAGACCACATGGACTGCAGCAGCTCAAGAAAGCAGCTCAACACAATCTTCACAAGGCCAGTAGCAATAAATTATAATGCTGGCACAGCTAGATAGGCCTACAGCTTAGAAAGAATAAATTTTAAAAATATGTAGGCAATTCTAATCTTTATATTGATTAGATAACTCCAAAAGGAAGAGGTGCCTGAAAAATGATTTTGGAGTGTATTCAGGAAAGTTTCTTAGAATATTACCTTCTTGAACAAACAGGGAGCAGACTAGTTTACACTGGTAATATGTAATGAGACAGAATTAATTAATGACCATGAGAGAAAAGGTAGGGAAAACTAGTGGTGAGAAAGTCTGACAAATCCCCAGCTCCTGATGGCCTACATTCTAGGGTCTGAAACAAAATTGCTGCACTGGGTGCCATCTTCCAAAGTTGTCTAATTTCTAGAAAGCTCCCAGCAGATTGGAAAATTGCAGAAGTAACATCTCTTCAAAAAGTTAGGGAAACAGAAAGCAGAAAGCTACAAGCCAGTTAATCTAATAGCTAGGAAATGCTAAAATTAATTATTTAGGAATGGAAATGGTGAAGATAAGAAGGTTGAAATTTTTGGGGCCAAGGTATCATATACACAATACAGCCCAAAGCAGCAAAGTCACTTCAAAGGATATCTGGAAATAATGAAACCAAAAGAAAAACTGAATGAATCACCGAAAGACAACTATTAAAGATCAGGAACTTCTCCCCGTTTGATTGGCCACTTCGGAGTACAATATAGTCAGGCAATTAAAAACTACTAAAACCACTTGTGTTTATGAGACACCTTTAACATGATCATATGTCAAGGTACTTCAGAGAAATTAAAAGCAAAGTAAGGCACAAAACCACATATGGAGAAATTGGGACAGATGAGCAACAGCCTCATCAATGTGGCAGGTTTTAAGGAGTGTCTTAAAGATAAAAACAAATCAACTGCAGAGTCAGAGAGGATTAGGGAAGGAATTCTACTGATTAGCATCAGGGGACACAGCTAAGAATGGTACAGTAATTAAAACTGGGATGTTCAAGAGGATGAATGCAGCTATCAAGGAGAGCGGTGAAGCTGGAGGAGATCACAGATTTCAGAGGCAGGGTAGTGGTGGTGGTGGTGTCAGAGGCACCCCACGGAAGGTGGCATTAGCAGATCAGATCCAACTAAGATGGAGAAAATGTGAAAACGCAGTCAGAGTCATACAGCATGGAAATAGATCCTTCGGTCCAACTCGTCCATGCTGACCAGACATCCCAATCTGACATAGTCTCATTTCCTAGTATTTGGCAAGTATCACTCTAAAACCTTCCTGTTCATGTACCCATCCTTACAGGAAGAATGGATTGAGGAAATGTAGTCAAAGTAACTGGGAGTCGCTGGCTTGTAGTGGTATTGGCAGATAACCTAATCCAGAAATGGAGACAGGGAAGTCATGGAAGAGTCATACAGGGGTAATGTGAAAGCGAGATCTAATGGACATTCAAATCAAAATTGATTATTTTTTCAAATTCCACATAAGACTAAGCTGAGCAGTTTATGTTCTAAGACTAAGCTGATTATGTTCTTCGCATAGTGAAGAAAAAGTGGGAGGATACTCTGAATAGGACTGGAACATGGCATGTTCTACATACCCCACAAAGAGACAAACATAACTGGACCCAAGTGCATACCCATACTCACTCTGACTGGAAGAAAATGGGTCAAGTTAAAGGAGGAATTGTTCAAAGTGCAAACTAGCTTGGTCAAGTAAAAGTGCTTGGTGGTAAATGAGGACTTGTCAAGGACTCCTTTTGGGGAGCAAATGGAAAGTTTTCAGACGATTCTAATGCACTTGTTGTGCAGAAGGATTGCGTGTCATTGCTTTAATTTGAGCATTAATTAATTTCTCCTCGACCACTCGAAAAATTTAAATTTCACCACATGCCACCGTGGGATTTTAATTCCTACTTCCATAACATTAGCCTGCATCTCTGGATCATTCGTTCAGTGATAATATCACCATGCCACTATCTCCCTATAATATTATCCTCTTTTTATTTAGATCATCTTTTAATTGCACAAATTCTGAATTCTGTGAGCTGTATTAATATATTGATCAATGGGCTCTTTCTCACCTTGCACCTTAATACGGAACACCATTCATCGGCTGCATTCACTAAGAGTTCAAAGTGGTTTTTTTGAGGCATTCAAAACATCTGCAGTTTGCTTTTTCTATACTTCAGAGAGATTTAGGGTAGAATACACTTTGAAAAAGATCTCTCCCGACAGTGATAAGACTGTAGAATTCTTTACCCCAGAGAACATCCCAAGTGGATCTTCAAGAGATCGAGTAGATGCAAGCCCGAGATGGATACTCTTTTGGATTCTCGTGAAAATCGCGTGATATGTGAATCCGAAGGCAAGCAGAACTGAGGTTGAAGATCAGTCATGATCTTACTGTTGAATGGACCAAGCTCAAGAAGCCTTATGGCTTACTCCTGCTCCTATTTCTTATGCTATTATACAGAATCTCCTGCTTTTATTTCTTATAGAGCTGTACAGAATGTAGATAATTATATTAATTTGCCACAACTAGAAATACATTGCATAAAAGGGATTGCCTACATTTTTTGGTAAATTCAACTTAAACAGAAGTATCAGTGGCCTACAACTGTGGCTGTTGCATTATGAGAATGGAGTAAAAGCACTTCATAATAAATTGCTCAAACATAAATATAAGCAACTGTGAAATGGAATTCAAAGGTTGGAATGAAGATGTTTTGATTGCACTGCAACTCAAAGCTAAAAACAGCAAATTTGTAAAACATTGTATTTTAAATATAGAGCTTTACTACACAAACCAAGTTTAAAAGTTGAACTAATTGTTGAGGTTGGTTGGCTCGCCGAGCTGATTTGTTGTTCCACAGATGTTCCATTACCGTGCTTGGTAACATCCTCAGTGCAGTCTCTGATGAAGCGTCGGCGTGTTTTCCCACCTGGTTTTTAAATTCTGGGGTCCGTTGCAATGGATTGCCTCACTTCTGAGCTTCCTCCGTAGTGGAATGGATATGGGGTCGAGTTCAGTGTGTTTATTAATAGCATGCTTCGTGGAGTGCCATGCTTCCAGGAATTCTCGTGCTTGTCTCTGCCTAGCCTGTCCCAGGATCTTGGTGTTGGTCTTGATCAAGGAGAACCACAACTTCAACTGGGACAGTCGACAGTTGGGATTCCTGGAAGCATGGAATTCCACGAAGCAGGCTACTAATAAACACATTGAACTCGACCCCATATACATTCCACTACGGAGGAAACCCGGAAGTGAGGCAATCCATCGCAACGGACCCCAGAGTTTAAAAACCAGGCGGGAAAACACACCGATGCTTCATCAGAGGCTGCACTGAAGATGTTACCAAGCACGGTAACGAAACGTCTGCGGAACAACAAATCAGCTCGGCAAGCCAACCAACCTCAACACCCACAACCTGAGCTACAGATCTACTCCAAAACCTTAGTTGAAATAATTCTTAACACAACTGATTTATGATCCCTTATTAAAAACTGTATTCGTGTTATAAATGTACTAAGTAAAAAGTGCAAATCTGTCTAAATAATAATGCTGACAAAATGCCAATAATGATTTACTTACTTGGCTCTGTATAGATCTCCTGGAAATCTCCAGCTGTCATAGAAAAGTTAGCGTGAGATGGAAGACTATGAGAGTTAACATCTGGAAAATGAACTGGTCGAATCTGATCAGCTGATCGCTTGTTGTTACTAAATTGATGTATCCAGGGGTACAGTGTCATTGTGTTCACTCCAGTACATCTTTAAAAAAAAGAATTAAGCACTTTTTAATGTATAAAAAAATCATTGATATTTTCTAAACAAACAAAACTGTTAAGTGGTGAAAATCCAACAAAAGCAGACGTGTTGGAAATACACAAATCAATCAGTAGGAATAAAGAGGCAAAGCAAGTTAATATTTCAAGTCAGACTGTTGAAAGATTAATGAAATGGACACAACCTATACGTTCTCTTAATAAATTCTGTTTAGCCTGCCACGTAATCCAACATGTTCTGTTTTGTTTAAAATAAATCATACAGTTTTAATCATTTTAAACTAGAAAATATTTTTAAGACTACACACTCTACAGCAAGTGCAGCTCAAATTCTGAAGTCAGTCTTTACCTGTTGAGTACAAAATGTGAACAGAAGAGCATGTATAGACTCCACTCATTACCCTGGCAGCTATAACCCAATCTAGCAATTTCCCAGGCTAGTCTTCCAAGTCCTGCTCCTGGTACAAGAATGTTCATGTCAGAAGGATTGCTGTATTGAGAAAGCAATATATATTGTAACAATTAATTCCATATGCAAAATCTCAGCTGGGAAATTAAACAAGGATCAAGTATCACAGGATATAAGCAAGCAAGAGGTGCTAGAGTACACTATTCAGCCCCTCAAGCCAGTCCTGCCATTCAACAGATCATGGCTGATCTGCCTCAGGCCTCAACTCCTCTTTTGTGCCATCTCCTCAAAGCCCTCAACTCCCCAATATTTCAAAACTACAATCACCTCCTTTTTAAATACTTTCCAGTGATCAAGCCTCTACAGGCCTGTGGGGCAGAAAATGCCAGACATTCACTACCCTCTGGAAGAAGGAATTCCTTTATATCTGTTTTAAATAAGTTCCCTTACTCTGTAACTATATTCCCTAATTCAAGACATCCTCATTAATGGAAACATCTTTTCAACACCTAACCTGTCAAGCCCTGCCAGAAACTTATATGTTTCAATAAGATCACTCCTTATTCTTTCAAACAAATGAATAAAGGGCTAATCCGTTTAGTCGCTCTTGAAAGTCAACCCCTTCATCCTGGGAATCATCCCTGTGAATCTCTTTTGAATTGCCTCCAAAGTTAGTTTATCTTTTCTTAAATACAGGGACAAAAACTACACAGTAACAATTAAATGCTTTAAATGGATTAGTCACGTTTTGTATCTTACTATATCACTGACAATTACAAATGAACAAGACTGAGAGTTTTGAGCTTTCAAGTACAAATTAAGCCATTTCTTGCTTGAATTTTTATATTTTAATTGCTTTCTGTGTATTCAGTTAACAACCATTGCACCAAACTACATTATCATTTAAATTCCACTGTTTAGAAATAACGAAAGTTTCTTGATCATAACATAAAACATTGAGGTTATTTTGTGTACTACTCAAGTGGTTTATGACTGATAGCTGTGTGCCTTTAGCAGCAACATGATCTACTTGCTTCAAGTACTAACAAGAACCATTTGAATACCCATGTGTAAAAGAAAGGTTTATTTTTAGTCTTCATTCTGTTGTCACACCATAGATGTATATAAAGTAAATCAAGTTTAAAAACCAGTTTATGTCAGATATCAAAAGCTCAACTATATTGTGGAAAAACAAGAGCAGGAAAGAAAGCACATGGATGAAATTAGAAAGGCAAATAGAAATGCTGGAAAGTAGAATCAAGGAAAATCCAAAGATATTTTCAAAATATATAAACAGAAAGAAGATAATCAAATAAAGAATATGGCCAATTAGTGTCAAAAAAAGGTCAACTTGAAAGACACGTGCTTGCTTCTTAATGAGTGCTTTGCATTTGTTTTTACAAGAGGGAGCTAAGCAGATATGGCAACTAAAAAGTGTGAAATACTAGATTGGATAAACATTGTGAGGAAAGAAATATTAAAATGCTTAGCAGATTTGTTATGATAGTAGCAAAAATAAACACTCAATTTTTGATGGCCATCACTTGATTTTAATACCTTGAATCGTTAAAATGGTTTTAGAAAAGGAAAAACACTACATTAAGATGGCTGCTATGATCACCTGACCAGGCTGGGCTAAGCATTTGATTCAACAGTAAACCACACCCAATCTGAACTCAAATTAATGTACAAAGCATTCCAATGCCGTTACTGGTTGTTTTGTCATATGCAATTTATCTACATTTCTGTTGGCAACAATGACTCGACCATTCAAAATGTTGATACATGCTAAACGTAGGAGGGGTAAGAACTTCAGCATTTATAATACTTTATTTTAGTTAAGAACTAGGGTACTTGGCTTTAAACAGCTGAATAACTCATTGATGAGTTTTCTTGCATTGTTTTGTCTCAAGTATGATTTTGAGAAGTCACGTTAAAAGTGCTTTTCCTTCACAGATGTGTCTTGCTAAGTTTTTCTTATTATTGATAATTGGATATTTTTTCATTTTGTTCAACCAAGTACTATAAAAGCAACTTTAACTGGATAAATATGGATTTCTTATTAGTTAAAGCCAAACCAAAATAAAATTATTTTAAAAATGGAGCTAACATATTGGAAGAAGAAAGTTAGAAGTTTACTCAATGTGTAAAATAGTCCAGCAAGTTGGGACTGCACTCATCTGGATTCACTGTCGGTAGAAAATCATCATTAACTTCTCTTTCCTACACAGTTGTTTCTGGTGTTTCACTTAAGATCTAACCTTGGCCTTTTACTACCTCTGATTTACATACTGCCCTTACATTATCCACAAAGCACACTATCAATTTCCAAATGGGTACCGATGACACCCACCTGTACTTTACCATCACTTCAGTCAACTCTTCTACTGTCTCTATATCATCACACTGCTTGTTACTGAGTAAACAGAAATTTCCTCCAAGTAAATATTGTGAAGCCAGATGGCAGTGTGTTCAGGTTCCACCACAAACACCATTCTCTTGCCACTGACTGCATCCTTCTCTGTTGCAACTACCTGAAGATAATCCACTGTTCACAACCTTGGTATCAGAGTGACCTTGAAATCAACTTCACCCACATATCCTTGCAGGGAACTAAAACTGGCTTTTTTCCATCTTCATCTCTCTGCCTATCTCTGCCTTGCACTGCATAAATCCTTATCCACGCCTTGTTACCTCAACTATTTTTTTAACAAACTTACAGATTCTAACCATTCCTGTAAACTTGAGGTCTGCAAAAAACATAACTGCCTGCACCCTAACTCACAATAAGTTTCATTCACTCACCACCCCACGTGCTGCTGACTGACAGACATGGGATCCCAGTTAAGCAACAACTCAGATTTAAAACTCCCATCCTAGTTTTCAAATCCCTCCCTGTTTTCCCCTCTCTTATCTTTAATCTCCTCCAGCTTCAAAACTTTCCTTGGCAGCTGCACTAATTTGGGTTTGGCCTTTAGAGCATCCCACTTTTGAGTGCTCTATCATTGTTAGCTGTTGCTTCAGCTCCTCCTAACCTTTTCTGGCTCTTTACTTCATTATTATACGTAAGATATTCCTTAAAACCTCTCTCTGTAACCAGGCTTTGGGTCGTCTGCACTAATTTCTCTAGCTCAATGACATATTTTGTTGTTTTACTTCTGTGTAGTGCCTTGGCACATTTTATTACAGCTGATATTTTCTCACCTTTCACATAATTAGAAATTTTTAATTCTGTATCTGTACTGCACTCAGATGTGGCCTGATACAGACTGTAGCTGTTTAGAATGTTTAGAAGCTGTCTTTCAGTAATTCTATCATATTTTGCTTTCAATATTTCTAGAAAAAGAAATGCAATTCTTGTCAGGTACATTTAGTTTCATTTTATTATTGCAAGAAGGTGGTTTATGACTATGTATTTTGAAGGAATTACATTGCAACTTTCTCCCTGCTCTCTTGAAGACGATGGTTCTTGCTGCAGTGTAGCTTTGCAGGTAATACCTTGACTGCACCTTACCACATCAGCATGTACTCTGCATGAAACACTGGTAACAGGTTGCAGCAAACTAATTGTCCATTTACACATTTAGTTAGTACCAGAAATCTTTAATTGCAATTTTCCTTTTAACCACAGACAGTGATTTACGATGATGCCCGTTGTCACAACTGAGTTGACGTAACCCTGCTCAAACTACATTGAATCTGATCTGCTAAAATCTTCAGCTGAATATGATGCTAGGCTGAAAAACACTAATTGATATAGGGTCATATGTGGAAACAGATCCTTCAGTCTAACCAGTCCACGCCGACCATGTTCCCAAAATAAACTGATCCCACCTGCCTGTGCTTGGCCCATATCCCACAAAACTGTCCCTATTCATGAACTTATCCAAGATGTCTTTTTAACATTGTAACTATACCAGCACCCACCACTTTCTCTGGCAGTTTATTCCACACATGAACCACACCGTAAAAAAAAAAGTTGCCCCTCATCCTTTTTAAATTTTTCTCCTCCCACCTTAAAGATATGCCCCCTAGTTTTGAACTCCCCACCCTAATAAAAAGACCCTTGTCATTCACTTCATCTACGCCCCTCGTGATTTTATAAACCTGTATAAGATCACCTGCAACCTCCTTCGCTCCTGTGAAAAAAAAGTCTCAGACTTTCCAGACATAACAAGGTGTGGAGCTGGATGAACACAGCAGGCCAAGCAGCATCATCGGAGCAGGAAAGCTTGACGTTTCGGGCCTAGACCCTTCATCAGTCCTGCTCCTATGATGCTGCTTGGCCTGCTGTGTTCATCCAGCTCCACACCTTGTTATCTCGGATTCTCCAGCAGCTGCAGTACCTATTATCTCTCTTAGACTTTCCAGTCTATTTTTATATCTCAAACCCTCCATTCCTGGCAACATCCTGGTATATCTTTTCTGAATTCTCTCCAGTTTAATAATATCTTTACGAAAACAGGGCAACCAGTACTGCACACAGCACTATAGAAGAGGCCTCACCAACATCCTGCACAACCTCAACATGACATCCCAATTCCTATAGTCAAAGGTCTGAACAATGAAGGCAAGCACGCTAAACACTTTCTTAACCATCCCGTCTACCTGTGATGCAAATTTCAAAGAATTCCATTTTACTGATCTCTCATTTAAGGCTGTAATCATAATTTTATGTAACCAATACTGTACCATTCATCTGGAGGGAAATGTTTTACAATTTCTTCAATGATTGGCCGATAACAGGCATCCCGTTCAGCCTTGCCATCATCACTCCAATCTCTCACAAACTGCTTAATGGTGGACTTCAATTTGTCCATGTCAAAGGTAGATGCTGGTTTTAATTGTCCCAGGTCAGCCTGTGTGTGTTATAACCAAAAAAAGTCATTTATTACTAAATTAAAGAAACTCCCAAGATATGAAATAGCTTATTAAGGAAAAAAAATGTGATGCAAGATTTTGGACTTCACCAATATTTTGTATTTTCTAGCTTATTATGCAAATTGGATGGAATTACACACAGATGCAGCATTCATCCCTGCCAGTCTACACTGTTATGCATCTCCCATATTAGCAATACCCATAATTCCATACTTCCCTTTCTCCATATCTTTGTTCTGTTTTCCTTCAATCACCCAATGAACCTATTCTTAAATGCTGGCATGACCTTTGCTTCCATTATTAACACCAGCAGCACAGTTATGGTTAACAGCCCTCAACTTATATATTCTATCCTGTTTTTCCGTAAAACCATTTTCTAATAGCTTTTTTTCAAACTGATCTTGTCCGCCAAAGAGCTGCTTTCGAGGAACTGAGAATCTGACTCCATAAAACCCATTGGTCATCATATCAGCCAGTTGCCAACCCATTCAAAATGTATGCATATATGAATGGTCCCAAAACAGAACCTGTGGGATGCCGCCACAACTATCAGTTGTGGTTCAGTTGGTGGCATTCTTGACTCACAAGTTCCTCGTTCAAGTCCCACTCCCGGGCTTCAGCACAAAAATCAATGCTTATACTCCTATACAGTATTGTGTGAATGATGTACTGTTAGGGAGGTGTTTTTCAGATGAGACTTTAAATGAAGGCCCCACCTGCTAGGATGGATGTTAAAGTTCCCATGGTACTATTTGAAGGGAGGCAGGGAAATACCCTTGGTGCCCTGGCCAACATTTAGCCTTCAACAAACATCACAGTTACTGCATGACTACAGTGATTACTCTTCAAAAGCAGAAGTACTACATTGGTTATGGAGCACTGTGTGATAGCTGGTGTCCCAACAGCCACTCAAGAACGTCTTTCTTTCAACTTTCAATAATTCTGGGAAATTGTTCCTCACTCCTATTCTTATTTGCTCCCATCTAATCAGCTTTCAATCCAATTGGATATCCTCCCACTAATTTCAACACCAATTTTTTTTGGGGGGTGTGGGGGTTGGTGTCACTGTCATATAATGGAGCTCTATACTTCACCTAACAATGATACTACATGCTTCTGGGTGATATGTAAGTGTTGCTAAATCCTTACCTACTGTCTGCTCAAATTCACTTTTGACAAAAAGCCATGAGATTCCAATCAGAAGTGGGAACTCTGGCCAATTTTCATCTTTCCACCCAGTGACACTAAGGCTAACGTCCACATTTAGAACGCTGTACCAACTGAAATTAGCTACCTTAGCAGAGGTTTGAAGTGGCAATTTTTTTTTGGTTTGGTATTGTATTACTGTCAATATTACTACAATAATAAAGATTGAGGATCATGATTTATTAAAATGTTCTCACAATCAATGCTTCAAAAGTAAGAAATACATTTGACTTGAGACAAATTTTAGGGTTCAGATGACATCAATTAAATATCTGACCCGCATGCATTCCCACGTATCCATTTTTCTTTATTTAACAAGACTGCAAATGTCAGTTTTTACCATTTTAATACTGTAAAAAGGTAAAGTCGCCAGAGTACCAGAGGACCATAGGGCTGGTCCCTCATTAGATAGAGCCGATTGGTGGGTAAATTTAATCTGAAGGTCACCATGCCTGAAGTGATGGGCAAGATTCATGGTAACCTCAGCCAGTACGGAAATTTTAATATTGCACAATTATCCAAAAAAGCACAGAGGTAAAAGAAACCAAAAGGTTGCATTTAATAGGCTAAATCAAAGTATAAAGCAATGTTAACATGTTACATAAATTTACTCAGATATACCTCTGCTACTAGATAGTTGGTGCAAATACAAAACACATGCTGCCCCAATTGCTTCTGAGCCAATGCATACAATTGAGTTTTCAAAATCATACAATGTTTGTGTTTTGCTTACCTCCATATCAATGACTCCATATTCCTTATTTTCAAACATATGATTGCAGTTGTTGATAATTGCTTTCAGGATCTCATAGTTATGTTCAATACACTCTCTTAATTTTTTCACATGAGGAAGGAAATTCGGAAGCAGCTTTCGATGAGCTGCTGGGAGAGATTGGAATTGCTTTTCAGACCGAGTTACCCTCTCATGAGCATAAATCCTGGAAAGTGAAGTTGCATTAAAAAAATGAGCAGAAGATAATTGTGAACATTGTATCAATTTTCACAAGCATAATAGCTGAACCTACAAATGTTCATCCTATAGACTTAGACGTTTACAGTACAGTAAGCTGCCATTTGGCCCATTGTCTCTCTGCTGGTCAACAAAGATCTACAAAGAATTTCTAGTTTTTGGCTCATAGTCCCAAAGGCTATGGCATACTAATGAATATCTAAATTTAGTGTAATCCACGAACTTCTTGATTATACCCTCTACACTTAAGTCCAAATCACTAACGTACACTACAAACAGCAAGGGCCTGAGCATCAAACCCTGTAGAACCCCAATAAAAAGACTTCCAATCACGAACTTATCCCCCTATCACCCTATACTTCCTGCCTCTCAGCCAATTTTGGATCCAACATGCCACTTTGCATTGGATCCCATGGATTCTTAATTTCTTAACCAGTCTGCCTTGATGAACCTTACCAAAAGCCTTGTTAAAGTCCATGTAAACCACACCAAATTCATCACGCTCCTGATTCCCTCCTCAAAACATGCGATCAAATTTGTCAAATATCATTTTTCCTTCATAAATCAATGCCATCTCATAAGCCTACAAACCTTGTAATCCATTAAATAGCTATAAAATTTGAATTTAAAACAAACATATTACACTGATATTGATGCTAACCATCTTCACCAAAACATAAATATGAAATTACCAACTTAAGCTTGCATCATATCCTTAAAAACAGCTATCAATGTTTAATAATATTGGTACGCCAAATGGTAACTTGTCAGAAAAGTGACAGAAATTATTTAAAATGTTTAAAGCAGATCTAGTACATTTTAATACCTGGACACAAAAGGAACACAATCCAAGACCACAACAAATACCAAACTAATGTCTATTAACAAACTGCACTTGCAAATCCTACGAAGCAATAATGAATAGTCTGTATTTTTCAAATGTTGCATGAAGAACAATTCTTGGAGTAGAAGATAGTAAACAATAAAATATAAAGTACATGACATCACAGAACACATATCTACTGCCTTCAAATAAGCCAAAATTGTAAACATCTTTTACTTCAAACCATTATTATGTCTGAAAAATGTATACAATATGGCTTATTAAAAAAAATCACTTTATATTTTCAAAATATAAAAACTAGACTTGTCCTTTGCCTTCAATACATTTAGAATTGGCCTCAAGGGAATGGAATGCTACAACTGCTTGCTGATGCTTTCCTGAGAATTAAAACCTATCACACTGGTTATCTCTGCCACAGAACCAGACAAGTGTGAAGCAAATTACTGAGATGCCACTTCATTTGGTCATTTATTTTTCAACTGGGTACTATATCAATTGTGGCTCACTGGTAGAACATTCGCCTTTAATTCAGAAGAACATAGATGGGAGAAACCCATATGGCCCATTGAGTCAGTTCTACCATTCAACATGGCTTATCTTCAATTTCAATTTACCTTCCTTTTGCTGCATCCTTAATTCTTTGAGATCCAACCCCCATTAAAAAAAAGTATCGCAGCATTAAATATATACAATGATAAAATATTCACAACCCTAAGGGGCGGGGAATTTCACAGACTCTCAAAAATTGAAATTTCCTATCTCAGTGCTAAATGGTTGGACCCTCGTTCTGAGGCTGTGGCCCCATATTCTCAATTCCCCAATCATTGAAAACAATCTCCCAGTGTCTACCCTAACTAGCTCAGAGGATTGTAAGTTCAAGTCCGATTCTATATTCTTAGATGTAAGATTGGAACAGACACTCCACTACAGTACTGAGGGAGTGCTGTAGAGGTAACGTGGACTGAAGCTCTGCTGGCTTTCATATCTACAAGAAAAAGATCTCATGGTACTACTTGAAAGAGGGGAGTTCTCTGAAACCTCACTCAGCATCACTGAAAAAAATCATCTGATTATTATGATGTTACTATTTGTAGGATCTTTGTGCACAATCTGCTTGTCTTTCTTACATTACACGACTAACTACACTTCAAAAGTACTTTCACTGCCTGTAAACACTTTGGAACATTGAGATTGTGAAAGGCATGATACCAACATCAGTCCTTTACACCAATTAATTAATTATTTTGTTATTTGCTTGTTGACAGAATTTATCATCTAATGATAAAATTATTGAAATAAGCATCCCAATAAATCAATTTATTATAATCCTGCGAAAAATTCTTCTATCAACTATCAGTAGAATCAAGGAGATTATATACAGATTAACAAAGCAAGTGTAATACACAACTAAATTATGAAAGTAACTCAAGGACAAAATCACAAGCTATAAATAACATTTGAAATTATGAATGCACAGCTAAAGCTGTATGAAAGATATGACCCCATTTTTCTGTTATAGTTTGAGTTATAGTCTGTTATAGTCTTTGAACACAGTTCTCATTTAAACATCTGCTTTCCATGACCTAAAATGTGTTGCTGCTACCAGGCACATTTTAGTCTAAGAACTATAAAATAGTTCAGATTTTTACAACATTTGTTAGTTTGCTAAATTTAGCTGTGCATTATTTGCAACAGCTTCTAATCCTTTGAACAATTATATCACAAAGGTATTGTAAAAATCCGGTGTACAGTCCACACATACACACACACAAATTTTCAGGATCTAAAAGCCTGAACTATGGTTTAGACAATAAAGCAGACTGCTGAGTGTAGTTCAAATATTCAAATTACAAGTTTCAAATACATTAGGAAAAAAAGAATGCACCACAAAGTCAAAACAATCCAGGGATCTCAATGGACAGTTGAGAAAATGAAAGCTCAGCTTTCCAATTAAATTATGCTGTCCAAATCGACCGACCGCAATAGACCTATCATGTAATAACGAGGAACTAGTTTAAGTATAATTCATTCCAGCATTCTGTTGATATGCTGATGTCATCAGAACTGTTGAATTACTGCCCGGTTCCTCATTGGTAGCCACCTTAATGCCACTCAGCTGTGACTAACATTAAATTTTCCCCATCATTTCACCTATCCACATGCTAAGGATCAAGATTATACTGAAATGAGAAAGAAAGAGAGACGCTGTTACAGGATTGCATTGAGAAGAGCACGACTGGAATTTCTTGATTTTCAAATCCTATTTCAGACTACTGTTCAGAGAGAACAACAGTACTACAATATTTGCTGCTTCTTCCACATCAGCTGTTATTCCCTAAATTCCGTCATCAAGACTGGTGTTCTATGATTTAAGTCAGTGGAAATGAGGTGACACAGTAGAACCATACTATTAAATATGGAGCATGATAAAGCTAGAAGTGTTAATCCAGCTTTAATTATTAAATGTTTAGAATTTATTACATTTGCAAACATTTTAATACAATTATTTCATAAGTTATTAAACAGAATCTAGCGCATCCATTTTACATAAAAGACATTTGCCCCGATTAGACTCTACGCTAACATAATTATGAAAGTGTGAGCAGTGTTCAATTCATACATCCATTAGAAATCTCTCCGTAACTTTGGAACACTTTGTGTGTTATTTAAGTGCACGGGTGCAAAGTTAGCTTGTTCACTCTCAGATCTTTTACTTTCAAACACATGGCATCACTGTTTCTGTGATGAAGCACAAGGTGTATTTTGAAGATCATTGCTCTGAAGATGGACTTTATTAATTAATAATTTTCCAAGCCTTTTCTTGATTTATTGTTTCTAAATTTAGTATTTTACTATCTTATTGGGGGTATTCAAAATTAATCCATACCTATATCTCAGCTTTCCTGCCCATTGTTTCCATTACTTACTGCAGACAAAGCAAATCTAGATGGAAATAGCTGTCCTGAACTCGGAGTCTCATTGTAGGTAAAAAGCATGCCTTGCTCCACACAAGCAATGGAAACATGGGCTAATTTTGCAACTTAATGTTAATTTGAAAAGTATTAACTAAAACTCAGAAATTAATAATATGTAGAATAAACACAGGGCATTGAAAATAACAGACTGGAAGCCAAGGTCATTTAGAGCTGTGTTATTTATTTTCAATACACTATTACTAAGCTTTCATCCTCTACAAAGCTTAGGAAGTGAAATAAATTTTAATTCTGAAAAATAATTGAAAAATCAAAAGAAACAAGTGGAAATTGCGTATTTATTTTTCAAAAATCATATTCAGTTATAAAAACACAAGATGTTCTGAATATCCAGAGTTTCAGCATGGATCTCCTAGTTTAGATCAGATGTGGAGCACTGACATTAACAATGGTAATCATTTTTAAAGAAGTCCAAGAACATAAACAGGAGTAGGATTAAACCACATGATTCCACAAATCCACTCTAACATTCTAGAAGATCATGGCTAAATCTCAACTTTGACTCCACTTTCCTGCTTGATCCCCACAGCCTTGATTCCCTTATAGTTCAAAACTCTTGTCAGTCTCTGCTTTCATTAAACTCAATGATTGAGTATCCACAGCTCAGGAGTAGAAAACATGGTCAAGAAATGTCTCATTTCAGTCTTTAGTGGTAACTCAATCAGAACACAAGAACTAGGAGCAGAAATATGCAATTCAGCAGCTCAAGCTTGCTCTGCCATTCAATAGTCAAACAGAGAAAAACTACAGAAAGCTAGCACACAGATGTAGCAGGCAATCAGGAAGGTAAATGGATTCCTGGCCCTTGTTTCATGGGGGTTGGAGTACGAGAGTTGGGAAGTTAGGCACACTTTTGTCCCTGTATTTAAGGAAAGATACCACTTCATTGGAAGCAGTTCAAGGATGGTTTACTAGAATAATCCATGGTATGGAGGGACTGTCTTATCAGCAAAGGCTAAACAAGTAGGGACTCTACTTACTGGAGTTCAGAAGAATGAGAGGTGTTTTCATTGAAATTTATAGGATTCTGAAGGGGCTTTACAGCGTAAATGCTGGGAGGATGTTTCCCCTTACGGAAGAGACCAAAGAGCATAGTCTCAGAATAAAAGGACACCAATTTAAAACAAATGAGGAGGAATTTATTCTTTCAAGGTCATGTCTTTGAACATCCTTACCAAAAAGAGAGCTCTGGGACACAATCCTTATGTATGATTAAGGCTGAGATAGATAGATAAATTCTTGATCAGTAGTGAAATCAAGGGTTACAGGGAAAAGGCAGGAAAGTGAATGAGTGGAAATATTGACACACCCATGATCCCACTGAATGGCAAAGCAGGTTAAAGGGGTCAAATTGCCTAATCGTGTTCCTATTTCTTATGATCTTACAGCTGATCACATCTCTGCCTCAATTCCACTTTCCTGCCAGCTCCCCATTCTCCTTGAACCAGATACTAAGTAAAAGTTTGTCTATCTCCATGAATTTACTCAAAGTCTTGACATTCACAAATTCTGCATGGTGAATTCTACAGATTCACAACCCTCTCCTCATTTGTATTGAATTTCTCCTCATTTGTATTTAATCTGTTAGCCCTTATTATAAGATAATGATCTCTTGTTCTAGATCATCCCACGAGAAAACATCCTGAGTTTACTTTGTCAATCCTCTTTAGCATCTTATATACTTCAATGCGATCTCCCCTCATCCTTCTAAATGTTAGAGTACAGGCCTAAACTGCTCAGCATTTTTTCCATTAAGACAAACCTCTCACCTCTGTGATCAATCTCACGAATCTCCTCTGAATTGCCTCCAATGCAACTACATTCCTCAAGTAAGGGGATCAAGACTGTACATAATAGGGCCCCCCTTGTGGCACAGAGGTGGAGTCTCTACCCCTGAACCAGGAGGCCTGGGTTCAAGTATAACAATAGCTCTGAAAAGGTTAATTAGAAATAAACAAAACAAAAACCGAACGTAATATTCCAGGTGTCTTATTAATATCTACAGCTGCAGCAACACTTCTCTCTCTTTATATTCTACTCCTTTAGTATAATTGCCAAAATTCCTTTCACCTTGTCACCTGCTGTACATGTATGCTAATTTTCTGTGATTCATGCATGAAGATACTCAAATCCCTTTGCACTGAAGCCTGAAAGCAACACCTCTAATTCTACACTCTCCAGCTAGGTGAAAACAGGCACTCAGTAACTATCATTTCATACTACCTTGGAATCCTATAGTTTGAAAGAGACTACCTCTTATTCTTCTAAACTCAAGCAATCGTTTTAGTGAACATTTGTTCTAACCCCTGTTAGATGAGTACATCCTTCCACAGACATAAAGCACCAAACTGTATTCAAACAAATTCAAATCAAAACTACAGTCTTACCAAAATTCTAAATAATTGCAAATAGACATCCTTGCTCTTGACCACTAATAATCCCCTTACAATAAAGGCCAACTCACCATTTGCATTCCTAACTGCTTGCTGCATCTAAATGTAAACCTTCAGCGCTTCTTTTACAAAGGAGCCCAAATTCCTCCAAACATTATCAGTTAATAATTCCTTGCCATTTTAAAAAAAATTGTATTAAAAGATTGACCTTACATTTTCCCACATCATATTTAATCTCTTGACTCCATGTTCACCTATTCCATATACATCATTTTAGATTGCTTGTCCTCATATCTCAGGTTCCCACCTTGTTTTGCAGCACAAGCAAACTTGAAGACATTGCATTCAATTCGTTCATCCAAGTAATTGATAAAGATTTTAAATTTCCAAGCCAAATATTAATCGCTATGGTAATCTGATAACAACAGTGTACCAACTTGAGAACAGTATTTTTCACCTTTTAACCAGTCTTCGTCCTTGAGCCCTTATCTCTTGCATAGTACCTCACTGAATTTACTAAACATTCAGATAGCAACAAAATAATGCAAATGATTATAGATCATCATAATGGCTACTGGCATCATAACTACCCAACTCTTATATTGAACTACTTTAGAGATACAGATGAAACACGTCTATGGAGCACATCTATATGGGGCAAAGAAATCTGAAATGTATTCCTTTTGCGTAGCAACTGTTCGTGGGAATCTTAAAGGATTTCAGCCTTTTCCTATCCCTCCCCCCTCAAGAAGTGCCAATACTGTGGATAAAAATAAAAGACCAGCAGATTAACTTTATAGAAGTCTTCAGCGCGGAAGAGGAGAAGAGAACAGCAGTAGGCCATTGCGAGATAACAGTGAAAACGGGTTACCGTTTCCCTAAAATTTTCGATTTTTTTTGTTTCTTGAAATGACTCCAGTCCTTGGAGTTTCCTGGAAATGACAGGACGAGACGGATTCATCAACAGACAAACGAGAAGGTCTGAATGGACATGCAGGTAATTATGAGGAGGCTGAGTGAATGTATATTGTATTGTAGGCCCAGGTTTTGTGTGTGTGTGGCGGGGGCGGAGTGGGGTTTGGTGTCAGGCAGTTCCTCTGACCCTCAGCCTCTCCCTCCATCCCCGCCCTGGACACTGCTGCTGCCTCTCTCTGTCTGTCTGGGTGGCCGCCTGTTTATTTCCAATTTACCTATAATATCTAAAAGCATTAATGATTTTCCAGAAGTGCTCTTTCTCCAGGCGTTCCTCCTCCTCCTGCTGTTTCTCCCCAGGACAGTGCGGGTTCCCCTCGTTCTCCATCTTTTCTCCTCTCTCTGTACGTTCGGTACCGCCACAACCAGGTACCCACTCCTCACCACCGCGCCGACAAGACGGCGCCTGGACGAGCGGGCACGCCGCTCACGCCGAGCCGACTCCCGCCACACAGTGACACCTAGCGGCCCGGAGGGTGCACCCACTGAGTGCTAGGTGAGCTGTAAATCGAGAGACAAGCGCGAGGGAGAGGTTGTCGCTGAGATAACAAGCATGGGGCTGGATGAACACAGCAGGTCAAGCAGCATCATAGGAGCAGGAAAACTTGACGTTTCGGGCCTAAACCCTTCGTAGCTGGGTTGGCTTTAAGAATAATATTGGAGACTATACTTACAATCTGCCTCGGTTTGATGACGCCCATCATTTTTGTTTGATGCTATGAATTGTTTGTTGTTTGTAGCTGAACGATGCACAATTCCACGAGATAAACAAAATACGAAACTATTGTTTTGCTTTCTCTTGAAATCGTGGTTACTGATTCATCAACTAGTGGAACAGAATATCCGTCTTTACCCTGACAAAATTGTTCATACTTTTTAACACCTCAATAAATTCACCTCTTCATAATCTTCTGTGCTCCAAGGAGAATAAGCCCAATTTCTGTAAGCTTTTTCTCGTCTTAAAATGCCTCATTTCTGGAATCACTCTTGTAAATCTCCAATGCAATATCTCGGGGGCTTTAACATCTTTACATAAATAAGGTACCCAGAACTGAACCCAATATTCCAAATGTAGTCTGACCAATGATATGTAGAGGTATAGCGTCAGCTCCTTGCTTTGTACTTCTAATTATAAACACAAGGATCCTATAAGCCTTCTTAATAACTGTTTCAATTTGCTTGGTTACTTTCAGAGAACATGTATATGAACCCCTAGGTCCCTCTGTTCCTGTGCTCCCCTCAAAATTGTACCATTAAGCCTGTATCAATATCAACATTTCCATTTCTCACAAGGAAAACTAACCAATTATCTATAAAAAGTCCAAATTCTAAATACAGATAGAGCATCATCAGGAAACCCTTAATAAGGTTTAAGAATAAAAGGAACAAGATTGATTGGGAACTCATTCAAACACATTGCCATTCTGTCTTCACTAGGGGTGTTTGATTCTCTCTGCTGCCCAATGGATATTGATCAACAGAGTGTGTCCAGTTCAGGTGAAACATGACAGGTCATTAATCATCTGTTCCAAATGTGGATCCTTCCCTGTGCAACTTTTGGATTCTAAAGTTGATTGAAGTGCATAGTCAGAACATCGTCCACTCAAAGCAGGGGATTTAATCTCTGCCCTGCTCTTGTTGATAAAGTTTTGCTATGACTGGCCTGGCTAAATTACTGGTCAATGGTGATTCCAATATATTGAAGGTTGAAAATTTGAAGATGTTAATGTGGTCAAATATCAATGAGAGGTGAGAGGTCCTCCTGTGCCTTATGTCTATCATGCACAGCATTTAAAACCAAATTAGTTTTCCAAAAGTAAAGTGCAATATTGTACCTTTTAATCCTGATTAGAAATAAATTAATAGCATCAAGCTTAAACTATTACACTTAATAGTTCCAATGCATAGCATTACCTCTGGATGGATTTTGAGATCAGGCTATCTTCGTAGATATTTTTAATAAATGAGTTGAAAGGTGTCATAACATACCTCTGGAGTGGGTGGGACTGAACCCAGGCCTCCAGGCACACAACCACTCTGCTACAAGACATCCCTCAGGCTGTTTTTGTATCTGCAGTGTAATTGAAAAAGACTGCATTTTAAAACTGTTCACTGAATGTCAGCTGTTTGCAGACTTTCTGATGAAACATAGAAATGTAGAAAATAGGTGCAGGAGTAGGCCATTCAGCCCTTCAAGCCTGCACCACCATTCAATATGATCGTGGCTGATCATGCAATCTCAGTGTCCCATTCCTGCCCTCTGCCCATACCCCTTGATCCCTTTAGCCACAAAGGCTGCGTCCAGCTCCGTTTCGAATATATCTAATGAAATGGCCCTAACAGCTCCCTGTGGGACAGAATTCCACAGGTTCACAACTCTCTGAGTGAATAAATTCTTCCTCATCTCAGCCCTGTATGGCTTGTCCCGTATACTTAGACGGTGACCCCTTGTTCTGGACTTCCCCAACATTGAGAACAATCTCCCCACCTCTAGGCTGTCCTGTCCCATCAAGATTTGAGATGTTCCTATGAGATACCCCTCATTCTTCTAAATTCCACTGATTAGAAACCGAGTCAATTGAGTCTTTCCTCATATGTCAGTCCTGCCATCCTAGGAATCAGTTTGGTGAACCTTCGCTGGACTCCCTCAGTAGCAAGAATGTCCTTCCTCAGACTAGGAGACCAAAACTGCACACAATACTCAAGGTGTGGCCTCATCAAGGCCCTGTATAACTGCAGCAAGACATCCTTACTCTGATACTCAAATCCTCTTGCTGTGAAGGCCAGAATACCATTAGTTTTCCTCACTGCCTGCTGCACCTGCATGCCGACCTTCAGCGACTGTTCCGCCATGACATCCGGGTCTCGTTGTACCTCACCTTTTCCTAAACTGCCACTATTCAGATAATAATCTGCCTTCCTGTTTTTGAAATCAAAGTGGATAACCTCCCATTTATCAACATTATATTGTATTTTCCAAATATTTGCCCACCCAGCCAGTCTGCCCAAGTCAATGTGCAGCTTGTTGCTGTCCTCCTCACAGTACACACTGCCACCCAGCTTAGTATCATCTGCAAATTTGGAGATATTGCATTCAATTTCTTTTGTCCAAATCATTAATATATATTGTGAATAGCTGAGGTCCCAGCAGTAGAACTGCAGTACCCCACTTGTCACAGCCTGCCACTCTGAAAAGGACCCAAAGTTTATTCCTACTCTCTGCTTCCTGTCTGCCAACCAGTTCTCTATCCATATCAATATATTATCCCTGATACTATGAACTTTGATTTTCCTTACTAATCTCTTGTGCAGAACTCGTCAAAAGTCTTTTGAAAGTCCAGATACACAACATTTACTGATTCACCATTGTCTACTCTACTGGTCACATCCCCAAAAAATTCCAGAAGATTTGTCAAGCATGATTTCCCTTTAGTGAATCCACGCTGACTAGGACCAATTCTGTCACTGCTTTCCAAATGCCCAGTTATTACATCCTTAATGACTGACTCCAGCATTTTCTCCACCACCCATGTCAGGCTGACTGGCCTATAATTCCCCATTTTCTCTCTCCCTCCTATTTTGAAGTGTGGGGTTACATTAACTATCCTCCAGTCCATTGGAACTCTTCCAGGGTCTACAGAATGCTGGAAAATGATCACTAATGCATCTGTTATTTCTGGGGCCACTTCCTTAAGTACTCTGGGATGCAGAGAATCAGGCCCTAGGGATTTATCAGGTTTCAATCCCATCAATTGCCCCAACACCATTTCCTGACTAATGACAACAAAGACTCCTTAGATTTTCGGCCCATTGATTATAAATGAACAGTTAGCCAGCCCACATGAAATTGCTGTTTTCAACTATTGGTTAACACTGTCACTTCACAGCGCCAGGGACCTGGTTCAATTCCACTCTTGGGTGCCTGTCTGTGTGGAGTTTGCACATTTTCCCTGTGTCTGTGTGGGTTTCGTCCAGGTGTTCCAGTTTCCTCCACAGTCTAAAGATGTGCAGATGAGGTGGATTAGCTGTACTAAATTGCCCGTAGTGTCCAAGGATGTGTTGGTTGGGTGGATTTCCCATGGGAAATGCAGGGTTACAGGGATTTGGGGGGGGGGGGGCAGGTGGGGCTGGGTTGGATACTCTTTGGAGGGTTAGTGTGGACTCAATGGGCAAAAGGACCTGCTTCTGCACTGTAGGGCTTCTATGATTGTATGATTTAAGATGGTGGTATGTTATTAATAAAAAATAAATATTTTATTCAGAGCTTATCTACTCATATCTGCTCACATCTAGAATTCCATCTAGTCTTGTTTGCACAACACCCTCTGAGCTCACTGACCTATATTGGTACCTGGTTCAGCAATGCCTCAATTTTTTAAATTCTCGACCCATTTTCAAATTCCTTCATGGCTTTCTTATTCCTATCTCTGTAGCTTCATTCAGTCTACAATACTCCAAAAACTCTGTGCTTCCCCAGTTGTGTCTTTAAGCATCTGCAATTTTAATCACTGATCCACTGGTGGCCATAGTTTAAATGCTAAGTCTTACATAAACCATCTTCTATCTTTATTCTTTTCAGGCATTTCTTAAAGCCTATGTCTTTCAATTTTGGTCAATGTTCCTTATCATCTCATAATGAATACAGCATAAAAGAAGGCCATCCAACCAATCAAAATTGCATCAGTTCTCTCCAGGGGCAATTCGGATAGTTCCACTCCACTGCCCTTTCCCCATAACACTACAATTTTTTTATATGTCATCAACTTTGATGAGGTTCACCATCAAACATTACCAGTTAACATACCTGTGAAGTGCCTTGGACTATTTACTATGTTAAAGGTGCTTTTTAAATGCATGTAGTTGTTGAATGCAGTTCAAGACTGTATGTGTACTGATGATTATTTCAGGTAGTTTGTCAATGGAAGTGAAAATAATGTACAGCCACTCCAGGATCAGCACTCCAGTGCAGCACAGAGAGGGTGCTGCATTATTGACTGCAGTCTTTTAAAGGAATGCTAAACTAAAACTCTTTCTGCATTGTCACGTAAATGTAGATGATTACAGGTTGAAATTTGCACAGAGATGGTTACCCTGTCCTGAATAAATGAGTCAGCTTGCCTTCACTTGACTGGGAAACTCCAAGACAATTTTGCAAACACTGGGACATAAATGAATGAATGTATGAATGATTTATTGTCACATATATCTTGAAGATACAGTGAAAAGTGTTTTATCGGCACAATCCAGTTCCATTTTGATTTACAACAAGGATAGAAGAAATTACTTAAGTAAGAGTTCATCTTCTATTCAAATTGGGGTATCAAGCTTCAGCGCTTCTGTAAAGTCTCTGCAAGGTGTTCTGATCCTCAAGCAGTCCCACTTCGGGAACAGCAATAACAATGCCAATAACCCAGGAGACAGACTCTGCTACCCTTGCTGCCTCACCAACACTGCCAGGAGTGCAGGCTTTAGGCCCACTGCCACCGATGCTGCAGCCACCGCCCTTCCAACAATGCTTCATCCTCGAAGATGAAGAAGAAAAGAAGATTAAAAAGAAAAAAGACACAAAGTACAAAGAAAAACTTATGACTCCACCTAGAACAGATAGACTCCAAAAAGCTCGAACACTACCTACTGTGCTGGCACTATCTAGAAAAAAGCAAATTGGCTCAGATTAGTATTTGGGAGGAAGTCCACCAAGAACAGTAGCTGCTGTTGGGCTACATCAAGTCCCTGTTGATGATTGTCAATGGAGCCAGGCACTCAGTTAATATGTGGGGATAAGGTGGGGCAGATTTATCAGGTCCCGATGAGATAGGTGTCGATCCATGTTCATGAGGACCTGGGTGAACACACAAGGTGGGGCTTCCATTGCAGAATACATGTACAGTAATGCCACCTCAACTTCCAACAAGGTTGTCAGGTAAAATCTTGCCACAGGACCTGGGGACGCCCTCCATGAGTAAACTGGCAGAAGATGCAAGCCCTCTAAATGTCTTCTAATTATCCAACTGAAAATCTTCAATTGGACCAAGAGCAGGAAGTTGCTTGATATCTTCTCCACAACTGGTAAACAATCAATGGAAGTGGTTAAGTAGCAGGCACAGTATCCCTGATATGCCACATGGTTTTATGACCCACACCCTCAGTCAGTCTGATCCCAGTGAGGGAGGGGGTATTGGCGTAAAATTCTACAGCTTATGCCAGTAATTTGAAGAATAGGACCTGATGGTCTTCATGTTTTCCTGTGTATTCTAGGTTTGGAACTGTGTGGTCTTCAAAAAGTGTGCAGCTTGAGTCCACTGTCTATTTACGTAACAACTCTTTATACAGTGAGGTCTGTACATACATTCTCTTCACACAAGGTTAGAGCATCTGCTCCCTTCCCGATCTCTCCACCATCTGATGTGACCCTGACATCATTATACATCACCACATATGCTTTTGGTGCTAACACCATTACTATATAATAGCTGGCATATATCCTTCAACAAACACAACCGATTAACTAGGCACTTATAAAATTTGTTGTTTGTAAATTAGCCACCTTATCGGTCTGAGTAATAACAGCAAACACAGTTCAAAAAGAATGAACTGGATATGAAGCTTGGATGACAAATTGAATAGAAAATGCTGTCTTCTTAACAAGCCGGGTAATTGTTATTTTTTCTATTGCAGTTATAACAGTTCATGGCTATCACAGTTGGACATAGTCATTAATTTATCAATAATGATCTCTTGGAGGTATTACAAAAACCTGACAATAGGCTTGTGCAGGCTAGGTGGATTAGCCATGGTAAATCTAGCGTTACAGGGATCAGGTAGGGGGCTGGGTCTGAATGGGATGCTCTTCGGAGGGTTGGTGCACACTAACTGGGCCAAATGGCCTCTTTATGCATTATGGGGATTCAATGATTATGATTACTGAATAATAATTACGAGGTAGCCATGTCAAATTTTCTTGGATAATATAAATTCTGCCACATTGGTCAGATATTATTTCCAATATAAAACCAGAAATTGCTGGCAAAACTCAGCAGGCCTGGCAGCATTTTCAGGAAGAAAGCAGAGTTAATGCTTCAAGTTCGGTGACTCTTTATCAAATCATTGGACTCGAGATGTTAACTCCGCTTTCTTTCCACAGATACTGCCAGACCTGCTGAGTATTCATCGCAATTTTTGGTTTTGTTTCAGATCTCCATCATTCACAGTTCTTTGTTTTATATTACTCCAATACACCAAGTCCAGGGCGTGACATTTTATCAAGAATTAGTGTTTGTCACACCGCGTCAATGTTAACTGCTTTATTGCAATAGCAATGTAACAAACAAAATTTGATGAGGAAAATTAGCACAGGAAATTTGTAACAAATGGAAATATGTAGTGCAGGAACAAAAACAAAAATTGTTGGAAAAGCTCAGCAGGCCTAGCAGCATCTATGAAGAAAAAAATCAGAGTTACCGTTTTGGGTCCGGTGACCCTTCCTTAGAACTGATGGTAGCTAGGAAAGCATTGGTTTATATGCAGAAGATAGGGAGGGGGATGGGGTAAAGCATAAACAACAGGTGGGGATAGAGCCCAAAGAGAGAGAAGAGTAGTTGGACAGGCAAAGGAGTTGATAATGATCTGGCTAGGAGGGTGAATAGCTGTTAATGGGGACTGTTAGTGACTAACAATAGGTACTGTGTAATGGCAGGCTATGTGATAACACGGCCTGGTGTGTGGGGGAGGGGGCTAGTACATGGGAGAGTTTAGGCCCTAAAATTATTGAACTCGATATTGAGTTTGAAGGGCTGCAGGGTCCCCAAGAGGAAAATGAGGTGTTGTTCTTCCAGCCTGCGTTGAGCTTCTCTGGAACACTGCAGCAAGCTGGAGACAGAGATGGTGGCCAGGGAACAGGGTGATGTGTTAAAGTGGCAGGCGACAGGTAGCTCGGGGTCTTTTTTGCAAGCAGAATGTAGATGTTCTGTGAAACAGTCAGCTAGTGTACGCTTTGTTTCCCCAATGTGGAGGAGACACATTGTGAGCAGCTAATGTAGTAGACTAGATTGTGTGAAGTGCAGGTGAAGTGTTGCTTCACCTGGAAGGTATGTTTGAGCCCTTGGATAATGGGGAGGGAGGAGGTAAATGGGCAGGTTTCACACCTTTGCCGGTAGCAAGGAGGGGAGGGGAACAGGTGTCTGGTGGTGGCATCTCGCTGGAGGTGGCAGAAATGGTGTTTGATGATCTTCTGGATGTTGATGCTGGTGAGACGGTAGGTAAGGACCAGGGAAACCCTATCGCTGTTGTGGGAGGGAAGTGAAGGGGTGAGGCAGAAGTGCGGGAGATAGTTCGGACCCGGTTGAGGCCTCTGTCAACAATTGTGCTGGGGAATCTTCAGTTGAGGAAGAAGGTGGACATTTTGGAAGATCCCTTGTTGAAGTTGGCTTCATCTGAACATATGCAATACAGAAGGAGGAACTGAGAGAATAGGATGGAGTCGTTACAGTTAATAGGGTGCGAGGATGTATAGTCCAAGTAGCTGTGGTAGTCAGTGGGTTTACAGTGGATATTAGTGGCCAGTCTTTCCTCAGAAATGGAAACAGAGATGTCGAGGAAGGGAAGGGAGGAGTTAGAAATACACCAGGTGAGAGTGAGGTCAGGTTGGAAATTGGAAGCGAAATCGATGAATATTTCCAATCCTGGACAAGAGAGGGAAGACACTACCTATTGTTAATCACTAACAGCTGTCCAGTCCCCATTAACAGATGTTTACCCTCCCAGCCAGTTCGTTGTCAACTCCTTTGTCTATCCAACCGCCGTTCTTTCACTTTGGGCTCTATCCTTTATCCTATCATTTACTCTCTACGCCATTCCCCTTCTGCATATAAACCAACACTTTCCTAGCTACCATCAGTTCTGAGGAAGGATCACTGGACCCGAAAAGTTAACTCTGATTTTTTCTTCACAGATGCTGCTAGATCTGCTGAACTTTTCCAGCAACTTCTGTTTTCGTTCCTGATTTACAGCATCCACAGTTCTTTTGGTTTTTAATATGTAGTGTAGGCTCAGAATTTGGATTATTGATATCTAGCCCTGAATTTTAAGGGCCTACTTAGTGAAATTTAAATCCAAAAATTTGTGCTGGAAACAGGATGGTATCAGTATTTTGACAATTGACTGGGTTCGTGCCTAAAGTGATATGTGGTTGAAATAATACATTGCAGATTGTAAAAGACATGGATAAGGATTTAGCTGTGGTATCTAGATTAGTGAAGAATAAGCAATACTGAAACAAAATATCAACCTGGAATTACATCACAACGGTGGAAGAGTAAAAACATTAGTGAGTAGTGTCAGAAATGCAATAGTGTTAGGCCAAAAAGAATCTGAGAAGAGAAGCTAAGAGCTGTGCTGAAACAGGAGCAAGAAGCATATTGTGTGTTTATGCAGTAAAATATCTAATGCAGGTGAGGAGGATGGTAGGGAAAATGAAAGTGGTTTGGAAAAGGTTCGAGACGTCCACCCTCTGACATCAAAATTGATAAATTGGGTATTGGCTACACTAAAGACATGTCTAATGCAGCAGAACAAATAAAGAGTTGCTCTTAAAATTCGTGAATGTAACTGCGTTATGAAAAAATAAGTGCATGAAAGACACTTGTCAAATTGGAATGTGTGGTATGAGAAAAATGAGAAGCGGGGCTGGAAAATCAATACTTGGGCTATTGAAGAGAAATTGGAGATGACAAAAATGCCTCACACTAAGAAATGAAGTTCTAAATGGCCAGATACTATTAGAAATAATAGCATCCACTACATTTATTCAAAGGATGCAGGAATTTGATTATGGTTGCAGTAAAGCTATGGCACTATCATGAAGAGGTAAGATAGTAGGGCTTACAGCATTACTGAGTCTGAATGAGGAAAATATGTCTTTTTAAAAGAGTGATAAAGTTTGGAAAACAAGACCTCGGCTTCAATGGAGATAGTCATGCTATCTGACCACGTGAGCCAAGAAAATTTGGAATAGTGAGGATCAGGGCAGCGGAGTGCCATTGAGAAGGTAAGAAATATGAGAATTGTTCTTGGAAGTTTTGAATAGGACAGGATTGGAGAATGGAGTGAATGCCAGAGGTCTGACGAGTTTGTAGAAATTGTAGAAGATATTCAGAAATTAAAACAAGAACCATTTTTTAAATTTCAATTACATGAGGAGGAAAATAAGACTGAGCAGGTGTTGAAGTGATGAACTTATAAGAATCCCTTGGCACAGGGTGATGCAGGAGACTGCCCATTCAAACCTACGGCCACAAAAACATAATTGACAAGGAGCAGCAACCACAATCCAATTTACTAGACTATGACTTAAAAAAAAAGCCAGATGATTGTAAAGTATAATTCTAGACTCCGCTTAAGACCATTCTGGCCCATACATGTTCTTCAGATGATCCTTCTCACTTAATTTTGAGAATATAGACCCTTCTGACACTTGGACAGACTGAAGAACTTATTTAACTCTCTCAGAAGGAACCAGCTGAGAATATTAACGTTCTCCAGGCTTTTTAACAAGTTTTAGCCAGATTATAAAATATTGAATATAAGCATCCAGACAACTCTCCTTAATACTGTAACTCTCCAGTGAAACATATATGAAGGTGTGCTCTTGAATTTGGATACAGAAGACTATATGACACAATACATTTTCAAAATGATAGAGATGTTTATTGAAGAACTGAATACGCATTTCACATTTAATGGAAAGTTAATTACATTATTGGCAGTTCTAGGAAAAGAAAGTATAATTTTGTTTCTAACAGAGAAACAAAGTTTACTAAATGTTACAGTTATTAATGAAATCCATCAACATTTTAAGCAGTATTTACGTGAATAGAAACCTATAGACTTTAGTGAGATAGTTCTATCCCATTGAAGGGGAGGTGTATTATTATTACATTACAGCAGCAAGACCTTTACCATGAGAAGTGCTGGTTTGAATCTCTTATCGGAAAATCACCTGAGTGATTCTATCTTCATACCACTATAAGAGTGAAGCAGCAGGAAGCGCATGAGCACACGTGCCAGTCAGCATGGTTTGTGCTAACCCATCACGCTTTCCAAAATCAAGTTCCTGATTTTCAGAAAAATGCTTTATGTTAGGACGTGAACACAATAAGCACTGGATGATTGTGTATTTTCTTTTGCGTAGGTACAGGATGTTTTACTAGAGGAGCACCAAGTTTGCCGAGACACTTTTTTTGCCAAACCAGATGAAGCCAGCTTTTATTTTTTTCATCCCTAAATCATAGGAGAACCTATGATTATAACTGGATTCCTTTATGATTATTAATATAGGTAAATAGAGAATTTAAATGATTAGTCGTAACGTAATTTTAAAAATCACGTAAAAGTACAGAGTCATACATCTCAGAAACAGACCCTTCAGTCCAACATGATTATGCCAACCAATGGGATATTAAATTGTGAGTAATGAGGTTTTCAAATATAAAATAATTTAATGTATAGATTACTCCAAAGCTTGGTTTATGCACACTCCAATGGAGTCTCTGGGTTTTCATAAAATCTCCTTCAGTTCATTTGTAGCTCTGTACTTAAAGTCATTTGTCTGCTAGAATCTTCAATTTCTCAATTTCCTGTTTCGACGGTGTCATTTTGTCAGCATCGATCAGTAGGAAACAACCATCAAAGCCATTAATTATGATACATTCAAAGAAAGAACTGATTTTACACTCACAAAACAACAACTTTCCACCATGTGGTATGGACTACTGATAAAAGGAAGCTGGTTAAATAGATGGAAACACAAGGCCAGCAGGAGTGAGGCTTATTAGTACTAAAATATTAAATACCATTTGCAAACAACAGCGATCAGAGCACCCTGTCTAGAAGTGGTGTGCAGGCAAGATTTTTTAAAAAGCTAGATGCATGATGCAAACCCGTTGTCTAAGTCATTCCCAATTCCAGTGGTGTAGAATATGTCATTTTTAAAAGCTAAGATAGAAGTTCTTTCTTCCCTTAATTCATAGCCCATTGTGTGTCAGCTCTTTAAAACAGCTATTCAATTACTGAATTCCTCTTGCTTTCTGTCTGCAAATTTTCCCCTTTAATAGCTTTGCTGACTTCCCTTCTAAATGTGTTAATAATCACTATTGAATTATTCCACTAACCTTTCTGGCAGTGCATTCCAGAACACATTGCGTAACCCCATCAACTCGCTTTGTTTTTTTTTTTGCCAAATATCTTAAATTTGAGTCCTTGGGCCACTGGAAAATATTTTTCTTTATTTGCTCTATCAAAATGCTAATCATTTTGACTCTATTAAATGTCCCCTTAACCTTCTTTACTCTTAAGGAGAGAAACTTCAGTTTATTAATCTCTCCAGTAACTGAAGTTCCACATCCCTAGTACCATTCAAGTTAATTCCCTTTATCCTCAATACCAAAGCCTGCATAACATTCTGAAAAGTGTGATATGCAGAACTGAACCCAATAATCCACCTAATAGCTAACCAATGATTTAAGAAAGTCTTCGTATAACTTCACTGCTATTGTATTCTATGCCTCTGATTATAAAGTCAAAGTTCTCACTTGTTTTTGCTGACAGGTTCATCAACTTCTGCCATCAAATGTTTCTGTGGGCAAAACCTAGGTCTCACTGCTGTACTTATTTTAAGGTTAGATCATTTAGCTTTTGTTGTGTCTCCTCATTCTTTTTATAAACAGAAGCAGGAACCACAAGAAAAAGGTCTAACCTTTGAGTTTCTGAACTTCCCTTAAAATGTCTTCATACACTTGCGTAAACAGCTCCTCTGGGGGTTTTGTTCCATCCAGGTAGACTGAGGCAAAAACATACACTTGCATCATTTGATGCTCTGTGACATTTTCTGCAGTCCAAATTTGTAATTTTTATTTACAGCATTCTCTCATAAACATGAGTTAAAAATGTAAAAAATACTACAAGTAACAAAAGCCTTGAAAAATGGGTGATGCCAAAATGTGAAATTAGCAGCAGGGTATTATAAATACCACAAATATATCACAAATTACTTTGAATAATTAAAAAGACATCAATGGTTTTCACACATGAAAACATTTTAAAGTCCCAGATTTGCAATGAGTCCGGCTGATTTAGGAGGCATATGAAAATGATGGGTAGGTTCCAATTCTGGGAGCTTCATTCCTATTCTGGCAAGTTTTACTGGTGTGGGATACAGGTGTGAGCAGCCAGCCCATCTGCAGCTAACCTGCCTTTACCTGCTCCATTGTGGGACACACAGTTCAGACTCTTCTACAATGTTAGTGTAGGTGGGTCCCTTTTTTAAGCAGAAGAGGTTCACAATCTCTGAGGAATTGTTGCGTCACCAGTGAAAGAAAAACTCATGCAACATTTTACTTCTTTTCTCACAAGATGCCAATCAATCACATTATCAATGTCAGAAGTTTCCACTTTACACCTTTTCATCTCCTGTGCATTTTAATCAGTTAAATTTTCTTTGTGGTTTGTGTGGTTATTTATACAAGATCCCAGTGAAAAAAAACTCATGCAACATTTTACTTCCTTTCTCACAAGATGCCAATCAATCACGTTATCAATGTCAGAAGTTTCTTTCCAGTTTATACCTTTTCATCGCCTGTGCATTTTAATCAGTTAAATTTTCTTTGTGGTTTGTGTGTTTATTTACATAAGATTAACAAGTGCAAAGTGGAGAAAAACTTCTGACATTAAGACTATGAGATAGCAAGAACTGCAGATGCTGGAGTCAAAGACAACTCAATGTGGAGCTGGAGGAACATTAAGACTATGAATGCTGTGATGGATTGACAACATTATGAGAAGAGAAGCAATGAGAATGTTGAATTAGGTTTTTCTATTAATTCTTTAACAGGTTGTAAGCTAATCAGTTCTTTTTCCAGTCTTTAAAGTATTTATTTCATGTTTCAGGATCATTTCAAAGACTTGTCAGTAGTTAATTGGTTTTCTTCTGGATGCTGGGAGAGTGGCTACTGAGGATGTACGTGTAACATGAAAGTATGGGAGAGATGAGGGTCATGAAGGGGCATGGAGGAGACATAGGAGACCATGGAAGGGTCTTGGGGATAAGAGGGGATGTGACAGGGAACATGAGGGGAGCATGGTGCACTAGCGGTGGGTTCAGGGGAAGTAAAGGATAAAGGTTTAAGGGATGACCATTATTATTATATCTGGGCCTATTTCCTCGTAAATGGACATAGACCTTATAGTATGCCAGCCTCACCATCCATCTGCCTCTGTTGCATCTTTGCACCTGACCCCAGAGATGTTGGGACTGATTCCATTCCATTTTCACTTCCCCAGAATGAAAATGTGGCAGGTGAGGGCCTCTTAATTGGAATTAGTTTGCAGAATTCAGACTTCCCTGATTTCCACTTGAGATTCCTTCACAAAAATCTCACCCTAGTTTCTGTTCATCGTAACAATTACAGCCAATGATAGAATTTGGTTAATCTAAATTCATCCTTTATAATGTTTTTTTCTTATATGAGTTTTTAAACATGCAGATATATATCAATTTAGTTGGTCGATTGTTTTAACTTTTAAAAAAATTATTGTTCAGAAAATTCTGAATATTAAAATGAAAATTTACAGCATTCCATCTATCGATTGTTCTTCACAAGAATGAATCATGCTTAAGTCAGAAAACAACTACAAACATAAATCAAAGTGAAAAAACTTACTTATGTCAGACACTTTCTCTTCCATATCTTTTCTGTTTCTGAGGTACATTGGCCACACGTGTCCATCAAAATTTCCAGGTGGATCAGGTGGATCATAGACCCTTGAACTAAAATATAAAGATTCTGTTCACAGTTTTACATAGTTTGGCGATAATGACGGGTTTTAAATAATTTAAATCAGTTCTTACCTTCTTCTTCTCTTACATTCTTCGTATGGAAGGGAGAAATAGTAACGTTGACTAAAAACATCGTTTAAGGGCCTAAAAACATATATTGGTATGTATCGGTAATATGTATAAATACACAAAATTCTGTGACTGATTACAGGTTCCACAACATCCATATCTGGACTGGTAAAGGTTTATTGGAACAATCTGTTCTGAGTTAATTTGAATGGGAATTGGTGGAAGTTACAAAAACATCCACTCTCCCGCATTCATTTACTTTTGGCCTTAACAGTTGATAAGGGTCAGGAAAACTGGACTTGCACTGCACACTGCTTGTAGCATAACGAGTTAATGCTCCCATGTTTTATGAATAGCCTAGCATGATTTTGAGCAGTCCGATAATTTTCTTACAGCCCCCAGATAATCCACAGGTTCTGAATAATAATTTAATAAAAATATAATACAAATAATTTTACATTACAACCAACTGAATGCTTTAAAGATACAGCAAACATACCTATAATTGTAAAGGAGGAAACCTTCCACTATTAGGATGTTAACTTTGTTCTCTGTTAAATCTGGAAGTGTTTGTTCAGGATGTCCAACAGCTATGTTCTCCATCCAGGCATAAACTGAATTCATCATTGCTTCCATATCCAGAGCTGTGAGAACTAAAAAAATAATTATGCCTATTGAGAAACTACTGCTCTCAAAAGAAACACACTCACTCATGTAACAAAATATTAATGTGACAGGCGTCGGTACACACATATATCTGTTTTTTTTTTTAGTTTTTTTAAGAGCTCTATTCATTTCCAGTAGAAGCTCACTGATTTGAATTCCAATATTATCATCTTTTGATTTGGAGCATAAATGGAGCCAGGAGTTAAATCTATTCTTATTCAGAGAACTAAAGGAATATTACATGCTGGTGCCATTTCAAATCTGAGATGGCAGAAAGGAAACCAAAAATGGGTTGGAGAGACTGAAGGAGGGAAGAAACTGCAAGTATTCTTGTAGAATTGTTACAGGCGGGAAACCGTTTTGATTAAATACCAACCTCCTGCCACATCCCCATTAGTCTGCACATTGTTTCTATTTAAATAATCATTCACTGTCCTCTCGAATGACTTAATTGAAACTGTCTTCACCACACTTCCAGGCTGTGGACCACTTGCTACATGAAAAAGGTTTCTTCTCAACTCACATTTGCTTCTTTTGCAAAACACTTTAGATGTCTCTCAAGTCCTTTTTCTATTATTCCACTGTTAATTCTCTCTTCATTTCTGGGAGCCAAGTTTCTGATAGCATTGCATCAGCATAGCATTATTCCTGAACTTTCAATAACTCCAAGCTTCAAACTGTCCTGTCTGGTTCACCACGTTTTCATGTGTTTCTCCCTATTTATTCTGTTTAGGCCCTTCATGATTTTGTAAACTTCTATTAAATCTCCCCTCAGTCTTCTCCACTCCAAGGAAAACAGCCCTAACTTTACCAATTTATCCACATAACTGAAGTTTTTTATTTCTGGAGCCATTACCGTAAACCTCTTCTGCACTCTCTCCAATGCATTCACATCGTCCCTAAAGAATGGTGGCCAGGACTGTACACAATACTCCATCTGAACACTAAAAGTTCAGCATAACATCCCTGCTTTTGTACTCTATGCCCCTAATAACGAAGCCTAGAATATTACACCCTGTTTTCTGTAATTCTGAAGCTGTAGTTACCAGTAGATGCCAGTAGAGAGAAAGAAATCAAATTTTCCAATGCTAAGAGAATTCCTTGAGTGCGTGCTATGATCTATTACAGTATATGTTGGTAATTATTCCATGTTCCTACAGTTCTCGTAAGGTTGCATCATGCAGAGCAATTAGACCAGATCATGTTCAACAAGTTCTCTGTTCCTTTGAAGTGAAAACCTATGACCACCACATTGTGATAGTTGCACTGAAAATCTGTTGCAGAGATGCTATTTTGGGTCTGTATTTACCGTGGATATGGAAGCTAGGCAACTCTGGGAAATAGATATTGATGTAATGAAAACAGCCCACATTACAGAAGAGGAGAAGAGGAGGTGACGGAGGTCTTGAAAAACATAAAGGTGGACGAACCTTGGGGACCCAATCAAGTGAATCCCAGGATGTTGAGGGAAGCTAGGAAGGAAATCGCAGGGCCCTAACAGAGATGTATGCACTGCCATAGGTGAGGTGCCAGAGGACTGCAGCATGGCTAATGTTGTACCTTTGCTTAAGAAAGGCTTTAAAGAAAAGCCTATGAACTGTAGACTGGTGAGTCTGACATCAGTGGTGGGTAAGTTTTGGAGGGGATTCTGAGATAATTTACGTGTATTGGGAGAGACAAGGACTGATTAGGGATAGTTGGCATAGCTTTGTGCATGGGAAAACGTGTCTCACAAGTTTGATTGAGTTTTTTGAGGACATGACCAAAAACATGGATGAGGGCAGAACAGTAGACATTGTCTACACGGACTTTAGTAAAGCCTTTGACAAGGTTCCCCATGGTACACTGGTTAGTCAAGTTAGATCACATGTGATTCAGGGAGAGACCATCAACTGGATACAAAATTGGCTTGATGATGGGAGACAAAGGGTGGTGGTGGAGGGTTGTTTTTCAGACTGGAGGCCTGTGAACAGCAGTGTTCCACAGGGATTGGCGTTGGGTCCACTGTTGTTTGTCATTTATATAAAAAAATTTGGATGAGAATTTAGGAGGCATGGCTAGTAAGTTTGCGGATGACACCAAAATTGATAGTAGAGTGGACAGTGAGGAAAGTTATTTAAGATTACAAAGGGATCTAGATAAATTGGGCTAATTGGTTGAAGAATGGCAGATGGAATTTAATTTGGATAAATGCAAGGTATTGCATTACACAGTTAATGGTGGGAGCCTAGGCAGTGCTGTCGAACAGACAGACCTGAGGGTTCAAGTACATAGTTCTTTGAAAGCTGTGTACAGATGGACAAGGTGTCTAAGAAGGCATTTAACACGTTTGCTTTCATTGCTCAGACCACTGAGTATAGGAGTGGGGACGACATGTTGAGGTTCTACAGGACATTGGCGAGGCCACTTTTGGAGTACTGTGTACAGTTCGGGTCATCTTTCTATAGGAAGGACAAAATTAAATTGTGGAGGATTCAGAAAAGATTTATAAGGATGATGCCGGGACTGGAGAGTTTGAGTTATAAAGAGGTGCTAGATAGATTGGGACTTTTTTCACTGGAGCGTAGGAGTTTCAGGGGTGACCTTATAGAGGTATTTTCCCTATGGTGGGGGAGTTCAAAACTATATTTTTAAGGTGAGAGGCAAAAGATTTAAAAGAGACATCAGGGGCAACTTCTTCACACAGAGGGTGGTTTGTACGCGGAATGAACTGCCAGAGGAAGTGGTAGATGCAGGTAGTGTCAACATTTAAAAGACATTCAGACAGGTAAATGAATAGGAAAAGTTTAGAGGGATATGGGCCAAACGCAGGCAAGTGGGACTAGTTTAGTTCAGGAAACTTGGTCGGCATGGATGAATTGGACTGAAGGGTCCGTTCTGTGCTGTATGACTTTATGACAGTCCGACAAATCTTACCGTCATACTGCTGAAACCCATCTTCTCCAACCTCTACCTCACTGGTAGGCTGGAAAAAATAAATATAAAAGTTTAGTCCAAAATGCAATTCCTCATCTATAGTTTTAGAAATCAGTCTCAACTTTCGGCCCATACAAGATTTGAAGCTTGGAGCTATTGAAAATTTATGAATAGTGGTTTGCTGATTCCATACTTTCAGAAGTTCCACTCCCAGAAACGAAGACAGAATTACCAGTGGATTAACAGAAAAAGGATTTAAGAGAAGTTTATTACAATGAACAAAGAAGATGAGACACTTTCAAAACAAAGTTATGAAAGGTGGCAGCCATGTAACAACAGTGTGTGCAATAAGCATTAGCCACAATGGCTCATGGAGACTTAGCTAGGCAATATGCTCTACGAGAGACCTTTCAGTGGGCAAAAAGGTGTAAACAAAAAGGCAGAATAAAATTAATTAAAATAGGATCATAATTCAACTTAATAAAAGACAAGGAGAAAGCACTTTACTAATTTTAGGAATTTACAGAAAATAAAGGATACTTAAAACATTACACAGCCAGAACAGTAGATGGTGCCACCAGCTTAAGAGTAAATTTAACAGATATTGTGACCCTATTAATCCTTTAGACATGATCCTACAGGTTAAGTTAGCATTGCATCTGCAGATGTTCTGTGGTGGTGGCCCCATTGGAATTTGAAGGATCGGTGGGAGAGTAACTATCTGTATTTAAAACAATGCTACATTCCAAATGAAGTCTTAGCTACAAACACAGCGCATAATGAATATGTCTTCATCTATTGACACCATATGCTGCTCTACAATTCCAAAACACATGGCCCAGGAAAAAATTCAGCACTCTGCTTCGCTGATAGGAACCCGGAGGTCTGTGTAGCTGGGGTGGTGAAGAAGAGGGCCATCTTCTTTCTTCAGGATGGATAAAGGCGACCATGGCATGGACACTACCAGCCTGGGTGAATGTGATGCCTCCACGGTTTGGAGCAACAAAGAACAATGCTGCAAGAAGGCTAATGATTTTCTGCGCTCTGCTAGGGTAAGTGCCACCATGTTGTCCTTGCTACCTCACACCATGAAATCCACAGAATTCCAACAGTGTGAAAATAGGCCGTTCAGCCCAACAGGTCCACATCAACCCTCCAGAGAGCATCCCATTCTACCTGTGTAATCCTGCATTTCCTAAGGCTAACCCACCTCCAACCCTAAACACTATGGGCAATTTAGATGACCAATCCACCTAACTTGCATGTCTTTGGACTGTAGGAGGAAACCGGAGCACCCGGCGGAAACCCACACAGACACGGGGAGAAAGTGCAAACTCCACATAAATAGTTGCCCAAGAGTGGAAACGAAGCCGAGTCCCTGGTGCTGTGAGGCAGCAGTGCTAACCACTGAGCCAGTCTAACTCTGCCACTGCACACACCTCCCACCAAGACTCGTGGTCTACCACTCTCACTATTGCATGCACCACGTTTCCTCAAAAGCTCTTGCCCAGCTCAACCTCCTAAATACTAAGTCTTCCTGCCCTCAGCACTTTCCAGCCACTCTCTTGGGACACCACACTACCTTTGTGGCACTTGTAACATTAACAGCTCTTCCAGCTACCTTCATTTCACTCAATCGCTCCCTTGTTTCATTGCAGGAGAAAACAGCCCATAATAGGGCTGAAAGGGCCAAGATGGATAGTAAACCTTCCACGCCTCACCCCATAAGAGGAACAATTGCTTGAATTCGTGAGAGAGGACCACGATTGCTCAGGTGGGAATGCTGAGATCTCCATTTCCTGGCAGCTGATTAAGCTTCATTGTGCTGTACTATGCTATTCTCCTATTACCAACAATATGAAAATGCTTCACCAGTTCAGATACTTCCACCTCTGTAGGGATTTTATCTAAATTAGACCCTGGAGAATATTTTGGTTTGTCTGATGTGTCTACACAGCTGGTCAAGGAAGAAACGCTACAGGTCTCTGATACTCAGAGGAGCTACAGATAACAAGCACCTGATCAGCCCGATGCTGAAGATGACCCCATGATGTCAGCCATTAATACCTTTGTGCAAAAGGATAAACAAATATAGAAGCAACAGGTAGGTTTGTCGGAAACCCTCAGAAAACAGGATTAAAAGATTGAAGGACTCTACTAATGTTATCAGTACCATGCTAGCCTTAGTGTGTCAAAGGTTAGTGGTAAGCCAGAGGTTTGGAAATGTTTTAAAACCAACAAATGTTGACTGAAAAGAAGGGAGATGATAAACTTTGAGGGTAAACTTGCAAGTAATGTCAAGATATACAGCCAGAGTTTCTTTAAATATATAAAAAGAGAAAAGTCAAAGTGAACATAGGCCCCTTAGGGGACTCGGCTAGAATCATCACAGAATTCCGACAGTGCAGATAGAGGCCATTTGGGCCATCGTCTGCACCGACCCTCTGAAGAGCATCCCACACCCCCCATCCTGTCTCCATAGATCTATCATAGCTTAACCCGCTTAGCCTGCACAACCTTGGACACCACAGATAATTTAGCATGGTCAATTCATCTAACCTTCATATCGTGATGATACTATTGCTTTAAGAGATTATTTTGTCCTGGTTTTATTTTGAAGAGAGGTTTTAAGGCATAGGTGCCAATCAGTCCACCAGCTTCTGAGGCCTTAGATTTTTTTTTAAGTTGGAACAATAGAAGCAGCCTGAATGGATGTGGTAAAGCTCTCACAGAACCAGGATTTTCAGTTTAGTTTTTTGTTTTAGCTTCCAGCAGTTTTGCTGGGGTCTCAGCAGGGTTGGACTAAATCTCTCTCAGCTGCTACGCTCTCTCAAAATTTTCTCTTGATGCTTTTTCCCTCTTGGGCTGCTCGAGTTGCATGTGGGACAATCTGTTTTCTAATTTTGCCTATTGCCAAGGGTGTGTTTATGGGATGCTACTATATTGGAACAATTAATTAGTCATAGTTATTGTATTTATTATTCTGTCAATTTTCCAATAGAGTTGTAATTCCAATTCATTTTTTCTTTTATTGTATTTTAACCATAGCGGATGAATAAAGTGTGTTTTGCTTTAAATCCAGTAGTTTGACCAATCAAACTGTATCTGGGATGCAACATCTTACATTTACCTTTAAAATAAGAAAACATTAGGGTCTAGACAATCTTCTGCATATTCTAATGGGGTTTGTTCTGGTCCATAACAACATCTTTGGACTTTGGGAGGAAACCGAAGCACCGGATGAAACCCGCACAGACATGGGTAGAATGTGCAAACTGCACACTGACAGTTACCCAAGGCTGGAACTGAACCAGTTCCCTGGCGTTGTCAGGCAGTATGCTAACCACTGAGCCACCATGTTGCCATAGAGAAATAATCAGAGGGAACTGGGAAATGGCAGAGGAATCAAATAAATACTATGTATCAGTCTTCACAGTAGAAGAGACTAATGGCATTCCAAGATTACTAAATATCTAAGGGGTAAAAGGAGGAGAGGAAATAAATCAAATAACAATTACAGGAGAAAAAATGCTCTGGAAACTAATAAAGACCACTAAGTCCACTGGACCTGATGGCATACAACCTAAGATATTAAATTAAAGTAAGTGGCTACAGAAATAGTTGATGCACTGGTAAGAATCTTCCAAGACTCCTTAGTTTCTGGAAAAGTGCCAGAGTATTGGAAAACTATTAACATAACATCTTATAGAAAAGTGAAGGAGACAAATAAAAGGCAAATATAAGCCAGTTAGCTTAACATTTGTTAGTGAGAGAATGTTAGAGTCGATTGTAAAGGATGTAATAAAAGAGTATTTGGAAATGAATAATATGATCAAACTGCGTCAGCATGGTTTCATGAAAGGGAAATCATGCCTGACAAATTTACTAGAATTCTTCAAGGAGATAACAAGTAGAGGAAGCAGTCATCCAATCATTGTGCCTCAATCATCCAATCCCTCCATTTGAGTTCCCTGCTGCCCTAACACAGCAATGCCGCAGATAACACCCTCCCTCTTAAAGTTTACTGCCCAATCTCCCAGGACTGATTCTGGCTTACTCCTGAACCAACTCTGGAGGACAGCCCCAACTGAGGACAACTGAGCCCCCTGACTGTGTCTATGCCACTTCTCAACTATTTACTGATAGTCCCCACATTGGTTGGATTTGTCCTGCAGGACTGACTGTAGCCCAAGTCCCTGGACTGGCAGGGCACAGATTCCTAGATCCTGATTGCACCAAGTGGCTAACTGACGATGGCCAAACAACTACACACACGCCCCCGACCCCACTCTGGACTGAGGTTGGATGAAGTCCTTGACTGACTGTGGCAGCAGCTCTTACTGACCATAGTTCCCCTTTACTCAATTAAGATTACTCCCCTTAGATGTTCGGACATGGCCATTTGGTTGAAGGACGTACAATGTATTCATCAGGTAAGTTAATAGCACATGCCAAAGACGTGACATTGACGGAGCTCAATGCTGTACACTAACATGTCTATACCCTTGACTGTTCAGGACTGCCGAAATACCTTACTTTCTGAATGTGCTATAACGCAAGGCAAAACAGAACTAATGTAAGCCTGTAAGTACTGTATGAAGAGGCAATGCGCAAAGAGGCAAGAAAAGGTGGTGATGCAATTAGCGTCCAGTAAAAGCAAAGTGAGCGAAAACACAAAAGAAAGCAAGCAAGCTAACAGCCCTGAGATCCACCCTGTTTCAATACATTAGATGTCCAAGTAGTCTGGTAGTAGCATTGCAATGTAAAGTGTCAGTGTGCAGTATTGAAGTTCTGAAGTGTATTACAAGTATTATAACTCTTTTAAGTTAGTCCAGGATGTGCCATAGTGTTGTGGTGAGGCTGGTGTTTTGCCAATACTGAGTTCCAAGAGTGGGGATATATAAATAACTCTATTCAATATTAATATGAATGGACATATCAGTCTTTTCTCATCTCGTGTAAGTGTTAATGTATTTAAAGTAAGAATAGAAATTGTTAAAAAAGATGTATTTTAAATCTTACCTTAAAATATGTATCTTGACATAGTAACATGCTGTTTGGAAAAGCTTTCTTAAGTTTGCACGCAAGTGTAGTTTTTCCGCCATTTGTGATTCTGAATTTAAAAAATGCAACAATTTCATACTTATTTTTTATTCATCAGCATGGTCTGCATTTGTTGTCCACCCTGATTTCCCATGAACTCAATGGCTCGCTAAGCCATTTCAGGGCAGTTAAGCAGCAACCATATTGCTGTAAGACTGGTGTCATGTGTAGGTCAGACTCAGTAAGGATGATAGACTTTCTTCTTCGAGGACATTAATGGGCCAGATGAGCTTTGACAACAATTCATGATAGGCGCATCATTACCATTACTGAGACGAGTTTCTATCAGCTGCCACGGTGCAATTTGAACTCATGAAGCCAAAGATTAGCCTGAGCTTCTGCATCACTCAACCAGACACCAATTGTATATTGCAATAAGATAACACTTTGCAAACTTGCATCAATGCTCTAGAGTGCCATAACGCATCAAAATAACTAAACATTGTAATAGAAGTGCACTTTCACAATTCACAAAAATAATTTACGGCACTTCTGCTCCAGATGACTCCTCCATTGCAATGGTGGCTCTCATTCCCACCTTAACCCCATCCCATTCTCATCTTGGTCAGGTATTACCTGGAGCTGCATTGGGATTCTCATGTGACACTCCACAGCTTGCAAAAATAAGACTATAGCTTCTAGCAATTTAGTAGTTACATGGTTACTATTACTCAAATCAAATTTTTATTTTAGATTTATCAATTTACTTTCAAATTTCCATTTCCTGTGGTAGGATTTAAACTCATCTCTCATTAGTCTATGATTTTGGTTTTCTAATCTAGTAATATATGTTATGGTTCCCCAGATGTTTTTAAGGCACTAGTACTTCACACTTTTTTTTGCTCCCCATAGATCCAAGGCTGCTTAGAACAGATATACATGATTTGGGTGTGGGGACCAGTTGTCATATTTCCAAACTTGCTGCTGACACCAAACTGGGAGGGCATGGAGTTAGAAGGCAGTTACATTGAGGCTTCAAAAGGACTTACATAGGTTAAATGAATAGGTAAGAACATGGCAGCTAAGTTTCATGTGTAACCAGCATTGAATCTAGGAGTTCTTCACATATCCTAAAGCAATGTGGTAGTTTACAGATTATAGCACTGAACTACAAACAGATGCCACTGGTACATCTTCAATCAATCAGGGAATTTACACACTTGCATATGAAGAACAACCCTTAAAGCTGTGCAGTTTTTATAAAGCTCTAACTGGCTCACAAGTGTTCTTCCGGGAATGGAACCTTCCACCCACATCAGACCTTGTCCACATATGACTCCATTTATAAGCAGTTAAAATAAGAATATAACATATAGGAGCAGGTATAGACCATTTGAACTTTTGTGCCAGCTCTGTCATTCAACGTGATCATGATTGATTTTCTAAGCCAATGCAAGCTTCCCACACTGTCCACATACGTTTAGAATCCAAAGATATATTGATCTCTGGTTTGAATATATTCATTCATTGAAGATCCACAAATCTCTGAAGTAGAGAATTCAAATATCCGTGACATTTTGAGTGAATAAATTTTTCTTCTTTTCAGTCCCAAATGGCCAACCCTTTATTGGGAGTCAGGCCAACTTTCCTCAATATGGAAATCTAGACCTAGTCTATTCAATCTTTTCTTGTTTCTATAATTGCTTCCTGTTCCTGCACTTTAACTTTCCGTAGTTTTCGTAGAAGAACATCCAGATCCCTCTCAATTCTAATATTGAAATAAGACTTTTTTTATTTTGATTGATTATTAGCAGCCTCAGAGAAATCCTGGAAAGGCACTCTAAAATTACAAAACACAAAAAGACCTAAGGCAACTGATGAGGACAATACAGAATAACAACTGCATCTTTGTCAGTGATTTGCCTGTGTATTCACTGCCAATTTGGGAGTGCAGAGTCAGGAAAATTCTTGATAATGAAATTATTTATGATAAATGTGAGGTTATCAGCTTTAGTGGCAAATACAGGAAGGCAGATTATTATCTAAATGGTGATATATTGGGCAAAGGAAAGGTGCAACGAGACCTGGGTGTCCTTGTACTCCAGTCACTGAAAGTAACACGCAGATGCAGCATGCAATGAAAAAGTTAAATGGTATGTTAGCTTTCATAGTGAGAGGATTTGAGTACTGTAGCAGGGATATCCTGCTGCAATTGTACAGGGCCCTGATTGAGACCGGACCTGGAATATTGTGTGCAGTTTTGGTCTCCTTTTCCGACAAAGGATAATCTGGCTATGGATAAGTGTGACAAAGATTTACCAGTCTGACTCCTGGGATGACAGATCTGAAGTATGAAGAGGGACTGTATTGGTTAGGGCTATACAGGTGAGGTGCTGGAAGACCGGATGTTGGCTAACGTGGTGCCACTATTTAAGAAAGGTGGTAAGGAAAAGCCAGGGAACTATAGACTGGTGAGCCTGACACCGGTGGTGCGCATGTTGTTGGACAGAATCCTGAGGGACAGGATTTGCAAGTACTTGGAAAGGCAAGGACTGATTAAGGATAGTCAACATGGTTTTGTGTGTGGAAAATCGTGTCTCATGAACTTGGCTGAGTTTTTTCATAGAATCATAGAATCCCTACAGTGGAAATAGGCCATTCAGCCCACCAAGTCCACACCGCCCCTCCGAACAGCATTCCCCTACCCTTTCCCTGTAACCTGGTCTTTCCCATGTCTAATCCACTTAATTTACACACCCCTGGACACTTCAGGCAATTTAGCATGGCCAATCCACCGAACCTGCACATCTCTGGATTGTGGGAGGAAACCGGAGCTCCCACAGGAAACCCAAGCAGTCATTGGAAGAATGTGCAAACTCCACACAGACAGTCATCCAAGGGTGGAATCGAACCCGGCTCCCTGGCGCTGAGAGGCAGCAGTGCTAACCACTGAGCCACCATGCCATCCCCAAGAAATAACAAAGAGGACTGATGAGGGCAGAGTGGGGGATGTGATCTGTATGGACTTCAGTAAGGTGTTCGACCAGATTCCTCATGGTAGTCTGGTTAGATCACAAGGTTAGGAATACAGGGAGAACTAGCCATTTGGACACAGAACTGGCTCGAAGGTAGAAGATAGATGGTGGTGGTGGTGGAGGGTCGTTTTTCAGACTGGAGTCCTATGACCAGCGGTGTGCCACAAGGATTGGTAGTGGGCCCACTACTTTTCGTCATTTGTATAAATGATTTGGATGTGAACACAGGAGGTACGGTTAGTAAGTTTGCAGATTACACCAAATTGGAGGTATAGTATTGGAAGGATGTTGTGAAACTTGAAAGGGTTCAGAAAAGATTTATAAGATGTTGCCAGGGTTGGACAGTTTAAGCTAAAGGGAGAGGCTGAATAGACTGGGGTTATTTTCCCTGGAACATCGGAGGCTGAGGGGTAACCTTTCCGAGGTTTATAAAATCAAGAAGGGCATGGATAGGGTAAATAGACAAGGTCTTTTCCCCAGCGTAGGGGAGTCCAAAACTAGAGGGCACTGGTTTAAAGTGAGAGGGGAAAGATTTAAAAGGGACCTAAGGGGCAACCTTTTCACGCAGAGGGGCGGGAATGTATGGAATGAGCTGCGAGAAGTAGTGGTGGAGGCTGGTACAGTTACAACATTTAGAAGGCATCTGGATGGGTATATGAATAGGAAGGGTTTAGTGGGATATGGGCCAAATGCTGGCAAACAGGACTAGATTTATTTAGGATATCTGGTCAGCATTGATGAGTTGGACTGAAGGGTCTGTTTCCCTGCTGTATATCTCTGACTCTATATCACTACAGTTGAGAAGAATGAGGGGAAGATCTCATAGAAACCTATTAAATTGTTACACGACTAGACAGGAGAAATGCAGGAAGGACGTTCCTGATGACTGGAGAGTCCGGAGCCAGGGATCACAGTCTAAGGGCAGGCCATTTAGGACTGAGATGAGGAGAAATTTCCTGACTCAGAGATTGGTGAGCCTGTGGAATTTTCTGCCATAGAAAGCAGTTGAGGTCAAAACATTGAATGTTTTCAAGAAGAGATAGATTTAGTTCTTTTGGCTAAAAGGATCATAGAGTTTGGGGCAAAAGTTGGTACAGGACACTGAGTAGGATGATCAGTCGTGATCAGCCATTGGTGAGCAGGCTCAAAGGGCTGAATGGCCTATTCCCATTCCTATTTTTCTTTGCTTCTTTGGTGAAAGTTTGTGAAATCATCATGGTACCCAATACAATGATAACACTCAGGTTTATGCCAACAGATAGCATGAAATCGAAAGCACTGATCTTTTTTACGTTGTTAATGGTCAGGGTATTTAAATCCCTTGAGAGCCTGACAGTGTTATGACCAGGCACGAAGAGATGGAACAGTATTTCTGTTCATCTCTCCTGGTTTGATTGTAAAGGTGTTTTTAATATTTGAAATTTAGATGTGCCAATCCATCGTATACACCTCACAGATAAAAACAGAAAATGCAGGAGAAACTCAGCAGGTCTGGAAGCTCCTGTGGAAAGAAAAACAGAGTTAAACTTTTGAGTCCAAGTTGTCTCTTTTGTTTTGTAACTGAATTCTTGGAACACATTTTCATGATCACAGCTTTACAGTTCAATTGAGCTTGAACTTCCCTGCACAGCCTGACAGTTCTAACCAGCTTGACAGTACCAAAGATTTATCACCTTTTACACACTTATGCCTACTTTTAATAATTGGAAAGCATTCTTGATCTCTCCTAAAGAGCATATTTACTTCTCTCAAAGGTTTCCCTGAATCTATCCGAATGCATACCCTACTTATCCAAAGAACTCCAGCACATTTCAATCTTCTTGTGAAAGGTTTAGAGCTTAAGGGCAGCAACACCAAAGCAAATGCCTCCTTAAACCAATACAATCTGTCCCCATTTTCCGTTCCTTAAAACTGATGGATGCCGGTTCAATGGCAGGACTTCTAAGAAGTGGGCCTCTGATGCTATTTAGACTAAGCCAAAAACCTTCTCCGTTTTTACAAAGCTTCAAGCCAAAATCTAAAAGCACTACGAAGTGCTGTCAATACCAGTCTGTAAATTCAATGCCATGGTAGTCAAAGCAAAGAAGGACTGTTTTCTTTCTGAAGCAACAACATCAGTAGCAATAAATTTTAGAATCTAGTGGACAACCAGATACTAATAAGGAAGGAAGGAAAGCTAAGCTTTGAGACAGAAACTGTATACAACAGCAACTACTTTATATGGACCACTGAATTTGATTTTCAACGGTTCATCTTGTAATGGTAACAATACTTATATTTCATCTCCCACTTGAAACACTCGGTTTGCTGGACCGTTGTCTGCCCATTCTTTCATTCTCGCCTGTGAAATTTTGAAATGTTCTGTGCCACCCTATATGCTCCTTGTGAGTCTTTCTAGGAACATGGACATGTAATCCAATTTTGAAGTTTACCTTTTCCATTTAAGAACTTGTCCCTAATTAATTTTAACAGCACTCTAATCTCATGACCATAAACCAATTCAAATGAACTAAATCCAGTAGATTTATTTCGTGAATCTCTGATCGCAAATAATAAAATGTCTAATCCTTTCTCCAATCCTGTAGGTATTTGTAACAGTATGCCTTAATCATGATTTGAAAGTCTGATACCTACCCAAAGCTCCCTGTATTTGCAGATGATGAAGTGAACCGTGAATGACTTCCTGGAAAACACACTGTATCTCAACTGTTAATCTATAACAAGTAAAAACTGTGTTAACTTTTCCATTACCATGACAGATGTACTCATCCTGAAAGAAATGACCTCTGGGTATCAAGTTGTCATTTCCATTATTACGACGATATAGTGGCGTTCTACTTTTGTTTTTGATCCGACACAGCACACCAACACTCAAGTAAATGATTCTTCAAAAAGTGGTGTAGGTATCAAAAGTGCAGAACAGATTACATGTTGAAGTTTTCCTAACACGTAACACGTTTGACATGTTCTGCAGAACTGCACATCTTTATTAAATCTGCCCACATAAAATACCCATTTTTTGATGGCTGGGTTTTCTGTGTGTATGTGTATATGCAACCTGTTATAAGAATTTTACATGCTACCTTCAACAACCTGGGTGGGACCATTATAACTAGAAAGACCGACAGCAAAAGTTTCTTTAAATATATAAAACAAAAAAGAGTGTCTAATGTAAAGATTGGTCCTTTAGAGGATGAGAAGGGGGATTTAAGAATGGGAAATGAAAAAGAGCCAAGGCATTGAACAGGTATTTTTGTTTTGTCAGTCTTCACAGTGGAGGACACGAATAACATGCCAGTAATTGATGACAAGGAGAGTAGGTGAGGTTCTAGAAACAATCATTATCACGAAAGTAGTAGTGTTGGGCAAGATAATGGAGCTAAAGGTAGACAAACCTCCTGGCCCTGATGGAATGCATCCTAAGATAATAAAAGGATGGTGGAAGAAAAAGCAAATGTGCTTGTGGTAATTTTTCAAAATTTACTGGAGTCTGGGGCAGTTCCAGCAGATTGGAAAATAGCAAATGTGATGCCACTATTTATAAAAGGGGGTAGACAAAAGATGGGGAATTATAGGCCGGTTAGCTTAACTTCTGTAGTGGGGAAAATGCTTGAATCTATCATCAAGGAAGAAATAGCAAGACATCTAGCTAGGAATTGTCCCACTGGGCAGATGCAGCATGGGTTCATGAAGGGCAGGTCATGTTTAACTGATTTACTGGAATTCCATGAAGACATTATGAGTGCAGTAGACAATGGGAACCCAGAAGATATGGTGTATCTGGATTTCCAAAAGACATTTGACAAGGTGCCGCACAAAATAAAGGTACATGGCATTACAGGCAATGTATTAGCAGGGATAGAGGACTAGTTAACTAACAGGAAGCAACAGTGGGGATAAATGAATGCTTTTCAGATTGGCGATCAGTGACTAGAGTTATGCCTCAGGGATCAGTGTTGGGACTGCAATTGTTTACAATTTACATAGATGATTTGGAGTTGGGGACCACGCGTAGTGTGTCAAAGTTTGCGGATGACACTAAGATGAGTAGTTGAGTGAAGTGTGCAGAGGACTTTGAAAGTTTGCAGATAAATACAGACAGTTTAAGTGAGTGGGCAAAGGTCTGGTAGACGGAGTACAACATCGATAAATGCAAAGTCATCCATTTTGGTAGGAATAACAGTTAAAAGGACTATTATTTTAACAGTAAAAAATTGCAGCATGCTGCTGTGCAGAGGAATCTAGGTGTCCTTGTGCATGAAGCACTGAAGATTGGTTTGTAGGTACAACAGGTAAATAAGAAGGCAAATGGAATTTTGTCCTGCATTGCTAGAGGGATTGAGTTTAAAAGCAGGGAAGTTATGTTACAACTGTATAGGGTGCTGGTGAGGCCACACCTGGAGTACTGCGTGCAACTTTGGTCTCCTTATTTGAGAAAGGATGTACTGGCACTGGAGGGGGTGCAGAGGAGGTTCATGAGGTTGATTCTAGAGTTGAGAGGGTTGGCTTATGAGGAGAGACTGAGTAGATTAGGACTGTACTCGTTGGAATTTAGAATAATGAGGGAGGATCTTACAGAAACATATAAAATTATGAAGGGAATAGATAAGATAGAAGCAGGGAGGATGTTTGCACTGGCAGGTGAAACTAGAACAAGAGGGCATGGCCTCAAAATTAGGGGGAAGCAGATTTAAGACTAAACTGAGGGGGAACTTCTTCACCCAAAGGGTTGTGAATCTGTGGAATTCCCTACCCAGTGAAGTAGTTGAGGCTTCTTTATTAAATGTTTTTAAAGCTAAGATAGATAATTTTTTGAACTGAAAAGAAATGAAGGATTATGGTGTGAGGGTGAGTGAGTGGAGCTGAGGCCACCATAAAATTAGCCATGATTTTATTGAATCGCGGAGCGAGCTCGCAGGGCCAGATGGCCTACTTCTGCTCCTGGTTCTTACGTTTGTCTGGAGGTTTGTGAGGATGTTTCCATTTCCTCATTAAAACTGTTTTTCTTATGACAGCACCCTGGAGCCCCTTCCATGTTGGTTTCAGTGCGAGTCTCTTTGTTAACTTACTTAACTCTGGATTTGCTTCCTGAGCCACAAGTAATGAAGACATGCCAAACACGTCTTCTGAACTATCTGCATTTTTAAATAAAATTTTAACTAATCTAAAACCTGCTCATGGTTTTACTATGATCTCTGATGATGGACTTTGCTCTGATCATCACACAAGATGGAAAAATACCCAAAACTTGTTCCTGCAACTGTTCCATTTCTTTTGCCTCAACTGGACTTTCTGTAACTGTAGGCGAAGTTACAGCTTTGATTCCTGCCAAAGCATTTCCCAGTTATAAGTCAACTCTATCAACACAAATTTCTTAACTAACCCAACTACCACTAGTCCAGACACCAAGTCTCACTCCAATTTGGACCCTGTACAATGGAACTGGGATATACACCACATCTATCCCATTTACCAACACTTTGCTTTCAATGAACTATCTGGAGGAAAACTTAATCCTTCTCCAGCAAGAGAGTTTGAGTAGCCCTTGTATCACTTAAAATAATTATGGGCTTGGATTCTTCCTTTGAAGAAAAAGGGGTTATCTTCTCTTTAGATAAAAACCCTTCATATCTTTCATTTAACCTATGTTTTTAAATTCTCTGAAGTTTCATACATGGCTTCACCTTGTTATCCTTTTATCCCTCTATAAAGTTTACTTTACTTAACCTTTTTGAATTCTGCAGCTTCCTTAAATTCTAGAACCTTTGCCTGTATATCTCAGGCACTGACTTGTAGGCAGCCAATATAGTTTGTTACACTGCATCCTAATCCTGAGAAATTTCATCTAACAGTAAAACATAAGCTAACCATTGTGGGCGGCCCCAAGTGGTGCTAGCGATGATAGCTACTAGTAACTCAGCTGCCAAAGGCACAGGATAGCCATGAGACCTGGGTCACAGGACAGTGAAAAGAGGATGGAAGTCATGAGGAAGAGGTCACTGATTGGGGAGTGTAAAGGGGGTGGTTGTAGGAAATGGAGTGGAGGGTTTTCAGTCATTCAGTAGTTCCAATGCCATGTCTCTCTATCAGACATGAACAAGCAAAACCTCTCCCTTCCCATTCTGCTAAACCACAAGCCCTAGGATGACTCTTTGGGCTTCTCATGTGGTGACTGCTGCACCCATTGCTGGTTGAATAACAGCTATGGCCGGATTAGATCCTTAAGTTGACATTTAAGAAACTTTATTTGGCAGAAGCAGAGGAAGTGGACTCCCCAAAGTGTATCCTCTATACTGCCTCAAAATACATCTGGTAAGAGGGTATTAGATTCCACCTGATTTTCCAATTGCAAGTAAGCCTAGATTCTGGCCATAAACATAAGATACATACTAACCAATCCAGTAAAGAGTTTAGAAAAAAACTTCTTTATCCACAGCGCAGTTAAAATGTGGAACTAGTGATCACATGTAGTTGAGACTATGAGTATAGATGTATTTAAAATAGAATGTATTAGGTAGACAAGAAAAGAACAATACATTGATGCGGTTAAATGAAGAAAGGTGAGAAGAGTACTATACGTACTTGTATAAACCTCTTCGGCCTGTTTCTATTTTGGTTAGCTCAGTTGCCTGGACAGCTGGTTTACGGTGCAGAACAATGCCAACAGCAAGGAATCAATTCCCTAATCAGCTGAGGTTAGCATGAAAGTCCCAGCTTCTCAACCTGGCCCCTCACCTGATTCATGGAGACCCTCAGGATAAACTCACCACCAGATATCTCTCTCAAACAAGAGAACAGACCTTTGGTCCACAACTTTACCTCATTTTGTAATAAGTTGTTAAGTAATAATTCTAAATTTGAAAAAAAAAGTTGCTGTGAGAATAGTTTCATCTTACGAATACAGGGAAAGTAAACTCAGAAACATATCATTTCATCATGTACAGCAGCAAAGTCAGTAACAGTAATTTAAATTCACTTGTACTTACCCTCCGATTCCAATAATAAGTTTTCTCATTTTGACTTTCAAATGGACGTTGTATCAATCTTGCTACAAAATTCAGAAAATAGCGGTACACAAATCCTGCTGGCACACAAAACAAATGGATATTTATGCTCATGCATTTGTGCAAGGTTCAATGACATTGAGTTGAGTCTTCAACAATCTGTTCCTTTTTCACTTCTTACTTCCTTTATCTTACAGTGCTCAATCAGTGGTACACAAGTGTTTAATTTTGCCATCATACCTATTACATGGTGTTTTATCAAGTGCATTTTGAATAGATTTATACATAGCACTCCTCATCAACTCAATCTGCGATTTCATGTAAGAATTTAATCGAGTCAACCAAAAATATTTTTCATTAAAAAAAATCCATGTTGACTTCCATTTATTAGCTCATACTTTTCCAATGCCAATTAATCTTGAGATGAGAGTGATGTAACTGCTGGAAGATCGCAGATGCTAGGCTAGGACAATTTTAGGTCCTTCAGTAACCATTAATTTGCCTCTTACAAAACTTGACTTAAACCTGGGGCTGCCGGAAGATTTGGATATGTGGCAGGAAAGCTAGTCACAGAATTGAACGTGCTTCCCTATTTTCGAACCAGCAGAGGGACATAAAAAACAGTCCAGCTTCTCAGTTATGCATTCTGTTTACACAATCATGTCTCTTTTTCATTACCATTGGATGTCCTTATCTTAAATTGCACCATCCCATCAAATAGTCTCACTAGTGAGTGATTTTTGATTTCTACGATGACAGTATGAACAGATAACAGTTTTGACAAGGATTGCTTTGGGGTTGCATGATACGGCGCAACTCATCTCTAGTGCTTGAGTATAAATTTAATATAGACTGCCAGGAAGAATCAGTGATCTTAAGACCATATTATTGAAGTATCCATATAAAACACAAATGGTACAAAATTACAATATTCACTCAAGGGAAATCACAATGATGGCTAGTAATGGGAATAAAACTAAATTTTTGAGGAAGGGTCAGCGCATTCTGTTGACAACGAGTCGCTAGAGCATTTTTAGCACCAATCCCATCTTACATTTGATATCAGGCTCTTTAAAGTTTGTGAAACAAAAGAATGTGCAAAAATTTTTTTTTAACTGAGGAGAGACAACGCACCTTCAAGTGTGCAACATCTTTTTCAAAATGGCAAGGGTTTTGCCGGTCTGAATGATGGAACTGTAACAGAAAACACTGCACTTTTATTTTCATGAGATCAGATGTAAAGTATTCCAAATATACAAATCCTCCTAACAGGTTTTCTGAAAATGATCTCCCATGTGTTCTATTTTGTACGTCAGATTCATTTATTTTCCAATCAGAAATATCTAATGCAAGATGTCAACATTTTTCTTGTTTTTCTATGACCTCCAAGGCTACTGTTACTCATTGGCTTGTCTCTTGCGCTGTCAATTCAGGCTGACATCAAAACAACGCAACAAGAATGGCAAACAACCTTTGACATTAGACAAGGTAATTGGATCAGTAATTAATTAAAGATAACTTAGGAATTTAAATCATCCAGTGAACACAGGGATAGCTGAAGTTCATTCTGAGTATCTGCTAATCTATTTATAATTCCATAATTCTGACAAATCATAGTCTCCCTGGTATTTTTGTCAGATCATACAGATTAATTTTCTGTACTGCCCTTTGTAGGTTCTATTGTGATCTTATGCTTTTACAATCAGAAATTTTTGGCTATTTTCATTTTGAATAAATTTGTGATGCATATCAGTGCACCCTGTACAATTTTTGGCATTTTAAAGTCTTACAAAGTAGGTGGTATCATACAAGATAATGAATTGAAAATATATGAGTTCCTGCATCACAATAATCAATTTATATTCACTTTCAATTGTAATTATCATTTTACCGATAATTGAGTGCGAACTAATGGGCACTAATTGAATGGGTTGGATTTGACATGGTTTTCGTGTACAGGATATAGCTGGGCAATCATCCACTTGTCATGTACATATCAATGTTAGCGTTGTACTGGAACAGCTTGGCTAGGGGCGTGGCAAGTTCTGGAGCACAAGTCTTTAGTACTGTTGCCAGAGTATCCAGTACCAACAAACATTTCTTGATACCACGTGGAGTGAACTGAATTGGCCAATGACTGGCAACTATGATGCCATGAACCTCTGGAGGAGTCAAAGATAGATCATCCAGTTGGCACCTCTAGCTGAAGAGAATTGTGAATTCTTCAGCCTTATAGTTTGCACTGATGTGCTGTGTTCCCCCAACATTGAGGATGGGGGTATTTGTCAACTATCCTCCTCCAACAAGATGCTATTTTTTCATTCATTCATCCGATGAGGGCGTCGCTGGCTAGGCCAGCATTTATTGCCCATCTCTAATTGCCCAGAGGGCAGATAAGAGTCAACCACATGTAGGCCAGACCAGGTAAAGATGGTATTTTCCTTCTATAAAGGGCATTAGTGAACCAGATAGATTTTTCCCAAAATCGACACTAGATTCATGGTCATCATTAGACTCTTAATTTCAGTTTTTTTTACTGAACTCAAATTCCACCATCTGCGGTGGTAGGATTTGAACCTAGGTCCCCAGAACATGATCTGGGTCCAGATTAATTGTTCATCACCTTTCACAACTGGATGTGGCAGGGCTACAGAGTTTAGATTTGATCAATTGGCTGAGGGATTACTGAGCACTATCACCTGCTACTTATGTTGTCTGGCGCACAAGTCTTTTATTTTTGTAGCTTCACCAGATTGACACCACAATTATAGGTATGCCTGCTGCTGTTCCTGGCATGCCCTCCTGCACTCTTCACTGAATCAGGGTTGACCCCTGGCTTGATGGTAATTAACCTGGACCCAGATAGAGTGTGGGATATGTTGGGCTATGAGGTTCAGAATGTGTCGGAGTTTGATTCTCCTGATGCTGATGGCCTATGATGCCTTATGAATGCCAAGTCTTGTGTCGCTAGATCTGTTTGAAGTCTATTCCATTTAGCTCAATCATAGTGCCACACAACTCAATGTAAGGAATTCTCAAAGTGAAGGCAGGACTTGATCTCCTTAAGGACTGTGCAGCAGTCACACCTAGTAATACTGTCACGGACAAATGCATCTGCGGCAGACAGATTAGTAAAGATAAGGTCAAGGTTCTTTCTAGTTGGTTCTTTGACCACCTACGGCAGACCCAGTCCAGCAGCAATGTCCTTTAGGACTCAGCCAGTTCAATCAGCAGTGGGGCTGCTGCTGAGCGACTCTTGATGGTGAACATTGATATCCCCCAACCAGAGTTCATTCTGTGGCTTGCCACCCTCACTGCATCCAAGTGGTGTTCAATATGGAAGAGGGCTGATTTATCAGCCAAGTGGGGTGGTAGCGTGTGGCAATCAGCAGGAGGTTTCCTTGTTTGACCTGATGCCCTAAGACTCCACCGGGTTTAGAGTCAATGTTGAACACGATCATAGTAACTCGTTCATGACTGTATACCACTATGCTGCTGCACCTACTGCCCTGTCCTGCCATTGGGACAAGACATACCCAGAGATGATGATGTCTGGGACATTGCCTGTAAAGTATAATTCCATGAGAATGATTAATCAGACTGTTGCTTGACTCATAAGACAAGTCTTCCAATTTCAGCACAAGACTGCAGTGTTCTCAGGGCCATGTTTGCGCTGTGGTTCTGGTGCCTAGATCGACAGGCGGTCTGTCCAGTTTCATTCCGTTTTTGAGACCTTCTGATTGTGGCTTGCTGGGCCATTTCAGAGGGCACTATAAGTCAACCACACTGCTGTTGGTCTGGAGTCACATGTAGGCCAGATCAGTTTCTATGAAGATAGATTTCTTCCCTAAATGGTATTAATGAACCAGATGAGTTTTCCCAACATAATTTCATGGTCATTATAAGACTTCTAATTGCAGGTATTTTTAAAATTGAATTCAAATTCCTCCATCGACCTTGCTGGGATTTGAAACAGAACATTACCTGTGTTTCTGGATTACTAATCTAGCAATAATAACACTACGCCATCACCTCACATATATTCATGTCCTTAGTATTCAACTCATCATAAATGTTCCATCTCCATCATTAGAATATTGCGGTCATCATTCAGCAATAAACTTTCTGAAATCGCTTCTTTCTCATCTTTTTCAATCTTGTACCAGGCCCCACCAAATTTTCCAACCCTTCTCGTTGCCATGCAACCCTCCATTATTTGCTCCTATTCTCCCTCACAATGCTTCATACCATCCAACTTTTTAATCACTTATACAAATAATATCCTTCTGACCATCATGAATTTGACTTCAAACTTGCAGTCTGATCAGTATAGAAACTGACACCTGGACCAAATTCAAAATTCTGGTTTTATTACATATTTTATGCACATTATATAATTGCAAGACACAAACATATAAACAGAATATATATTACATAACTCAAGAATTAGGCATGTAATCTCATGTGACATTCTAATGCAGTTGTGAGGGAATGCTGTATTGTTGGAGATGCCATATTCCAAATTAGATGCTAAATGTATATCCCTCATGCCATACGCACTCTTTTTCTTCTTCAGCTAACGGTCTAGTGCTTTTATTATCCATTGAATTTTGGCTTTGGTTGCTCCTTTTCCGCTGTGGGCATATACATCGACTGGACATGAGCCATCCCTTTTCAAAGGCATCACATTGAAATGATCTTTCCTGGCAATTGTCTGCTTCCAATTCTCATGGAACAAATTTACTTTGAAATCACTGCAATCTGTCCTCCTTCAATTAGTTTTTTTATATTCTAGGTTGCCTCTCGCCCATGGCTTAACATTTCCCAGGCGCTTGATCGAGCTTACTAGAAACAAATTAGCAATGCCTTTCCTCAATTAAAGAAAAAGCAAAATATTGCAAATGTCAGAAAGCAGAAATAAAAATAGAAAATTCTAGAAATCCTCAGCAGGTCAGGTAGGATTTAGTTGTCGTGCTTTGTGCATTTACAAACTATGCAATAAAAAACTACCTTCCACCTTATTGTACACTATCTTGGCCTGATTCCATCCAGTAGTTCCTATACTTTACTCTAAAGCTACCACAGCTCTCCCAATCCTTGCTACACGATGTTTCTCCTTACTAATACTAAACCTGATTATCATCCGCCAGTCAAGTTAAATTAAACTGTCCCTAAAACAAGAGCAAACCAACCATGGGGACATTGGTCCTGACTTGTTTGAGGAGCAACTGTCTAGCTTCATTCCTCAAAACTGATCCAATGTCTCTGTAATGAAAAGTGCTCTCCTGCATCATCTCTCCAGCCACATATCCATCTACTCCAACCTCTTATATTTCTTCTCACTAGTGTGTGAATCAAGATAAATCTGGAAGTTGCTGTTTCTAACATCTTGCTTAATTATTCTCTTTCCTTCCTCCCAAAGGTCAGGCTGCAGAAGTTCCATTCCACTTTCTGCTTATGTCATTGGTACTGAAATGAGAACTGTCAGCTGTTCAGCCTCCTCCTTCAAAATTCCCTGCAACTGCACAGGACATCCTTGATTCTGGCGCCTTGGAGGCAACTTTCCATCCTGAAATCTCATCTGCACCTGCAGAAGAGCATGTCAGTTCCCCTAACTATAAAATTCACAATCATTATCGCTCTTCTGATCTTTCCGCTGTCTCCACATACAGTTGAGCCACTCACAGTGCCATGGCCCTGGTTGTATCCTCTAAACGAATCCTCTTCTTCAATAGAACTCAATACTGGTTAGTGAATGAATGTCTTTGGAAGACTATGACAATATCTGCCTGATCCTTTTCATCTGTTGGCTATGTCCCAGTACCTCTCTGCCTGAACACTTTTAAACTGCAGGGCGAATGTGTCGCAAAATGTTATCACGACAGCATGAATGCACGACAGTGACCCCAGCTACTTTTCACCCTCTGAAGACTGAAACTCTAGCTTCCCGGATGCCATCACTTCCTGCATGTGGTTATCTAGGACAAATGAAATGTCCTGGATTTGCCACGTGATGCAGGATGAACATTCCACATGCTTAAAGCTGTCGCTGTATGTATTAAGCTATTAATTTATAGATAAATTGAAGTGTGAAAAAAAAAAACTCACCATTTATTCAACAGCTTCTTCTCTTGTGCAGGATCATTGAGGTTCTACCTCTCTCCTTTGTGTTTCTGCTCTTTTAGTTCTCAACAGATGCTACAAATATAAAAGATAACATAAAAATTTACAAACATAAAAATTTAATACACTGACAATTCATTTATAAATCTGCCTTAAAAACCTCGGGTTCTTTTGCTGTTCTGGCATTAACATCATGTTTTGATTTCTGCGATGTGTAATTTGCTTTTCCTATTCTTTTCATATCTCTGCTCTGTTCCCTCTCTTTTGTGTGCAATACTTCAGAAGGTACTTCACTGTCTATGAAGATCTTTGGGATATCCGGAGGTTGCAAAGGGCACTGTTTAAATGCAAGTATTTCTTCACATTTTAAAATTTAATTTCTACTTGCTTTAAATCATAAACATTTAAAATTACATTAAATTGTTTAGGGGAAGATTTTACATAACTTCTTCATGAATTATTTAAATTTATCTTTGACTGCTTCCCCACTGTCATTCTTTTATTCTCAACTGCTAGAGCAGATTCTCTATAATTACCATGCACCTTATTCTGAACAATATTGTGACATAGGAGCCATTGAGCACCATATGCAGTCACAGAGTCCCTTACCTCCAGGCAGCAAAAAGCCAAATTACTAATTTTAATTCTGAGTTCTGAAGAAGAGTCATGCTGACTTGAAATATTAACTTTGCTGCTTTCTCATGAAGGGTTTAGGCCCGAAACGTCAAGTTTTCCTGCTCCTATGATGCTGCTTGACCTGCTGTGTTCATCCAGCCCCATGCTTGTTATCTCGGATTCTCCAGCATCTGCAGTACCTTTTATCTCAGATCTGGTAGATCTGTTGAGTTTCTCCATTATTTTCTGCTTCATTTCAGATCTCCAATGTTTGCAATTCTTTGCTTTTATTTGCTAATTTATTCACTTTGACAAGATGGGTTGCACACAAAGCAGAGGGAGCACAGGACCGTTCACCCCCAAAATCACAGCAGACTGTTAGACCTCTGACAGTCAGTTGAAAGAGGCCAGAATTCAATCTCACTCAATTTCAGGTTAATTCATGAAGTGAGACTTTACAAATGTATTGTTCCTTATTCTACAACTCACCAACAGTGTTTGTTTTGTGTGCACAAATAACTATAGATTAGATTTGCAAATCTGACATAAACACACAAGTCTCCTTTGTTATGGAAAAGAGGGCATGTAAAGGTGCTGTGTTCATCCAGCCCCACACCTTGTTATCTCGGATCCTCCAGCATCCGCAGTACCTTTTACCTCTGATGTAAAGTAGAAGTTTGCCCATCATTTTTAAATAATCAATTAACAAACTACTGAGCCTATCAAAGAGTTAATTGTAAGCATTTTCTCACTCCTCACTCTATTTATTGGTCATTGGATGGGAAAACATTTAGGAATGCTTTACGCCAGCTAATTTACTGCAACTCAAGAGTGAAAGAAATGGATTAGGAACAAAATTGTTGTTGTGAGTCACAGCAGAGTCTGCTGAAGGTGCCAACGACTGTGTATTTTCAACTTCATTTCATCATTGTTTTGAACCTGCCATGAGAAATAAAGCAGCCACAAAAAAAAAGAGGGATTGAAAAGTCTTTAAGTAGGTGGATGTGACTGCCTTCTTCTTCACGATATGACTTCCATTCCAGTTGATGTCCCATTCTTGAAGTACTCTTTGACTGGAGGGTGCTTCATCATTGTACTTAAGTCAAATACATTAAAAAAAAGCTTCTAGCTTTGTTTGAGTGCAGAGCTAATCAAACTTCACAAACATGCTATTTCTTTTGTAGCTGTGATATCCTCTTTCTGTAATGATCTAGTATGATTAACTGACTAGGATAGGAGTAACATTCCTTCAATAGAAGTGCTGCTTCAAAGTTATTCCAGAGCTATATATCACATTTTAAGAGGACTGGTTTAACAAAAGTTGGCTTTGTTCAACTGGAAGCAAATCTTGCAATATTTTAGTTGCATCAAAGTAAGTTTTATTGGTATCAAAATATTCAAGTAAGTTTACGATGCATGTTGATCAACTTCTTGCATATTTGAGAAATGTAACTTGAATATGATTAAAGTGGAATTTAAGACTGGATTTAGAGTTCTGGGGCTTTTAAATACATGGGCTTAGACATTAAGCAGCATAGATTACTCACACCCAACACCAGATGTGAATCACTCATGGTCAAAACTGTAGTGCAGGGAACAAGAGTATATCCAACGACAACATTTTAAACAGGTCAAATTGCGGGATACAGCTGTAGCTTACCAAAAGACCCTTGACTTACCAAAGAAAATTGAATACACTTTCTCATAAATTGATTCCAATGTGGACTGTTCCATTGTTAGTTTTGCTGGCATACCTGTTCAGCTAATGCAACTAGTGTTTTAGATGGAACTTCCTTTTTCGTCTGAGGATTTCTCTGCAAAGAGACTGCCACGGCCCTCAATCTTGCCTGTCTCATTACATACACTTCTGCCCTCAGCATTTGCCCTCCATTCCAGAAACCTCAAGAGTTCTTATTTTGATCTCCACTCCACTAGCATTCCCCGTTGCATTTGTCAGCCGCTGCCATTGTTAATTACCATGTTAAGATACCACTGAACACACCGTCGCTTCTATTCCAGCATTGTGAAGAAATCATTCTGTCAGTTACCCTGGTTCACTCTGTAATCTCATTCCCCTACCCATGGCAATACTCACGAGATACAACGCCTGACTTTTTAACTCCCTCCTTCTCATCATCCAAAGCCTCAGAACTATATCCTTGAGGATAAACAACAATTTCCTTGCACGTCTTTCAATTAGTAAATTCTCCTTCTCCTCATGCTTTGGGATCAGTATAAGCTCGAGAACCACTCACAGGGAAAGGAAGGTGAACCCCCTCCGGGGGGGGATGTGCGGCCGCAAAAGAAGGGGCTCTAATGCTTCACCTTCCCAACGGAGATTTCGAAGTTGAAAATCCGTTAATATTTCAGGTCAGAGACCAAACATTTACCTGCTTCACCTAAATCGCCCATAGCACCAGTGACGTCTACACGCCCGGCGAGAGTCGGGACACCGGAGAAAACGTCATTGCGCACAACGTGAAGGGTTGTGGACATTGCTGCGATGTCGTCAAGCTCGCCGTAAGAGATGGTGGGCGTCTACGCATGAACTTCCTGGTTACACCCCGCACTCGACAGTTCCTCAATTCGGTGTAAAATCTGAGGAGACCGTGTGTCAAGAGTGATTTTCGACTTTGTTTTAGTCGAAAAAAATTACAAATCAACTGCGGCAATAATGTCGAAACCGCCGCCTAAACCGGCCAAACCAGGTAAGGCGCCGTTTCTCTACAGGTTTATCAGACTTTAAAGTCAAATTGATTGACTCCAGGTCTTTTTTTTCCCCCCCAAAAGAGAAGTTGTTGCCACATTTTCCCGGAGAACAGTCTGAAACACCTCTTTACGGCTGTCATCATATCTCTGAACTCTTGAATTTTCAACGCAGTTCAATCCGCTTGTCATCTCTTGTGGTTTTCATTTAAAATTCTCCAAGTGTTGCTTTTACTGTGTTTAATCGTTTTCCAGTCAGACGCTTGTTGGTACTTTACTCCGCAATAAATGTAAAGACTTTGGTGTAAGTGTGGGTAAGTATCTAAGCCTTGCTTCCCCTCCTCTTGGTTTGAAAGCAGTTCAGTTCTACGGGTGGGGTGCAGGAGCACCCGCCCCTGTGATTGACAAATTCGCAGCTCTACTCTGGCTAGAAGGGATACTGTAAATATTTAACACCTTTCAGTTTGCGTTTATTTGTGGTGTCAAGTTGTGACCTCGTGTTAATATAAAAACAACCATCTTCCAAGATCTGGTGGTTCAAAGGCTCTACAACGTGTTTTTTCAAATGCCAATGTGTCATTCTTTGTGCATGCACAACTCGCATTTGTGGGTTACCACTAACAATCTTAATTATGAGGCTTTGTTCAAGTATGACTTAGAAGCATGAATTAAACTGTTTTTATGTGATTTACTGATCTTGAAGAATTTTGTACCACAACCAAGAGGGGTTTATTTGCTTGGGAGATGTAATTACTCTCTGATTTTTGACTGGTGCAACAGGAAATTTAACAATTGCATAACAGCGCAATTTGACCACCCAAACCAATTCTTGAAATATGCAAACACTTTTGGCACTTCAGACCCATATTAGCTCTTCAATTTTGATCAGTGTCTCTGGAGCCTGTTCGAGTGGGCCACCGCACTCATCAAATGCATGCCTTTATTTAATATGGCAAACAAAAGTGTGACCCTGAGATATAGCAGCATGACGTCTGTATTCATTGGGTACCATGCATTTTGTGTGAGGCCAAATTCAATTCTTCTGATGGAGCATGCTGATGAGCCCTCGAGTGAGTCATTGACATCTTTTTAGATGAATAAGCAGATTTATTGTATAAAATTAATGAACAATGCAATTTTTGTGGAATTTACAGTTTTGTTGTAGCAGCAGAACTAATGCATTAAGCATGCTTTGCCGCTGGTGTGGATTTTCCTCACTTTACTATGCATGCCACGTATCAGCTTATTTTTAGTACCAATTAGAACTACTGCTCAATTATATCTCACCACTGAGCCGTCAACCTGCGTAGTTTGAGAATAAAAGCATTTAACTTTTGCCTGTTTAGCCTAAGATTCATTCTAACAATGAATGAGAGTCATTCTAAACGTACCTGTATGAATTTCTCCACATAATGTTCACCATTAACCTCATACAAATTTGTTTGAGAAATATGATTCTTTTAACCATTTTTTGTCACAGGGATGGGTGAGGGGCAACGGGCCCCTGCATCCTCTGACTTGTAAGTAATTTCAGTGGCATTTGACAAGTTTAAATATGTTTGGACTTGCAATGTAAGTTTTATATAGCTATTACCAGATTCACTTTGCTAATAAAATTCATTGTGTTAACTTTTACGTTAACTTTTCTTGTGAGCTGACTGAAAATATTCAGTTGGCCATTGATTTTTCTTTTAAATTCAAAACCCAGTATGAGTCCATCTCAGTGTCTGCTCATAGTATTGGCGATTCATTCTTAACTCATAACCACAGCCTGTATTTGAATACTACCTTTATTTTAGTGAAACATCCCAAGAAACTTAACAGGATTATTATTGAACAGCCTCTGAAACTAACCCACATAAGGTAATATTAAGACAGTTGACGAACAGCTTGCGCAAATAGAGTCTCAAAGGAGAAAAGAAATGTGGTGGGTCACGGGTAGAAATTCCAACACTTGAGGCCTAGATAAACTGAAGATATGGTCACTGTTGATGGAGCAGTTTCAAACAAATGTACCAGACAGCAGAATTGCATGACTGCAACTAACTTGGGGTCTTGGGAACTGAAGAAAGTCTAAGAATATTTCCCATTCACTTTCTTAAATGGACAATATTGATTGGATGGCAGTGGAGTGGGAAGGTAAGAAACGTTCTGTCTCAGATGAAACATATGGCAGAGAGTGTTTCTTATGATCCTTGTGGATAATGTTACATGCTTCTCCAAACAACCTGCTTTAGTAACTTAATTAGCAGCTAGACAATACACATCTTAAATATTTACATTTCAGTGAGTTGATATCTGTTCTGAGTGAGACATTGTGGGCCACATCTAAGCTGTTATTCCAGTCAGGGAGAGTCAACAATGCAGACCTTCAAGTTGATGAGTTTTTGGACAAGATTTGAAAGCTCAGTTTTGGAATAGAACCCATCCAAAGTGGCTTTCCTCTTCTGAACAGAAGGCTCTTTTCTTTGAGAACAAGGAATCTTCGTTGTAACTATTAATTGAAAACTGTCTTTTAGATATTGGAGCTAAGAAAATGTCTTTTTTTTTAATTCAATGGCTATTGTATTCTTAACTATTGCTCAGATGAAAGGGTGATGTGTGGTTGCCTGACTGTCAATATAACATTACAACAGAGTCTTTGTTCCCATTGTGGTATTCATGTTACATGTTAGATCAGTAGCACAAAAGCATGTACATCAGCAATGATCAGGGATGGAAATAGTGCTTTTGATTACAAATGTGTAGCTTTTTAAAAACTTGCCAATGAAAAATAGTTAATTTTTCAGATGATAATGAACTAAAGCTTTACATTTCTCAAGCTAATTTAATGAAATGTCCAAGGTGCTTCACAAGAGCATTGCAAAACGAAATCTGGACCACATAAGAGATTAGGTTAGATGACCAAAAGCTTGGCCAGGCATGGGTTGGGTAGACTGTGGGGGAATGTATTGGAATATTCCTGTGTAGAAGTGACAAAGTTATGAGTGAGAGTTTTGGTGCCAGATGAGCTGAGACAATGGTGTAACAGTGTGATGTAGTAGTTTTGGATGTAATGGTTCTTGTGACCTTGTTAATATGTTGGAAGCTCAGCATGGAAGACACATGATGCCAATGTTACAAATTGAACACCAAACTAAAGGGGACCAAGGAGTCAAGGAAAGAATTTTCATTTAGAGTGATATGTAGCAATTGTACCTAGTTTGAGAATGGCAAATCTGCAAGGATAAGAGCATGTACATGGCTATAACAGAACTTGACACTAAAAGAGGTAGGATATTAATTGAATCAGAGATAAAAGGTACTGCAGATGCTGGAGAATCCGAGATAACAAGCATGGGGCTGGATGAACACAGCAGGTCAAGCAGCATCATAGGAGCAGGAAGGCTTGACGTTTCGGGCCTAAACCCTTCATCAGAAAATTGAATTGTTGTGCAACCTGCCATGCAATGTGAGGCATAACGGATTAGATTTTTGAGAATATGTTTTTTGTATGGGTTACGTTGAAGTCATGTTTAAATGGAAGGGGTGTGAGTAGTTGCTGCTGAAGACTTGTTGTATCTCATTGTGTATTCAGTGTGACTGTGATATGTATTGAGGGTTTAGGGATTTGCAATACGTTGTTTGGTAGGAAGGTGGGTGTAGATCGAGCAAGTAAATGATCTTGTAAGGTATTGAAGGGAATGTATGTTTAAGAAGTTGGATGGAGTGCTAATCTAATCCCATGCTTTGTCTGACCTCACTTCCATTCAGACACCTGAAGTCATATTAAAACGAATATCCTGTTTCACCCTGATCATTGCTCTGGTATAGTTCTCCTTCTGCTTCCTTAAATTCAAGGGGAGCAGACTTGAACAGGCGTGGTGAATGACTAATTTAGCTATTCACCATCATATCTAATTAGACCAATGGTTCCCAACCTTTTCCGTATCAAGGCACACTTCAAAGAGACAAACAATTCCATGACACCCACTTTTTTAGCTGAATTGGTTGTTCATTAATGTCACGTGTACTTGCATTTGCTTTGTTAAAGGGTTATTAAAGAGATTTGGAACATAGCACATAAACAATTTATCCATTCCTTCTTAGAATCTGTTCCAACACCTAAGATCAGTGGCTTAACTAAAAAAGAATTCCATAAATATTCACCTTTAAATCCGTGCTAACATAGGACATATTCAGACAGGTCAGTTCAGTTGTCATTGAATAATGGTGTGACTTTTTACTGCATGTGTGAGTTCCTTCTCATCCCAGGGATATGATTCTCGATCATTCCAGATGCTCAGAGCGAATGTTTGGTCCTGCACCTGTGCAAACAGACTTCCCATTTTCTGTGCATGCATAGTGCTGGATCTCCAGGCTGCTGTGCCATTTCTCCCCACCAATAATTTTTGATTCCTTTATCTCCAAGTGCTGTATCGAACCCCTCCTCGAAATCATACAATGTTTTGGCCTCGACTGTTTTATGTGGTAGTGAATTCCACAGGCTCAGCATCGTCTAAGTAGAGATATGTCATGATATCCTGAGACTGTGACCTCTAGTTCTGGACTGACTGCCATTTGGAACAAAGACGCCTATGACTCCGTCCCCTGCATGAGTTTTGGAAAATCAGCTCATAAGCTGGGAGAAATTGCACAGCCTTACAAGCAGAAACTGAAGCATGAGGATCTAGTACAGAAAATAGTATATTGCTGGTCTGAAATAACAGATGAGTTCCATGTGATTGCTTGGAGTCAATGGACTGGCCCGTGTTCAAGAGCTCAGCGGCCAAGCTAAGTGTGTATGCCGCTACCATCACAGACTTCACAGTAAGTGTGCAGAGGACTCTCTGCTAAAGAAGTTAATCCGAGTGTTCCCCAACCTGAAACCATGGGTGAACTGGGAGATCCACTCCCTTCTGAAGTCCAGGTCTGAGACATTCAAGTCAGGTCTATACCTATACAGGAAATCTAGGTACAATCTTCACAAAGCTATCAGGGATGCCAAGAGACAGTACCAAATTAATCTAGATTCCTAAACCAAACCTACAAACACGTCAACTGTGGCAAGGCTTGCACAATATAATGGGTGACAAAGCGATGCTGAGTATATTTGCTGACAACAGTGCACCCCCACCTGATGAGCTCAATGTATTTTCTACTTTTTCTGAACAGTCAGAGAAATGCTGTCACCTGTCCTAATAGCCTTGGGTGCACCTGTACTCACAGTCACCCCTGCAGGTGTCAGATTGGTCGCCTTGAGGGTGAACCCATGGAAAGCAACTGGCCTGCATGGAGTTGCTGGCCATGCACTCGAATCCATGCAGACCAACTGATGGGAGTATTCATGGACATCTTTAGCCTCTCCTTACTCCGATCTGACGTTTCCACCTGCTTCAAGAAGACTGCTTTCATTTGGTGAAAAGAAAAATCATGCAGCATGCCTTAATGACTATTGCCCTGACTACTGTCATTATGTAGTGCATCAAGAGACTAGTCATGGCACACATCAACTTCACCCCCAGCCTTGCAGATTGCCATGATCCACTGCAGTTTGCCTACACATGTCCCTGGAACATCTGGATAACAAGGATACCTACGTCAACCTCCTACTAATGGACTATAACTCCGCCTTCAATACCATAATTCCAACCAAACACATCTCCATGCTGTGAGACCTAGGACTCTGCTCTCTCCTCTGCAGCTGGATACTCGACTCCCTGAGCAGCAAATTGTAATCAGTAAGGATAGGTGACAACACCACTTCTGTGATAATCCTCAACACTAGTACCTCGCAAGGTTGCGCAGTCCGCCCCTTTATTATATAGCTTATACATTTAGGACTGTGTGGTCAAATTCTGCTCTAACTCCTTTTACAAGTGTGCAGATGCCATCACTGTAGTGAGTCATATCTTGAATATTGATGTGACAGAGTACAGGAAAGAGAGAGAGCTTAGTGGCTTGGGGTAAAAACAGCAATCTCTTTCTCAATGTCAGCAAAACAAAGGAGCCAACTTCAGGAAGCAATATGAAGGCCATGCCTCTGCCTGTATTAACGGTGCTGAGGTGGAACTTGAGAGTTTCAAGTTCCTAGGAGTCAAGATTACCAAAAATCTGTCTTGGTCCATCCACGTCAACACCATGGTTAATAAAGCACACCAATGCCTCAAGGCTGAGAAAATTTGGCATGTCCACAATAACTCTCTCTAATTTTCATAGATGCACCATAGAAAACTTCCTATCCAATGCATCACAGGTTGATATGGCAACTGCTCTATTCCAAGACTGCAAGAAATTAGAGTTGTAAATGCAGTCCAGTTCATCATGCAAACCAGCCTTCTATCCATTGACTCTATACTTCATGCTGCCTTGGGAAAACAAACAACATAATCAATGACTCGTCCCACCCCAGTTACATCTCTTCCACTCTCTTCTGTTGGGCAGAAGATTGGAAATGAAGATTGAAGAGCAGCTTCTTTCCCACTGTTATCGGACTTATAAATGAACCTCTCGCATATTAAAGTTGATATTTCTCAGGACCCTGTCTGTAGCTGTAGGTTCTGCATTCTGTTCTATTGTCGTGATGTACTTATCTAGGCGAATCATACCTTACGTACCGTGCAAAACAATACTTTTCACTATCTCACTATATAACAATAATAAATCCAATCTTTCATGCACACACCCTGTCTAGTCCTGTTAGAATGCTACAGGTTTCAGTAAGTTCTCCCCCACACCCCACCTCATTCTTCTGAGCTCTTGTGAACGTAGTCCTAAGTGCCTGTTTTCATACATCAGTCCTGTAATCCAAAGAATCAGTCTGGTAAACCTTCACTATAATCTCTCTATAGCAAGAACCTTCTTCCTCAGAAAAGGAGATCAAATCTACGCATGCTATTCCGGGTGCGATCTCATCAAGGCCATATATAATTGCAACAAGATGTCCCTGTTTCCATACTCATCCTCTCTCTGAAGTTAAATAAACACTTGCTACCTGATGCACCTGCATGCTTACCTTCAGTGACTGGTGTACGAGGATACCCAGGTCTCATTGCACATTCCGCCCTATCTCAATTTTATAGCTGTTCAGATAATCTGCTTTTGCTACCAAAGTGGGTAACCTCACATTTATCCACATTATACTGCATTCTGCCATGCATTTTCACACTTATTCAGGTTGTCCAAATTGCACTAAAGTATCTTTGCATCATCCTCACAGTTCTCACTCCCCCTACCTAGCTTTGTCATCTGCAAACTTAGAAATATTATATTTAGTTCCCTCATCCAAATCGATGATGTATAATATAAATAGCTGGGATCCTCGCAATGATCCCTGCAGTATCCCAGTTCACTGGCTCCATTTGGCAAAGGTCCCTTTATTCCTTCTTTGCATGGTGTCTGCCAACCAGTTTTCCATTCATCTTAATACACTACCCCCAATTCCATGTGATTCAAATTTGCACACAAATCTCTTTTGTGGGACTTTATCAAAGCATTCTAAAAGTCTAAATAAACCACACCCACTGTTTCTTACATCAACTCTACCAGTTACATCCTCAAGGAATTTCAATAGATTTGTCAAGTATCATTTCCCTTTTGTAAATCCATGCTGACTCTGTTTGACTGGGCCGCTGTTTTCCACATGCTCAGCTAATTAATTCTTTTTACAGTAGTCTAGCATTTTCTACCTCCTCCACCTCCAACAAATGAGAACAAACCAGCTGGCAGAGTAGTCCATACATTATCAGTAATGACCAGAATAGTAGAAAATATTGAAATGGAATTTTGTTTCTGGAAGCAAGCCGTTACAAAGTGAAATGAATAATGGCTTAATATTTGTGTTAAAGGAAACAATTTTCATGTTATTTCGTGCATATCATTACAGCAGCAGGATATGCTCTTCTGCATTGCTTTTAACAATGTGCTTCAGGTTGGGGTTTTACCAAGTGAGCCAGGCTGAAAGAGGGAAAATCTCACTTTGTGAAGGTGATGATTCAGCCAATTGATTTTGTTATTGCTGAGCAGAATCAGCTAGTGGTGAATGTGTTTGGATATTGAATGATGTACCAGACTGGCAGGACAGACGAGCTAGCATACTTAAACATGCACAGGCCTTTTTCTCACTACCGTTAGTGTAACCGATGTGTTTATATTTACTCCCTCTGGTTTCCTGGAAGTGTATAAAAAAAAATGCAGAGTACACAGAGAGATCGAAAAGTTTCAGCCACTGCACCCACTTGTGGGATATATGTAACGGCTATAATACATGGACACTATGGGCTGTTGCCTAGTAATGCTGTTTTAAATTTAGAAGATCTCATCTGCCCTTATTCTTGAAATTTTATGTTTCTTGGAAATATTTCAAGATGTTTATTTGCTCTAAATGATTTTGTGTTAAGATCATGAAACCATTGGAACAGACTGTGTAGTTTTGGAAGTACCTTCATTTGTAATTATTCTAGCGTAGCCATGAAGCAAGTAGGATCCAGACAAGAGATGTGAAACTGAAATTCTTTCAGGCCTTTTGAGTAACTTATCATGTTGCTAGCAAGCAAAAATGTTAATTTGAAATGATCATTTTCTAACTCATAAGTGGTGCATGCTGTGGATATCAGCTTAGCCCTGAGTTGTCTTTACTGTATGGATGTAGTAACTAACTTGTGTTGGATGTGACTGACCTTATTGCCCTCAGCGTTTATTAATTTTTAAAAGGTTTGGAGATATGACAGAAGGGATTAAATGACACAGTATTCATCAGTGAATGTTCCTGGAGAAGTACAATGTATCAAATCTGACTACCTGAAAAGCAAACTTTTTTTTTCATCTTTTGACTTTCCCGCCACACTGATGTCTTTAGTTAAACGTGGCTGGGAAATACCTTTTTGAGTTGGTCTAAGTCCTGCCCGAGCCAGGCCTTGAGCAAAGTAACACTGGAGCTGAAGCAGTTCCAAATAATGTGCTGGCTAGTCTAGCAGCTGGGTCTCTCATTGTTTCAAAATTGCCTTTTGCAGATTTCACATGAAGAAAAAATGCCATCAACATACTCTGTGACCAAGCCAGCCTGAAATGCAAGATCTGAATTCTGGCACTGACTTGGTCCTGAGGTTGCCAGTTTTGCATTTGGTTTTTAGTTATGAACGGAAGTCCAATCATCTCAAAATTGCCTCTCCTTTTGTTATTTCAAATTGATTCCAATTTATTCAGGGGTCAGGAGAAGGTAGCGTGGTGGCAGATAAAGCAAAATTGACTTCTGTTACAATGGTGTGACTAATATGAAATGGAACTCTGCTGCTAGCACAATTAGCTTTTGCTTGCTGTCTTGCCAGTATCAATTTTGTGTGTTAAGAATTTTTCACATACTAACAGTGGTTCAGTGGTTTTAAGATGAGGCAAAGGATTTTAAAGGAAAAATGTCCCAGCGATGCCTGTGGTTTACATTGAAGGTGTCTTGTTTAAGGGCTCTCTTGTGGCACAGAGACAGAGTCCCCACCCCTAGATCAAGGGGCCTTGGTTGAAGTCCCACTTGATCCAGAGGAGTGTGATAACATCTGAAGAGAGTGATTAGCAAAATAGGTTAAACAAATTTTAGGGCAGCGAGGAAGCTCACTGGTTAGCACTGTTGCTTCATAGCCAGGGACCCAGGTTCGATTCCACCCTCGGGTGCCTGTCTGTGTGGAGTTTGCACGTTCTCCGTGTCTGCGTAGGTTTCCTCCCACAGTCCGAAGATGTGCAGGCTAGGTGGATTGGCCATGCTACAGGGATGTGAAGCTTCGGTGGGTTTTCGGGTGATGGGCCTGGGTGGGATGCTCTGAGGGTTGGTGTGGACTTGTTGGGCTGAAGGGCCTGTTTCCGCGCCGAAGGGATTCTATGAGATATCCACGTGGATGCAAAAGTTTAAAGAGTGGTCAGCATCCAGTGTTTTAGGCTTTTCTTTTTTCTAAAGTGAAATTATTTAAGCATCTGAAATCAAAGTGCTAATTAGGTAAGAAAAGAATCTTATCTCTTGAGAGGTATCATAGTTGAATATGAGTGCCATGCTGCTATGGTGGCAAGGTTTTGTGGTATCTATTTTTCTTCTTGCTGATGAAATAGCTACAAATCATGAATGGGATAGTTTTGTCAGCGACTGGGAGCTCTTAAATTTGAGACCATGTTGCACAAGATTTCCTCTGTGGTTCATTTTCAATGATAAGGGAACTTTGTGTATGCTGACTTGCAAGTGCAAATGTTATCTCCAATAGATTTTAAGTAACTTAATAACAATCTCATGTATCGGTCTGAGTGGATTCTGCCATGATGGACCCAAGACATTGTTACCTTCACTTCAGCAGTGACACAAATTATTAAAATCTTAGTCTTCGTCTATCATTCTTTTTATGGCATTGCTCTCCTGTAACTGCAAATTTCTTCAACCCTGTGTTTGCTCATAAATGGTCTATTCAACAGTCTCCTCTCTTCTGTGCACTACCCTTGCTGACCATTGGTGGGAATCCTTCAGCTGCTTCTGTTCTGCTCTTTTGAAATTTTTTTTCTTTAAATCTCTGCTTTTTCTTCATATCATTTGACCACTTTGCCTTAATCTCTTTTATGTCTCGGTGTCCATTTTTATTACACACTTATAAAGTGCTTTGGGCCATTGTTCATGTGAAAAGGACTTTACACACATTTTTGTATCTGTAAGCATGCACACAATTCATAAGATCACGTACTATTTTCTCTGAAAGTGTGTCACGTGAAATCACTGAACTGCTAACAGTTTCCTTCCTCATTGCACTCTTAAATGATCATTTGGAACAAACCATTCTCAAATCACTTAATCCTCAGATGTATGTAGCACAATGTTTCAACATTTCTGACATTGTGTGGTTTATCATACTGTAGACCTTATGTCCAAATGTCGGTGTTCATTCAAGTGTAACAGTCAAAGCTCCAGATAAGAATGTTTTCACTTTTTTTCTTCACTTGAAGCTAATCATATGTTGTGATTGTATGAATACCAGTATTAGAACTGTGTGCGCACTTCAGACCACTCATTGGCTGTAAGGTCCTTTAGTTTGGTCCTCAGCTTATGAAAGATGTAATATAAATTGAAGAAGGTTTTTGTTGTATGTCTCTGGTGCCTTCCTTAAGTTCTGGTCATTAGTTTTAATCTTTAAACCTCAGTACTTAGAATGCTAACATTTAAAAAATAACATCTGCATTTTAATACTAAAAGGAGAAGGCAATGCATTGAATATTGGCAAACTGTTTGATTTTTGAAAGTGCTGCAATTTTACGTAGCTGTATGGATTGGGAAGTATTGCATTAGCTTCACATGATTCAACAAGAAATCAAACATTTGTTGCCACACTGGAGAATGGTGACATGTATTGGAGAAAATGCCTGGTAAGAGAAGTTATTCTGACTGGGGAAGATGGGGAGGAAAATTCTACATTGAGCTTTATATTCTGTGACCATTTCCAAAGTCTCAATATGAAGCTGCTTTGGGTGCTATTAACTACAGCTGCAGTTCATTTTCTCTTCAAAATGCATCCACGTAGTCAGTGCATGCTGATTACTGTTTTCTCCTTTTAGTATTAAAATGCAGATGTTATTTTTTAAATGTTAGCATTCTAAGTACTGCAAAAACTTCAAGCTTTTTTGAGACAAATTATATAACCCTTTTTGCACTGAAAGTTGATGTTTGTTACTGTTTTCAAATTTGGAGAAAACTTCTTTAATTTCAGGTGCAAATATTAAAATTTCCACTTTCCCCTGACGCGAAATTGGTTTTAATCTTCGTTTGGTCTCTCCATCATTCTCGTAAACAGCATGTTGTCATTGTCACTGGTAACCATTTAGAACTGTACAGCACAGGAACAGGCCCTTTGGTCCATGATGTTGTGCCGAACATGATGCCAGATTAAACTAATCCCTTCTGACTGCCCTTGGTCCATGTCCCTCCATTCCTTGTGTATTTATGTGCTTATCTAAAAGCCCCTTAAACAGCCCTATTGTATCTGCCCCCACCACTAACCCTGGCAGTGCCTTCCAGACTCCTACCACTCTATGTAAAAACAAAACACAATTTGCCACTCATCTCCTTTGAACTTTCACCCTCTCACCTTAAATGCATGTCCCCTAGTATTAGACATTTCAACTCGGGAGGGGAAAAAGATTATGACTGTCAACCCTATCTACGCATCACATAATTTTAGAGTTTTATCAAGTCCCCCTCAGCCTCCTGCACTCCAGAGAAAACAGCCCAAGTTTTTCTGATAGCTCATACCCTCTAATCCAGGCAGCATCTGGTAAACCTCTTTTGCACCCTGCCCAAAGACCCCGCATCCTTCCTGTAACGTGGTGACCAGAACTGAATGCAGTACTCTATGTGCAGCCTAGCTGTAGTCTTATAAAACTGCAACATGACATCCTGACTCTTGTACACAATTGCCCGACGAATAAAGGCAAGCATGCCATACGCCACCTTTATCACTGTCTATTTGCATGGCCACTTCTCAGGCAGCTATGACTTGAACCCTAAGATCCCTCTGCACATCAGTACTGTTCAGGGTCCTGCCATTAACTGTGACTGTATACTTTTCCTTAACATTTGATCTCTCCAAGTGCAGCACCCCTCACATATCTGGATTAAACTCCATTTACCATTTCTCCACCCATATCGGCAAATGATCTATATCCGGCTGAATCCTTTGATAATCTTCTACACTATCCACAACTCCACCGATCTGTATTGTCTGCAAACTTACTAACCCATCCATCTACATTTTCATCCAGGTCATTTATGTAAATCATAAACAGCAGAGGTCCCAGTATGGATCCCTGTGGAACACCACTAGTCAGAGACCTCCAGCCTGAAAAACACAGTTTCGCCACTACCCTCTGCTTTCTATGGGCAAGCCAATTCTGAATCCAAGCGGCCAAATCACCATGGATCCAACGCATCTTAAGCTCCTGGATGAGCCTGCCATGAGGGATCTTGTTGAAAGCCTTACTAAAATTCACGTAGACAACATTCTTTGCTTTACCTTCATCAATCACCTCAAAAAATTCAGTCAAGTTAGTAAGACATGACCTACCTGCACAAAGATATGCTGACTGTCCCTAACTAGGCCATGCTTTTCCAAATACACGTAAATTCTATCCCTAAGAATTCTCGCCTCAATAGCTTCTGAGCCTCTGTGAGACGCGCCATCTGTAGTTTCCTGGATTATCCCTATTTTCCTGCATCAAAAGGAACGCTATTAACTACTCTCTAGTTTTCCAGGACCTCTTCAGTGGCTAGTGAGGATACAAAGATCTTGGTCAAGGCCCCAGCAATCGATTCTCTTACCTTTCTCTATAACCTTGGGTAGATACCATCGGGCCCGGGGGACTTATCCACCTTAATGCTCTTTAAGAGACCCAACACCACTTCTTTCTTGATCTCAAATCCCTAGCATATTAGCATGCTCCACATTAATCTCACTGTCCTCCCTATCTTTTTCCTGGGTGACTACCGACACACAGTACTTATTTAGGATCTTGCCCACACCCTCTGCCTCCAAACGCAAGTTCCCTCCTTTATCCTTGAATGGTCCTACCTTCTACTTAATTATCCTCTTGTTATTTGTGTATATATAAAATGCCTCGGGATTCCCTTTCATACTTCTTGCCAAGGTCATTTCACGGCCTCTTCTTACTCTCCTAATTTCCTGCTGAGTTCTTTCCTGTTTTCTTTACATTCCTCAAGTGCCCTATCCGATTTTCCTTCCTAAACCTTACGCTTTTTTCCTTTTGACTAAATTCACAACCTCCCTCATTATCCAAGTTTTCAATTCTAAACATACAACCTAGCAAAAATGCTCAAGTATTTGACTGAGCGTTTTTTATTTTGTGGTGAAGGTACAGCTCCTTCACCATTGCTCAGGGGGAATATCTGAGGCAATTGTAAACCGGGCATTAAGATCTCATCAATCACAGTTAACACTTCGAAAAGAAATATGAATACCTCATTTTCATATTTCATCGATAGAACTATGCCATCAGTTTCTTTAATAAAACCAGTTTCTTAGCGTATCTAATTATAATCCATATTGTTATGTAGTCAGGATTACCTCCTACATCTCTTCTCTCTTGTACCCCTCTTTCTCACCCCATCCCTTCCCTAATAACAAAAAATAATTCCATGAGGTATATTAATATTTTTGTGCTGTACCTCTGTAGAGACTGCTCACCAGTGTCCCACTGTTCTGATTAATTCTCCATAGTTCCAGCTATTTTTAGAGGTGAAGCTTTTAATTACCCTCTCTTGATAATGTAGGTCTCCGTCCTTGCTCTGATTACTGTACTTTTCCAAACTACTCTATTTTGTAATGAGATACTATGAAGCCTACTGTAGATTTCCTCAAACTGAGCAGTCCTGCAGTTTCTGTTCTTCTAGGCACAAGCAGAGAATAAGCTTCACCCATTTTCCATGTCTGAAATTATTTGACTCTGCTTACAGTGTGGTTCTGTCCACCAGTCAGTTATTTACTTTGCTTGCAGTTCTCACATGTTAGCCAAAGTGCAAACTGCAACTAAAGTCCTCTTCCAGCAAGCAGCGTATAAATTGAACCTAGAGAGCCTTTGTAAGTTCTATCCATCTTAGTATGGAAATGGTATGCTGTGGGTATACTCTTAAAACACCTTATAAACTAGTTACCAATTATTTAAAGTTTCTCCAGATAATTTTTTTTATATCGTATGTCTTGTATTCTGACTCTGTTAAGCATACACTGGGAACCTTCTGAACTTTCTTTTGATGGCAATCAAAGTCCAGCATTTTAATTACCTTAGTTTTATGACCGTAATCTTCCCTATTCTAAATGTTACTTAATATTAACATAAACTAGATATTTGAACTGGATATTTGCAGCATGAAAATACATGAATGAAAATGTCTGTGTGTGTACTGTTAATGAATTCAAGTCGTTACCCTCACAGCAAGGCTTGAATAATTATCATGCATTCATAAAATTTTAGTTAACTCTCTCAGTGAGCATTAAATTCATTCACTCTAGGGATAATAGACCCTAACTTCATCTGTTTGGATTTCTGTTTTTATGCTAGAATAATCCAGAGTGTAAATGTCATTATTTTTCTGAAAAGTGAAATCCTGTCTGTGGTTAGATTCTGTTAACTATTCTGTTTACTGTACAGAATTGAGTTCCGAAACATTAACTCTATTTTCTCTTAGGTGCAGCCACATCTAAGTTTTTCCTGCAATTTTTGTTTTATTTAAGATGACTCATTTTCCCAAGCTCCCAAAATCACATTTTGCATTTATGTTGGTCTCATTAATTATCCCACCCTTTCAATGCCACCATGCTGTACTTGGATTTGTAATCAACTTCAATTTTTCACCCTACAATGGATATTTTAATTTACAATTTGGTAAGCTACAACCTGGCACGAGAGATTGAGCAGGTTTTGTTGTGCACAAGATGCACTTGTGTTTAATATATGCCCACTCAGAGCAGATCCTGTGGCTTTTTTTCTTTATTCACTGGATGAGGACGCTGCTGGCTAGGCACATTTATTGACCATTCCTAATTGCCCAGAGGGCAGTTAAGAGGAACACACATTGGCTTGGATCTGGAGTCACATGTAGGCCAGACCAGGTAAGGATGGCGGTTTCCTTCCCCTGAGGACATTAGTGAACCAGATGGGTTTTTCCAACAATCGATCATGGGTTCATGGTTATCATCAGATTCTTTAATTCCAGATCTTTATTGAATTCAAATTCCACCATCTGCTGTGGCAGGGTTTGAACCCAGGTTCCAGAATGTTGTCTAGGTCTCAGGATGAGCAGTCCAGCGATAATACCATGAGGCTATCGTCTCCCTCAAACAACAAGATGGTGACCACATAGACCCCTAGTTCACCCTTGCGCTCAATATCTAGGTCAAACCCCACTTTTGGAGGGGTTTTAAGGTTTCAAGGATTGAGTTATACCCTGGCGACAATAGTAAATTCTTAAAAGCTCTGCAATAATTTTACAACTCTTACAGGAGGAGTATACGGTTAATCAAGCCCCACTGTTCCATAAGCCCTAACTAAAGTGTAACAATTTTATTGACTTATCAAAATTGTTAATTTGTTTGTCTTTTGTAGTATGCAAAATACAGGAAACACTCACCAGGCTTCTCTAATGAATTCCAGAATAACTCATTTATTAGAAGCAAAATTTATTTTTCAGTCAAGCGACAGAAATGGTTAATAACTATGCCCCTCTTTCAGAATTAAACTATATATCCTTAACGCTAAACGCAATTTGTACAGAGACATGTCAGTTCTGCAGAGGTATGGGTTTTAACAAAAAAACTTGAAAAGGAACAAAGTGCTGTTTATTAACTGAGAAGATCGAATGGCTTGACTTCTCACTAACTTTGATTTCCTGTCAATGGGATCAAATTGCTGACAGTCTCAGAATGATGAAAGATCTTTAGACCATTTTCACAAATACATCACTGAGCACTCTTCCATTTACTTTGTCTCATGCTGACCGAGAGAGAGATATCTGCTGTTCCCGAGATAAAAGGTACTGCAGATGCTGGAGAATCCGAGATAACGAGCTTGGGGCTGGATGAACACAGCAGGTCAAGCAGCATCAT
>JAHRHZ010000012.1:65677905-65740708 GCA_024137785.1 Ginglymostoma cirratum
TCCCCCTCCCATTCCTCAGATGACATGTCCATCCTTGGCCTCCTGCAATGCCACAGTGATGCGACCCGAAGGCTGCAGGAACAGCAAATCATATTCAGCCTGGGAACCCTGCAGCCCAATGGCATCAATGTGGATTTCACAAGCTTCAAAATCTCCCCTCCCCCAACCGCATCCCAAAACCAGCCCAGCTCATCTCCACCTCCCTGACCTGTTTTTCCTCTCACCTATCCCCTCCTCCCACCTCAAGCCCCACCCCCATCTCCTGTCTACCAACATCATCCCGCCCCCTTGACCTGTCCGTCCTCCCTGGACTGACCTATCTCCTCCCTATCCCCCTACCTACCCCCTACCTACACTCTCACCTTTACTGGCTCCATTTCCGCCTCTTCGACTTGTCTGCCTCCTCTCCACCTATCCTCTATCCATCCTCTATCCGCCTCCCCCTCTCGCCATATTTATTTCAGAACCCTCTTCCCCTCCCCCATTTCTGATGAAGGGTTTAGGCCTGAAACGTCAAGTTTTCCTGCTCCTATGATGCTGCTTGGCCTGCTGTGTTCATCCAGCCCCAAGCTTGTTATCTGCTGTTCTCTGCAAGTTTCTCCATCTCGGTCTGTGAAAGCACGCTGCAACTTCAGTCTGTTGCAACATATAGCATAGAATCTAGGGCTTTCACAAGTCTTTGTACAGCATTTAAGGGCCATTAAATCCACTTCATTGCCCAAAGATTTATTGGACTCCTCTTCCCAAATTATACTTGCTTTTACAGTAAATGACAAGCAATTCATGGTTCTCTTCAAATTTAGACTTTGTTTCTAAGAAATGGCATAACAAATTGTCTTCACCCTAGGGAAGTCCAAACAGTCCCATGTTTCATGTTTTCATAGTCCATATATTCCTAATAGTAATAACACACTGGGGAATCTGCATTCCTCCTATGCCCAATATATCCTTTGAAAGAACAAAAACAAAATTGCTGGAATAGCTCAGCAGGTCTGGCAGCATCTGTGAAGGAACAAGAATTCTTTGAAAGTGCAGTTTGCTATACCATGCAAGGCTATGGGCCAAGTGCAGGGGCTCGCATTAGAATGGGTAGATGCTTGATGACTGGTGTGGACACAGTTAGGCCGAAGGCTAAAAACTTTATAACCCTCTACCTGTCCACCTGTACTGACTCCAGTTGTGGCTTAACCAGAGCTTTCTGTAGCTGTAGCAAAACATCAACTTCACAGTAACCACATCGTAAGATGGAGTATAATGGGAGCCTGACAACACAATGCTGCATAAGGCATGTTAGATTGGCGTGTAGACTTTCAACCTAAGTATATACTAGGAAAGTCAGATGGACAAAAGTAACCTTGAAGAGGAATTCATGTAACATTATTGGGATCAGATCTGATTTTGTGCAATGAAATGGGATTAATGAATGACCTCCTAGTGAAGGCATCCCTATGTAACTGTGCTCATTAATAAATTTTATGATCAGTTTGAGAGAGAGAAAAAGCCATGTATTTTAAACTTTATTTTGGGCAATTATAAGAGTATGGAAGCCGAGCTAGTTAAAGTAGATTTGCAAATTCAGCTGCGGAATGGGTCAATGGAGGTGCAGCAGCAGACTTTTGTGGGGATTTTTCTGAATATAGTTACACAGCAATATGAGTGAAAATTTCCAAGGGAAGGACCCAGTATTTGTGAAAGAGAATTGTTAGGAGGAGGCCATTCAGCCCATCATGTCTGAACTGACTTTCTGACAGGCATTGAGACTTGTTGCCCTTCACCTGCCTTTTTCCCCGTAACCTTGCGGATTGTTTTTATTCAAATAATCATCCACTGCCCTTTTAGATGCCTCAGTTGAATCTGCCTCCGCTGCATTTTCAGGCACTGCATTCCAGGCTGGAACCATTTGAGGTTTTTTTTTCTCTCTCCACATTTGCTATGTTTGCAACTTAGTTTATGTCTGTGCCTTCTCACTCTCGCTCCTTTTAACAAGCAGGAACAATTTCTCCCTAACTACTGTGTATCCAGCCTCCTCGGCATTTTGAAAAGTTCTCAGATCTTCTCTCCAAGGAGAGTAGTCTCAGCCTCTCTAATCTATCCTCCTAACTGAAGTGTGTTGTCCCTTATACCTGGAACTATTCTTATAAATCTCCTATACAGTCTCCAATGAGTCCATCATTCCTGAATGATGGCACCCAGACTTGTACGCACTCATCCAGCTGATGTCTAACAAACATCTTATCCAAGTGCAGCATAACCCCCCTTGCTGTGTGCCCCTATTAATAAAGGAGAGTACAGTGCATGCTTCAACTGCTGTTTTCAACTGTCCTGCTACCTTCTGTAATCTAATCCCATATTGCTCTTGTCCATGTTTTTTCAACCAAAATCCATCACATCACACTTCTCCAAATTAAACCTCTATCTGCCACTCCATTAATGTTTCCCTTTTGGAGCCTTATATGGTTCTCCTAATGGTTTACACTGCTTCGAAGTTTTATTATCATCTTAGGAGAAAGTGTTAGATATACCAAGCTTATAGCTGCTGGAGTGTAATAGAGTAAGAAATGACCTGATTGAAACCTATAAAATCTTGAGGGGGCTTGACAGGGTCAGTGTGAGGAGGACGCTCTCTCTTGTGGAAGAACCTAGAACTCGGGGTCACCCAATTAAGATAGATACAGCAAACCCTTTTCTGAGGGTTGTAGATTTTTTTTTTTTTTGGAGCTCTGCTTTTTGAGGAAGAGAGTCTTCAAATGTTTTTAAAGGCAGAGGTTGATGGGTTCTTGGAAACAAGGTGGTGAAAGGTTAGTAGAGAATGGTTAGGTGGAAATACAAAGTTGCCAATCAGATCAGCCATGATCTAATGAAATAGGGAGCAGGTTTGAGAGGCCAAATGGCCCACTCCTGTCCCTGACTCTCATTTGTATGTTCATATGTTATAGCTTTTCTGTTATGCAGACTGGTCTCAGCTGTAGTGATTATATTATATTTTGTACCCTGTCACCTAACAAGTGAGTTCTGTTCAGTTCAGTGATCTACACAGACTGTAAACTGCGCAACTGAGATATAGTTCATTGTGTAGGAGGCTGCTTATTCTAAGTACTACTTCAACTGCTTTGGAAATGATGTGCTGTTCTCCTTTGTCAGGGAGTGGGTGGAGATGTATGTTATGGTTACTAAATCAGGAGAAAATGCTCAACTAAGACTGCCATAACTTCGGGCTTATAATTGCAATCAATGTAAGCAGTGGCATTACTGAAAGGAAATGGTAATTGCTCGAAGCACTGTTGCAGATATTTATATTTTAGCTGCTGGAGTATGTTATACATCTCAAACAGACGGGTCTTGGACCCTGACATCCTGGTCCAGAGATAGAAACACTATCATCACGCTACAAGAGCCGTGGAAACACTGTGGATTTGAAAGAGTTAATACTGATTGAGTGCCACGAGCACCACCAAGTTTGGTGATGTCATGATTGTCAGTTGTCATCTAATTGATGCATTTTCCATGGCAACACCTCTACCAATCAGTCCACTTGCCAACCAGTCCATTCAAGCTGTTTCCTTTACATTGCTTTTCTTGCAGATTTCTTAATGAGAGCAAGATGAAAACCTTTGACAAAATGAGAAGGCTTTCAGCAAGTTCTGTACTACCAAACAATGACATTGATAGAGCCTAACCCAAGATCAGGTTGTCCTAATAGCCTTTTAAATGTATACTTGTTTTTTGGGCAAAGAGCCTAGTGGATTGTTAATCTGGTGACCTGGGTTTGAATCCTGCAATGGCAGATAGAATTTGAATTCAACAAAAATCTGGAATTAAGAGTCTAATGATCTTGAATCCATTGTGGATTGGGAAAACCCATCTGGTTCATTTAATGCCCTTTAGGGAAGGAAACTGCCATCCTTACCTGGTCTAGCTGACATGTGACTCCAGACCCAAGCCAATGTGAGTGACTCTTAACTACCATCTGAGAAATTAGGGATAGGCAATAAATGCTGGCCTAGCCAGTGACAGATTCATCCCATGAATTAATAAAAATACACCATATCTTTGTACCATACATAATTGTAGAGCTGTGATGCCATATGTTGTTTATGACTAAAGACTCTTCCAGTAAGAACAGAAGGTAGCTGTCCTCTTCCATACAAGACTGCATGGGTCCTGGGTAAACCAGAATGTATTCATGGCAGCAAGCAATATGGTAAACAGTGGTGGCATGCTGAAGGTTTGCTTTAGCTTTGCCATGCAGCATGCTGGTCTGCAATGGTGACATGAAGACTTATCTGCCTGCTCATCCAAAACAGTAAGCAGTGCTGTTGAGATCCTAGGATTTGATGAACCTTAGAGAAGAAAATGTTGTGGCAGCACTCCTTACTGCAGAATGCTTCAAATTAAAATAATATTTCAGAATTGGTAAGAAATGCAAGAAAAGGATAGGTGAAGCTTGTATCTCTGTTCAGAGGCACAGGCTGCATCACAAGGTAGTAGTCGGTGTCTGGAGTGAGAGTTCAGCTGCTGGTGAGAACAGAAGTAAAATAGTCGGAGAATGAAGCACTGTTGTATACAATAGGAGATTGCGAGTGTTAAAAATTAAAACCATTGATAGTAAGGGGAAAAAAATTTATATGGCATGGTAAGTCTGGCTAAATGGGCAAAGTATATCAAAAAAACAAAAAATAAGTTTGCAGCTTGGATCAGGCATGGCTGCTATAGTATGTACATACCACAGGGCACAGCTAGAAAAGAAACAAAAGGAACAGGGCTTTGTCAGAAACTTGTCCCTGACTCTGAAATCATGGGCCTGGTAATTAAAAGTGGGTTAGTGTTGGGCAAGTTAAAGATGTAAGCTGTTCTGGTTTGAACGGAAGCTTTTCAGAAGAGTTGCTCAAAGCAGTGGAAGTTGGGAAACCCTTCGCCAAAGCCACGAAAAACAGGAATCATCCAGTAAAACCACGGAGATAGCAGGAGTCACCCATTTCAGTCCCAAATTATGGGAATCCTCCAGTTCAGTCACAAAACATAGGACCACTCTTTTTGCATCAGAGATAAAAGGTACTGCAGATGCTGGAGAATCCGAGATAACAAGCATGGGGCTGGATGAACGCAGCAGGTCAAGCAGCATCATAGGAGCAGGAAAACTTGACGTTTCGGGCCTAAACCCTTCTTCAGAAATGGGGGAGGGGAAGAGGGTTCTGAAATAAATAGGGAGAGAGGGGGAGGCGGATAGTGGAGAGGATAGGTGGAGAGGAGGCAGACAAGTCGAAGAGGCGGGGATGGAGCCAGTAAAGGTGAGTGTAGGTAGGGGGGTAGGGAGGAGATAGGTCAGTCCAGGGAGGACGGACAGGTCAAGGGGGCGGGATGATGTTAGTAGATAGGAGATGGGGGTGGGGCTTGAGGAGAGAGGAAAAACAGGTTAGGGAGGTGGAGATGAGCTGGGCTGGTTTTGGGATGCGGTTGGGGGAGGGGAACCCCCAACCGCATCTTTTACCCGATGGAAAACACTATAACTTGGATAGCAGAGGTCTTTGATTATGTTCGCTCCTTTCCCAAGGAAGCAGGAAGTACAGACAGTCAGCGGTTGGAAGACTGGTTTGCGTGATGGACTGAACAGCATTCACAACTCTCTAATTTGTTGCGGTGTGTTGGGCAGAGCAGTTGCCATATCATGCTGTGATGTTTTCTATGGTGCATCTATAAAAATTGGTTAGAGTCATTGAGGACGTGCTGAATTTCCGTAGCCTTCTGAGGAAGTAGAGGCATTGATATGTTTCCTTAGCCGTGGCTATCAGGACTGATTTGGTGATACGTAATCTGAGGAACTCAAAGCTCTCAACCATCTCCACCTCAGCACCATTGATACAGACAGGAGCATGACCTCCACTCCATTTCCTGAATTTAGTGACTGGCTCCTTTGTTTTGCTGACATTGAGGGAAAGATTGTTGTCTTTACATCGTGGCACCAAGTTCTGTATCTGTTTCTTGTACTCTATCACATCATCGTTAAGGTCCAACCCACTATGGAGGTGTCATCAGCAAACGCGTAAATGGAGTTAGAGCAGAGTCATCAGTGCAAATAAAAATCGACTGAACACATTAGAAAACCATTGGCATCCTAAATGGTATTAGTAGGAATACGTAGTTTCAGAGATGAACCAAATAGAACACAAAATTGAATATCCTGGAGAAAACAGTTCTTCAGGTTTAAAATAGCTTCTAAAAATTTTTCTGATTTAGCAGCTGAACAAGAGAGTATACTTCTGTATGCAGTTGGGAGTACAGTTGATGTTCTACATCAATATAGCTAGGATGGAGACCAGACACTAAGTGTCGATGACAATATTTGGAGCACCCTGGAGCAAAGAAACTTCACTGGGGTTTCTGGTGGCTGGTATATTAGAAACTGAATGGTTGTATTGTAAAACAATAGGTATTTCCAGAATGTGTGCTGCACTCGGACACAGCCACAGAAAACCAAAAAGATGAAAGAACCACCCCATAGAGGTAAATGAAGTAGAACAATTGCCAGCTGAATTCAAACCCGAAATCATTCCTGATCTGCTTCGTTAATTTATTGGGCAAAAATATTTTGTTTTTTATTTGCTGTCATTGTATGCCTCGCTCGCTGGTCAATGGGTAGATTTCTATGTGCAGTTCTTTGAGAAACTGACAATCAGTCTGTGCTGTGTGGAGTTCTGTGGTTGTGTTTAGAAAATCCAAATTGTGCGCAAAATCTGGGCCTTGTGCTTAACTGTTAGTTGAAATGCTCCTATTTCCTCATCTACTCCAGCATTCTGCTTAATGAACAAATTATTTGAAGTGGAAGAACTTGGTTCTGCTGCTTGAAGTATGAACAGAGGTACCCGTTGCCTGTCTTTAAAGCTTCTGAAATGTTTAGCATTGTGCCATTTTGATTCTTAACCTTTTGCCATCTATTTTCTATACAACTGTCTACAAATGCCAACTGTCAGTATGCTATCCTTTTATAATAATGAAATATTGCAGTGGATTTATATTAACTGTGTTCAGATTTTCACACTTCTGATTTCTTTTCATGATATCAGACTGCTGGCTATACTCTCAGGGCCTACACAAGTTATGAAGCTTTACGCCAGTGCTTGACAAACTGTTTCCAATATAACCTCAACAGTTCAAAATTAACCTGACGGAATATATCAACAAAAAAACATGTTGCTATGCTATTCCATTGTCATTCAGTATGCAATGTGAAAGTTTGACTATTATATATTGATTTGTACTATTATGGACCAGACCAGACCAGACCAAGCCACCTTCGAATATATCACAGACTTGGCATAAACCTTAACTTTTATCCTCTTTAAGGGCAAGTCCAAGATGCTGTGTTCCAGACGTGATTCAATTGGTCACGCTATTCAGCTTTAAGCAAAACCTACTTTATTCTTACACCCAGTTACAGTATAAACAACAGAAAGAATTGGTATAACTTTAATTCTGTTAGAAATCTCAACTGAATAATAGATTATTTAACTACAGAACAGTAATTGTTCTAATACAGTAACATGCCACAAACATATCCTTGGCAAAGACAAATTCAGTAAAATAGATTGTCTCACATGCGATGTTTCTCCAGTCGAGAAGAAAAGAATGCCACGAGAAAATTCTGGCGGAGAGAGAGAACACAGCTTTTTGCTGAAGCTGAGAGAAGTATATGCCTGCTCCATAATCAATTTCAAAACCCAAACAACTGAAAGCTAAGCTAAAACCCTGGTCTTCTATTGTTCTAACTTTAGCAAAAAACAGCTCTCGAAGCTGACGCTCACTTTCCTGGCAAAACCAAATAACCACCTATTTATTCCCTGCCATCAGTTGCTGAAGTATACTTGTTTGCCTTTCCTGCAGCACCTTGAAATGCAGCCATGTCTGGTCAACTCACTGTTTTAAAGCATCTTCTGAGGTTAAAAAGCACTTTAGGCTTACATTTGTCCCACCACCCCTTTTTCCTGTTCAGCAAACTGAGAGTCAAAGCTGCCTTGCCAACATTTCCTCTCCACCATTGTTGCATACACACTTCAGCCTGTGTAGCTTTGTTTGCCACTGTTGTTAGGTTTAAATGTGTGATATTTGTGTGTGATAGCAACTGGCTTTGACAGCACTGTTTACAATGAATTCAGTGTGTGAAAAATATTCAACAAGGTCAAGAAAATATTACTGGGCATTAAGGGAACGAGATTTTTTTTTCGGTATGAAGCCCGAGAAACCCCAAGTTTCTACGCAGCCATGCAACATTAGATCTGAGAAGAAAAATGGTAGGGCCCAGTAGCTTTTTCAAGCTGAGGGTTTCATTTGCATATAATGCAATTTTAAGAATAGACCAAAGAGTTCATGGCTTTGCCTTTGTTTTTCAGGTCAGGTGAGAGTTTACAGAGCTCTGTTTACGTTTGAACCCAGAACAGTAAGTACTTTTTCTTGCACTGAAAACAATTGCTGTTGGTAAATAGCTATGTGGTTCCTCTATTCAAGAAACAAGGAAAACAGATAGCAGGAAACTAGAATCCAGTTCACTATCAACATCCTTTGTAACGAAATGCTGCAAACTATTAGCGAGGAGGTTATAATGAAGCACTTTGAAAATCTTAATGTAGTCAGGCAGAGTCAACATAGTTTTGTAAACTGTATTTGCTTGTTAATTCCTCAATGTGGAAAAAGGGGAGTTGTTTCATAGAAATGTAGAAGATAGGAGCAGGAGGAAACCATTCGGCTCTTCGAGTCTGCTCCACTATTCTTCATGATCATGGCTGATCATCGAACTCATTTGTCTCATCCTGCTTTCTCCCTATAACCTTTGATCCCATTCACCCCAAGTGCTATATCTCGTCACCTCTTGATGCCAAAACATTGAATGTATTCAACTACTTCCTGTGGTATTGATTTCCAAAGGCTCACCACTCTGAACTGTTGTATTGTTGTCAAATATCTTCTGAAAATTTAACAATGTGCTTAATCTAAAGTTGTGATCCAAATTAAGAACTCATGGTGGGTGGAAGCATGGATCTAGGAATAGTTGGGTTATAGGAAGTCATGGTTGGGCATAAATGGGTCATTTTCAGATTGGCAGGATAAGATAGGTGATGTACCACAGTGATCAGTGTTGTGCCCTTGATTGATTGTTTACAACAGGATAAATGAATTGGATAAAGGTACAGTGTCTGATTGCTAAATTTCGTAGTCATACAAATTTATGTAAGAAAGTAAGTTGCAAAGAGGATGTAAGCAAAAGGACACAAGTTAAGTGAATGAGCAGGAAATTCGCAGATGAAGTATAATGTACAAAAATGTGAACTTGTCCACTTTGGCAGGAAGAATAGAAGGGCATATATTTTGAAATTAAAGTGATTTCAGAAATCTGAAGGGATCTGGGTGTCCTTGCTTGTAAATCACAAAATGGTTAGTATGCAAGAACACAGAGTGATGCCGAATGGACAGTTCCCCTTTCGGGAGTGATTGGAACTAGGTGATACAACTTGTAAGTAAGGGGTTCCTGTTTTAAGATGAGATTAACTTTTTGGAAGCTGTGAATCTCTGGAATGATATTATCCAGAAAGCAGTGGAGGTGGAGTTGTGAATACAAATAAGGCAGGTAGATAAATCCCTGACTAACAAGGGGATCCAAATTACTTAAATATGAATGTTTCAGGATTTGTGGACTTTGTTTATTCTGGATAGCTCACAATTCCCAGCAGCGTAGTAGTTGTGACAAAAGGTTCTTGTGCACTACTTTATATGTATTAACTAATTGAGTTTTACACATCATGCATGGCCAGCTTCATGGAGGGCTTACAGTGCAGTCAAAAGCAAAATGTCATCCGGTCTGGGGGAGAGAAATGTACAACTTTTTATTCTTTGCCTAAATAATAGTTACTGCATCTCTAAAACCAGTACACTAGTTGCAAAGCACTTAGTCAATGCTTAAAATGTGATTACATACAATTATCATGTATTACATAAGTTTGTGTTCTTGACAATCTCACTTGAATTTCACTTTGTATCAAAGTTGAAATGCTTATGTTCTGTTATTTTGTCAGCTATAGACGTTATGAAAGTTTAATGGATTTTTCTGATCCTTACTTATTCTTAACAGTTAATGCTTTCAGAAGAGAGTATTGAGACTTGGTCTAGATGCCTTAATACTTTGTTCCTTCTACTCAAGTTCCATCTTGCAGTTGCAGTTGAGTACACACCAGATATACTCAGCTACAACCATCACTTAAAAATAGATTGATCTCAACATCTCCAATCTAAAAATTAGCTATAAAAGCAAAATACTGTGCTGAAAATCTGACAAAATAGAAATTGCTTTTAAATACTCAGGTCTTGAAGCATTTATGGAGAGAGAAGCAGATTTAACATTTCGAGTTCGATGTGATTGAAATGTCCTTCAGTGATCAATGTATTTTTGGCTTGTTTTGATATTTTTGCTTTCAGACAGTGCAGTCTTTTATTCTGCCTTTTTAATTCCGTCGTGTGTGTGTGTGTGTGTGTGTGTGTGGCTGACTGGGCCAGAATTTATTGCCAATCCCATGAGAAGGTGGTGGTGAGCTGCCTTCTTGAACCATTGCAGTCCATAAGACTTATTTTGGACTCCTGCTTTGTTTATTTTCTACAACCATTTCCAGCCCCTTCACCTTATGTCCTGTGACATCTTTTCATTTAATCTCTCTGCTGTCTAACCTGTTCCTGACCTTCCTTTTTTTTTTCAATATATCAGACTGTTTCCCCTCTCCACACTTTCTTTTTCAGTGACATGAAACTCATCACATTTCTACCTCACTTCAACTCTAAAGAAAAGTGATGTTGGACTTGAATTGCCATCTTTGGTTCCCTCCGCAGAGACTGCAAGACCTGGGTTTTCCAGCTCATTGTTTTTATTTGTTATGTATTAAAAATTAGTTATCTCCTTTTTTAAAGCATTTTGTTAACAATTGCTGATGAGACTGGTAATGGTTTAAAGTGAAATTCAGACTTCCTGTTATTAGCTGAAAAGGTGGAATGTCAAAATTTCATATTTTAAAATAACGTTTAATACTGACTAATCCTTTTCATTGCTTATTCTTTTAACAATTGAACATAACTTAGAGTCATACAGCACAGAAACAGACCCTTCGCTACAACTCGTCAATGCCGACAAGTTTTCCCAAACTAAACCAGTTTCATTTGCCTGCATTTGGTCCATATCCCTCTAAACCTTTCCTATTCATGTATCTGTCCAATTGTTTCAAATGTTGTAACCATACCCACATTTACCACTTCCTCTGGCAGTTCATTCCACATATGAACCACCCTGTGTGAGGAAAAAGTTGCCCCTCAGGTCCCTCTTTAAATCTTTCTCCTGTCACCTTCAAAACTTGAGGGCATATTTTTAATGCCCCTACCCTAGGGAAAATACCTTTTGCTATTCACCTTAGGTGTGCCTCTCATGATTTTGTAAAGCTCCATAAGGTCACCCTTCAAACTCTTACATTCCAGAGAAAGAAGTCCCAGCCTATCCAGCCTCTCCTTTATAACACAAACTCTCCAGTCCCAATAATGTCCTTGTAAATCTTTTCGGCACCCTCTCCAATTTAGTAATTTCCTTCCTATAGCAGTGTGACCAGAACTGTACACAGTACTCCAAAAATGGTCTCATCAATATGACGTCCAAGCTCCCACACTCAATGGTCTGGGCAATGAAGGCAGGCATGCCAAACACCACCTTTACCACCCTATTGAAAGAACTATGTACTGGAACCCCTAAGTCTCTCTGGTCTACAACACTATCCAGGGCCCCACCATTAACTGTGTTATTCTTCTCTCTCACTGACAACTCAAACTTCAATTTTGTAGCATTTCTTAGTCACTTAAGTAGACGTTCACTTCTCGTGGAAGCAATGCAAAGTGTTTCACTGCTCCTAAGGGTATAATTCTGTTCCTTTCCTTTCTGAATAGTATTTTCCACTTTGGGCATGTTTCCTGGAGGTGCTACTTTTAACTCTGCTTTCAGCTTCGTTGTGATGCCTCACTGAGAAAGCTTTCAAAGTGAGCATGAGTTGCCATCCATGGGCATGATGAATGATAGTCAGCATTTTCTCACATAGTATGTTGGTCAGGCCTGCACATTTATCTTTTGGCTGTCCCCTTCCGAGTGGACTGCAGATCACACATGACCTAAACTACAACTCCCCTTTGTGGCAACTCTGGATTAGTTGGAAAACCTGTAATCTGATCTCAAGTTCTCCATTCCACTCCCCTCCCGCCCATGGCAACGGGAGACGTGTTAGTCCGATATTCAAGTAAGAACGGTAGATAGCAATTTCTGTTTACCAGTGCTTTTACTTTAAAATCCAAGGAACTGGCCTAAGCACAATAGTTTACACCAGTAGTGCCCTTGAGTTTAGGAGACCTAAGTTGTCTTTATTGTGGACTTAGAAACAGCTCTCATTGTGCCCAGATGTTAACAATTGGCATTTCCCTTTCAATAACACATTGTGACTTTCTATCCATTTGACATAGCAATCTAATCATTCAGGTTTGCTGTCAGACATGATTCCATTCATTTAACCTCCACATAGAGGCACAATTCCAAACCATGATAATCTTCTAACCCAAAATAGCTCTTAAAAGTTATAATCGTATGAAAGAGAATTAAGACCCCATTGATTATTTTGAATTAATATAGGTTCAACAAAAATTTTGCTTGGCTAAGTATTTAAAGAAATGCATCTTTACTTAGAAATAGCATCCCTGGTGAGGCCTTCCAAAGACTCCTTTGTTAGACTGCGCTGATGTTACTATGGAAAATAATGGTCATGACTAAAACTAGCTGGAGGACACCATTGGAGCTGTGGACCTTTAGGACAATCCAATTTCAGACTGTGGTTGTATACTTCCCAGAAAATAATTTAGGTTCTCAATGTCCAAACATACGAGATTAAGGCTAAACTCAGTTTGAAATCATTGCCTGCCACTCCTGACCATCTTCATTCAAAGTTCTCTCCATCATTGAAACAGGTTTAGTAATAAGGAGATATCTGTTGAGTGTCGTTGTGTTGATGAAAATTGATGTTTTTGAAAATGGTGAAATGTGGGGAGGGGTTGGCAGGATGAGGCATACGATAGAAACTAAATGAAACTATTTTTCCTTCCCTTGACCAAAGCATCAATGCAAAATACAAAATGTGCAATTAAAGCAAATACAGTAACAATCAGCTAGGTATAGAGATTCCCAGGTTAAAGTCTGTAATACTAAGGACATGAGAACTGCTGTTTTAACTAGGCTGCTGAATTGAATTACTTGATAACTAGTTTTCTCATGGAATGATGGCTTAAACCAAACAAATTTATATTGGTTTGCAAACAAATTTGTTGAGTAGTGTATTTCTTGCAGGAAGTGCATCATCCCAACTAGATTTTAAAATGTGCTGCCACCATTGTATTTTGTGAGGAGATTACTAAAAGCCGGATGTGTCTGTTGCTGCAAATACTTCCTGTATCAGACAGAGCTAATGCAATGAAGAATCCAGAATTACCTTTAAACTTAGTTTACTGTTAGTGTGGAAAGAATGTTTGTGATATACTTGAGATTGGAACTGTGAAAAACTGTAGAAAAGGTGAGGATTTTAAAAGTGCCAGAAAATTCAGTGATTATTAGGTCCTGCATATTTTGGGTGACTGGACAGTCGCAAAATTTCATTGAATGCCCTGATGGCCTAACACCTTTCACCGTTTTTCTCTCTGATTATTGTGGAGGAGTCGGGGGAGGAAATTTGAGAAGTTTTATCCTTGCCTCTGCAAGCACCAGTCTTGTGGCATTGCTCTGCATGCAGAAACATGGTACCTCCCAACTTCCCCCTTCAAATCACTAAGGGATTTGTCACTACGTTTTGGTGACATCAGCTCAATTTCATTTTACCCTTTAGTTGTTGGTGTTGTTGATTAGACCAGCATTTGTTGCTCATTCCAAGGTACGTGTGAGTGGAGGTCTGGTGAGCTGCTTTCTTGAACCAGTGCACAGCGTAGGTGCACTCCGAATGCTGTTTAGAAAGGTGTTACTGGATTTGGACTTATGGACTGCAGGAATGATGGTAGTGCTTAGCAACACTCAAAGTATGCAATGGCAAGCACATTTGCTGCTGGGAGCTGTGACGTTGCTGGGGACAATTCAATCGTGAGGGTCACCATTGGGAGAAGTGTTGCCTTAATAAGTACATTGGAGAGAATCTCTGAGGAGCTGCACTCCACTTATGGTTTGGTTCACTCATGCATTTGCCAAGACTGTAACCTCAGGTGGGGCATTATGAGCTGGGCTAATGGACAAGGAGAAGGGGCAAGGCTGGTAGCTAGGGTTAGAGACCAGGCTGTGGCCTAGCTAGAGAGAATGGGGAGCGAGGGTGGTCCCAAGGGAGCAAGGCTGGAGGCAGATGAGACCAGGGATGACAGAGGTGTGATTAGAGGGCAAGGTCAGGAGGGGACACCTGGGACCAAGATGGCAAAGGGAAGGAAGCAGTTTTGTTTTCACCCTACCTTACAAATCATGGTGGTATGTGGCTTGGAGGGGAAACTTGATGTGCTGGTTTTCCCATGCAGCTCCTCTTGTCCTTCCACGTCACAGAGGTTGTGGATTTGAAAGGTACTTGGTAAGAGGCCTTGGTGAGTTGTTGCTGTGCATTCTGTGTGTCAATGGTGGAGGAAATTCATGTGGGTGTGGTGCCAGTTATTCAGGCTGCTTGGTGCTTGAATATAAATGCAGAAGTATACTTCAAAGGGAAATCAGGAGGGCAAGAAGGGCATATGAGATAGCTTTGGCAGATACAAGCAAGGAAAATCTGCAAGTATATTAAAGATAAAAGAGTAACCAGCGAGAGAATAAGGCCCCTTTAAAGATCAGCAAGACTGTGTGGAACTCCAGGCGATGGAGATACTAAATGAGTATTTTGCATCAGTGTTTACTGTGGAGATGGATATGGAACCTAGAGAACTTTGGTAAAGATGCCACTATTTATTTCCCCATGTCCATATGGCATAGGAGGTGGCACTGGGTGCCTTAAAATGCACAAGAGTGGATAAATCCCCAGGACCTGATCAGGTGTACCCTAGAACTTTGTGGGAAGCAAGGGAAGTGATTGCTGTGCCATTTGTATCATTGATAGCCACTGGTGAGGTGCCAGAAGCTTACTGAGGTTGGCTAACGTGGTGCCACTATTTAAGCAAGGTGGTAAGGAAAAGCCACGGAATTATAGACCGGTGAGCCTGACATCAGTGTTGGAGGGGATCCTGACAGATGGGATTTGCATGTATTTGGAAAGGCAAGGACTGATTAGGGATACTCAACATGGGAAATCGTGTCTCGCTAACTTGATTGCGTTTTTTGAAGAAGTAATGAAGAGGTTTGAAGGCAAAGCGGTGGGTGTGATCTGTATGGACTTCAGTAAGGCATTTGACAAGGTCCCACGTGGTACACTGGTTAATACTGTTAGATCACATGGAATACAGGAAGAACTAGCCATTTGGGTACAGAACAGCTTGAAGTTAGATAGGTGGTTGTGGAGGGTTGCTTTACAGACTCCATGTGGCACACTGCTGGTCACAAGCATTGGTGCTGGGTCCACTGCTTTTTGTTATTTTTATAAATGATTTGGATGTGAATGTAAGTGGTCTGGTTCGTAAGTTTGCAGATGACACCAAAATTGATGGTGTAGTGGACAGTGAAGAAGGTTACCTCAGAGTTCAACAGGACCTTGATCAGATGTAGTTTGATGTAGATAAATGTGAGGTTGCTTCATTTTGGAAAGTCAAATCAGGGCAGGACTTGTAGACTTAATGGTAAGGTCCTGGGGAGTGTTGCTGAACAAAGAGACCTTGGAGTGCAGGTTCATAGCTTGAAAGTGGAGTCGCAGGTAGACAGAATAGTGACAAAGGCGTTTGGAATGCTTGCCCTGTTTTGGTGAGTGCATGGAGTACAGGAGTTGGGATGTCATGTTGTGGCTGTACAGGACATTGTTCGGGCCACTTTTGGAATACTGCATTCAATCTGGTTCCCCTGTTGTAGAAAGGATGTTGTTAAATTTGAAAGGGATCAGAAAACATTTACGAGGATGTTGCCAGCATTTGAGGGTTTGAACTATATGGAGAGGCTGAATAGGCTGGGGCTATTTTCCCTGGAACGTCGGAGCCTGGGGGGGTGACCTCATAGAAGCTTATAAAATCACGAGGGGCGTGGATAGGGTGAATAACCAAGGTCTTTTTCCCCTAAGGTAGGAGAGTCAGAACTAGAAGGCACAGGTTTAAGGTGAGAGGGGAAAGATTTTAAAGGGACCTAAAGGGCAACCTTTTCAGGCAGAGGCTGGTGCATGTACGGAATGAGCTGGAAGGGTTTAGAGGGATATAGACCAAATGCTGGCAAATAGGACTAGATTAATTTGGATATCTGGTTGGCATGGACAAATTGGACCGAAGGGTCTGTTTCTGTGCTGTATATTTATATGACTGGTATGTTGTTGTTGGAGCTGTACTCATCCAGGCAAATGGGGAGTATTCCATCACACTACTGACTTGTGCCTCATTGATAGTCGTCAAGAGGTGAGTTATTTATGGAATTCACAACCTCTGACCTACTCTTGTAGGCATTGTTTATATGGCAGGTCAGTTTATGGTTAATGGTATCCTCATAGAACATTACAGAGCAGTACAGGCCCTTCGGCCCTCTGTTGCACTGACCTGTGAAACCAATCTGAAGCCCATCTAACCTACACTATTCCATTATCATCCATATGTTTATCCAATGACCATTTAAATGCCCTTAAAGTTGGTGAGTCTACCACTGTTGCAGGCAGGGCATTCCACGCCCTTGGTACTCTGAGTAAAGAACCTACCTCTGACATCTGTCCTATATCTATCACCCCTCAATTTAAAATCATGTCCCCACATGCTAGCTGTCACCATCCGAGGAAAAAGGCTCTCACTGTCCACCCTATCTAATCCTCTGATCTTCTTGTATGTCTCTGTTAAGTCACCTCTTAACCTTCTTCTCTCTAACAAAAACAGCCTCAAGTCCCTCAGCCTTTCCTCATAAGACCTTCCCTCCATACCAGGCAACATCCTGGTAAATCTCCTCTGCACCCTTTCCAATGCTTCCACATCCTTCCTATAATGCGGCGACCAGAACTGCACGCAGCGGGATTCAGCAATGGTAATGCTGTGGAATATCAAGGATGGTGGTGGCGGCATGTATGCTATTTGTTAATTAACAGCTCAAGCCTACGCTTTGTCCGTTTCTTAATGAACTTGGACATGGATTGCTTGAGTACCTGAAGACTCAAATGTTGCTGAATGTTTCGCTTACTGACAGAAGTAGTAGCTATATTTTTGATAGTAATGGCTGACAAATATAATCAAGCAACTTCAGACCAATTATTCAAACGCTACTAATTTTTAAAAAAATGGGATTTTTGTTTAGTCCACACTGTAGGTGACTAGAGAAATAATAAGGATGTTTTGCTGACCACTCCTTAATTTCTTGGAAGGTGATGCAAATCATTCAATAGAAGATGTCAATGTCATACATTTTAATTGTTTCTTCAGAATTCTCTTCCAAACAGTCTATATGAAAGAAATGAAAAGTTGATGGGATCAAGGCTAGAGTAAGGAAGTGGATAAGAAGTTGACTCTGTGCATAAGACTATCTAAGATGTTTAACTGAGGTCCCATATGCTTTGTAAGGGAATGAAAAGAAGTGCTTCTGTTATCTGATTCAACATTGCAATCCCAATCGGTGCCACCAAAAGCGGACTAACCACTTATTGCTTTTTTGGGGTCTCATCAACGTGCAAGTACAAGTATACCTCAAAAGTACATTAGAATTTATCATTTGCAAATGTTTTGAAAGTTTGGCAACTTTTTAAAATAGCTACCCCTCTGTTTGGTTTTACTTAAGTGCTAAGGATTGTCCCAGCCCTAGCTTGTTATTGTGCAACTAAGAAAAAGTCAGCACATACAACCCCCTATTAAGGAACTGCTAAGTTCACCATTGATACTGTGTTGTTATGCTCTTTCATGTAATTCTCTGTACATAATTGACTTTGTCCTTCCCACAATATTTTTATGGAAAAATATAAAAATTTTATAGAATGATTTGCAACTAGCAAATCCTCTCCTCACTTTAGATGCAAAGGTATATAAGGTATCCATTTACCTGAAAAGTGAGTAATGATGGTATAGAGGCAAGTACAATTGATTTTGACAATAGATTTAGACTAGTTGCAAGTCAGAAGTGAATCAGAAATAGAAGCATATATATCAGGGAGACTCAGGATTCCTAGCAAAAACAACCAGTTTACTGTTTCAGAAAATATTTTTAAGAATTATATTTAAATCATTGAACACAAGTATAATTAAGGTAATTTAAATAATGGACTTGATGTGATCAGTGGTGCTGTGTGTGTGTGTGTGTGTGTGTGTGTGTAAGTAAAATATAGGTAGGTCATACATTTGTACCGAGCAGCTTGATTGTTGATGAATGGTATCTGAAATGATTCTGTTATTATCCCTAGTTACACATTAGATCAGCTACCATCATAATATGGCCAAACATATTGAGCATCAAATCCTTCCAACAGACTCCAGTGGCAAGCATGAAATGCAGGAGAGATTCCTGGTAGTCATGATGGAAAGGCAGTTGGAGTCACTGCCATCGCTATCCTTATCTGCAGATTACAAAATTGCATTTTGTGAAAGTAACTGAACTGTCCTGAGTGAACTGCAACATATTACGACCATTTATCAGGTTATTCAGATGGAATAGTGTCTACCATTGGATATGTTATGTGACTTGTGATTAGGGCAGCCTGTTTACTCTTGTGTTTTCTCAGTTTCCATTTACAAATTTAAAGCAGAAAACCCTTAGCAATAACATCTTGCCAAATAAAATAATAAATTGTTTTGGTACCATGGTAATATTTTCCTCTTCCATCCTACTCTGATTCTCACCCACTTGACCACGATAGGGCTTTTTCCCCCAACTGGAGATCCGACAGTATAATAACTAACAAGCCATTGATATCCAACTCTGCAGTATCATCTGTGCTTAACTTAGCTTTTTCCTGGTTGCTATGCAACCTTTAACAACGTTAGACTTGATTAACTGCAATACTCTTGTACTCTTGCTGCTCTCCCATCCACCCCAGACTCCAGCTGTTCATGATTCTGATGTCTTGTCACATATGGCCAGAATTTGTGCTTTCATTTGCTTTTTGAAATCAACTCAATATGTTGAATACCTTGGCAGCAATAATTACAATTTAAATACTTCTGTTTTTTAAATTGTCAAGATCTTCCCCTCCCCAATTTCTGCAATCTCTTTCCCTCTCATCCCTCTCATTCTGCTAATGCTGTAGTCCTGTGGTGCGTGCCTTGTATACAAGCTCTCTCTTTGCACCATCATTGGTAGCAGAGTCTTCAGCCATCTTGTGCCCCTTCCCTGAATTTCATTACCTTTCCATCTTCACGCTGAGAGCCAAACTTTTAATAACGCCTCCAAATTTCTTCTTTCTTGTGTCAGGATTGTTTTATTTCTATGTTTTGAAGTGCTCCTAAAGAATTCCATTTTAGCTCATGCATGATATTGTGTCTGTTGACACTGGTTATTCTTTTGTATGGAACCCAAACAGTTTATGTTCTGGACTGTGCCATTGCTATCCAATTTCTAAACACATGGTAGCATAGCCTGGATATCCAACAATATTATTCCCTTCTGATCCAAGGTGAATATTGTCTTTCTCGTGTACGTACTATCACATATGCTACTTCAATTATTTTGAAGATGGATAGAACAAAGAAAATTACATTACAGGAACAGGCCTTTTGGCCCCCCAAGCCTGCACCGACATGTTGTCTGTCACAACTAAAACCCCCTACCCTTCCGGGGACCATATCCCTCTATTCCCATCCTATTCATATATTTAAGATGCACTTTAAAAGTCACTGTAGTATCTGCTCACATTACCTCCCCTGGCAACAAGTTCCAGGCACCCACCACCCTTTGTGTGGGGGTAAAAAACTTACCTCATCCATTACCTTTAAACTTTGCCCCTCGCACCTTAAACCCATGGCCACTGGTAACTGACTCTTCCACCCTGGGAAAAAGCTTCTGACTGTCCAGCCTGTCCGTGCCCTTCATAATCTTGTAGACCTCTATCAGGTCGCCCCTCAACCTCTGTCATTCCAGTGAGAACAACCCAAGTTCCTCCAACCTCTCCTCATAGCTAATGCCCTCCATACCAGGCCTGATGATCTTTTCTGTACCCTCCCAAAAGCCACCACATCCTTCTGGTACTGTGGCGACCAGAATTGAACACTATATTCCAAATGCGGCCAAACTAAGGTTCCATAAAGCTGCAACGCTACCTGCCAATTTTTAAACTCAGTGCCCCGGTCAATGAAGGCAAGCATGCCATATGCCTTGTTGACTACCTTTTCCACCTGCATTGTCACTTTCAGTGACCTGTGTACCTGTCCATTCAGATCCTTCTGCCTATGAGTGCTCTTAAGGGTTCTGCCATTTACTGTGTATTTTCCATCAGGATTAGACCTTCCAAAATGCATTACCCCTCACTTTTCTGGATTAAACTCCATATGCCATCTCTCTGTCCAAGCCACCGACTGATCTATATCCTGCTGTATCCTTTGACAGTCCTCGTCGCTGTCTGATATTCCACGAACCTTTGTGTCATCGGCAAACTTACTAATCAGACCAGTTACATTCTCCTCCAAATCATTTATATATTACAAACAGCAAAGGTCCCAACACTGATCCCTGAAGAACGCCACTGGTCACAGCCCTCCATGCAGGAACACACCCTTCCACTGCTACCCTCTGTCTTCTATGACCGAGCCAGTTTTTTATCCATCTTGCAAGCTCTCCTCTGACCACGTGCGACTTTACCTTCTGTATCAGCCTGCCATGAACGACCTTGTCAAAGGCCTTACTGAAGTCCATGTAGACAACATCCACTGCCCTACCCTCATCGATCATCTTCATCATTTCCTCAAAAAAACTTGACCAAGGTAGTGAGACACGACCTCCCTTTCACAAAACCATGTTGATTCTCGCTAATACACCCATTGGTTTCCAGGTGGGAGTAAATCCTGTCTCGAAGAATCCTCTCCAATAATCTCCCTACCACTGATGGAAAGCTCACCAGCCTGTAATTAGTTGTTTAAGAGTGGCAGGGATAATCCAAAGGAACAACACTGGCTATTCGCCAATCCTGTGGGACCTCCCCTGTAGCCAGTAAGAATACAAAGATTTACCACAAGGCCCCAGCAAATTCCTCCCTTGCCACTCTCAGTATTCTGGGGTACATCTCACCAGGCCCTGGGGACTTGTCTACCTTGATGTTTTTCAAGACCCCCAGTACCACCTCCGTTTTGATCTGAACATGACCCGAACTATCTACACCCTTCCCCAGACTCATCATCCACCAAGTCCTTCTCTATGGTGAATACTGAAGCCAAGTACTCTTAATACCTCATCCATTTCCTCTGGCTCCACATACAAATTCCTCTCCTTGTCCTCGAGTGAGCCAACCCTCTGCCTGGCTCGTGATATAATTTTCTTTAATCTTGTTGGCCAGTGACTTTTCATGACTCCTTTTTAGCCCTCCTGATTCCTTGCTTAAGTTTCTTTCGATTCCACCCTTGCTTCATGTGTTCCCAGCCTCCTAGCCTTGATAAATGCTTACGTTTTCTTTTTGATTTCGGTTCACAATATCTCTCGTTATCCAAGGTTTCCTAAACTTGCCATACCTATCCTTCATCCTTTCAGGAACATGCCAGTCCTGAGTTCCCAGCAACTTACACTTGAAAGCCTCCCACATACCATATGTTGATTTGCCCTCAAACATCTGCCTCCAATCTACATTCTTTAGTTCCTGCCTAATATTGTAATTAGCATTCCCCCAATTTAGCACCTTCACCTGACAACTAACACCTATCTTTATCCATCAGTACCTTAAAGCTTACTGTATTGTGATCACTGTTCCCGAGCTACTCGCTTATTGAGACATCGACCATCTGGTCAAGCTCATTCTCCATTACTAGATCCAGTGTGGCCCCATTCCTAGTTGGAATTTCTTACGTACTGTTTCAAGAAGCACTTCTGGATGCTCCTTACAAACTCTGTCCCATCCGAGTACCAAGCACTAAGTGAGTCCCAGTCAATATATGGGAAGTTAAAATCACCCACAACAACAACCCTGTTACTTTTACATGTTGCCAAAATCTGCCTACATATCTGTTCTCCTATCTCCCGCTGGCTGTTGGGAGGATTATAGCAAACCCCAAACATTGTGATTGCACCCTTCCTGTTCCTGAGCTCTACCCATATTACCTCGCTGTATGAGCCATCCGGGGTGTCCTCCCGCAGTACAGCTGTGATATTCTCCTTAATAAGTAGTGCAAATCCCCCACCCCTTTTATATTCCCCTCTATCCAGCCTGAAACATCTGTATCCTGGAACGATAAGCTGCCAATCCTGTCCCTCCCTTAACCAAGTCTCTGTAATAGCAACATCATAGTTCCAAGTACTAATCCAAGCTCTAAGTTCATTTGCGTTATCTGTTCCACTTGTTACATTGAAACAGATGCACTTCAGTCCACCAGATCTGCTTTGATCAGCAAACCACGCCCTGCCTGCTCGTCCTCTGAGTCTTACTGGCCCTATTCTCTAGTTCCCTTTCAGTCCATACACCTTTGCATTGGTTCCCAACACCCTGCCAAGCTAGTTTAAATCCTCCTGAGTGACACCAGCAAACCTCCCGGCCAGAATATTTATGCCCCTCCAGTTTAGATACAACCTGTCCTCCTTGTACATGTCCCACCTGCCCTGGAAGAGATCCCAATGGCCCAGGTATCTGAAACCCTCCCTCCTACACCATCAGTTTAACCACGTGTTGAGCTGTACTATCCTCCTATTTCTAGGCTCACTGGCACGTGGCACATTGAGTAATCCGGAGATTACGACCTTGGAGGTCCTGCTTTTTAACTTTCTACCTAACTCCCCGAGCTGCTGCAGCAGGACCTCATCCTACCTATGTCGTTAGTACCAATAAGTACACAACCCCTGGCTGTTCACCCTCTCCTTTCAGAATGCTTTCTGCCAATTCAGAGACATCCTGGACCCTGGCACCAGAGAGGCAACACACCATCTCTGGAGTCTCTTTTACGTCCACAGAAGCGCCTATCTGCACCCCTAACTGTAGAGACCCCTATAACTACTGCTCTAGTGCTCTTTGTCCTTCCCTTCTTAAGATCACAGCCAGCCGTGGTGCCACCAGTCTGGCTGCAGCTGCTGTTATCCCCTGATAGGTCTTCGCCCCCAACAGTATCCAGAATGGTATACTAGTTAGAGAGGGGGACAACCACAGGGGATTCCTGCACTGACTGTCTGCCTGCCCGCCCCTTCTCGCAGTCACCCATCTATCTGCCTTCACCTTGGGTGTCACCACATCTCCAAAACTATTGTCTATGATGCTTTCTGCCACCCTCATGCTCCGAAGAGCATCCATTTGCTGCTCCAGCGTATCCGTGCGGTCTGTGAGGAGCTGCAGTTGGGTGCACTTCCTGCAGATATAGTCATCCGAGACGCTGAAAGTGTCGCGGATCTCACCCATCTGAAAGTGCAGCGCTTAACCCCTCTGACATTTCTACCCCCAATCAAGCTGTTTAAGAAAACTTATTAAACACTTACCTTTACTTACTGCATTACCCTGAGGTCGGTCTTCCCTCACTCACCTTCCCAGGATGCCCCCTCAATCTCTCCCTTTCCCTTTGCTTCTGGTCCTCACAGCGGTGTCTGTGTGCTATTTTTTGGTTGGAGGTGGAAGTTGGGAGGGAAACACTGAGGAAGTGTTTGGGCTTGAACTAGGTGTGGAAAACTTTTACAAGACAAAATGAGATGGTTTTTTTTTAACCAAGTATTTTCTATCTCAGACAGCAAATTAGTAAAACAGTCAAAACAAATTACATTTACTTTGCAGACTTTTGCTTGTCCCCTCATTTAAAGGAAATATCATAGAGTTATACAGCATGGAAATAGACCCTTGGCCCAACAAATTTTATGCCCTGACTGACCTGTTTGGCAGCAGATTTCTATCTGATTATTTCAGAAAGCAAAATATGAATGCAAAGATGTTAACTTCCAGCCCTAAATACGGTTCACGCTTTGCAGTCTCTTGTTTAAATTCTATCTGTTTCATCTTTTCCTTGTCGGTTCTTAGATTCAAAAGTAGAGGGGGCAAGTCTATGATAGAATTTTGTGCGGATATTCAACAGCTGACCTGTTGTGCAAATTGTGTACTCCAGGATTGTTTTCACTAAGCGAACCACATCCACATGAATAGAATTGTCATGGTTTCAGTGGATGTGAAAATTGGCTGTATGTTTCTGAAATGTTCACTGTCTTTTGATGATCTTGGCTAATGGGTCTGAAATGAGGCAATGGATTCCTTTAGCATGGCTTGTTTGGCTCTAATGCACAGCGCCTGTGGTTTTCGTTTTGTGTAAGCTCACGTTTTATTTTAAAGCAAACTTTTTGAATTCCAAAATCCTTTTTATAAAGAAAAAGTACAATCAAAAAATTCCAAAATGTGATGAATGCGTTAGACTTGTACATCTTTGCAAGTAAAAACCCTTGTAGTTGTAACAGAAAATATTAATTTGTAGCATATTGCAGCTTTTTTGGGGTGACATGCTTTAGGTACTGGACAGATCTGGCTGTTGAAAGAGCCTAATTTAGCTGTAAGATTTGCTGTTGAATAGCTGCAGTTAAAAGTACGATCTATTGTTTTAATTTGTTGGTACAAACTCTCAATCATTCTACAGCTCAAATTTGGAAACTCTTGGGCTAAAATCTGTCAGTTACAATTTTTCATCCACAGTACTTTTTTTTGTTGTATTCTGACTGATATCAATCAACACAATTGTAAATTTTATGTTTTCTTTTCTCAGGCTGATAGACTATTCATGACCAGTAATCTTTGGCCTCCTGCGTGTAGGTTTCGATTGTGTAGTTTAATGTCTCGTGGGCTTATCAGAAATTGTTTCCAATAGGATAGATAATTACAAAGTATTTACATATATCAACATGGATTGGGATGAGTTTGTTTTATGTTGTAATTTCTGTATATTTCTATGAAATTATTAAAGACGATCACAATGCATGAATTCAATGCTTATGATATATATTATCTGGAACTTTTTTGAAAATGTTTTGTAAATGGGTTAAAAAAACACACTCGGGACAATAACAATATTGCATCTGCACAAGTTGGGGTTCAAATTGAGACATCCAGGTGACAAGGCAAAAGCAGTACTTTGGAAAAATCATCAGGTCTGGCAGCATCTATGGAGAGAAACTAGTGAAAGTTTTGAGTCTTTTTTCCTTTATTCATTAATGGGATGAGCGTGTTGTTGGCCAGGCAGCATTTATTGCCCATCCCTAATTGCCCAGAGGTAGTTCAGAGTCAACCACATTGCTGTGGGACTGAAGTCACGTGGAGAACAGACCAGGTAAGGATGGCAGTTTCCTTCCGTAAAGGACGTTAGTGAACCAGATGGGTTTTTCCAACAATTGACAGTGGATTCATGGTTATCATTAAATTCTTAATTCCAGATATTTACTGAATTCAAATTCCACCATCTGCTGTGGTGGGATTCGAACCTGGGTCTCCAGAATGTTATCTGGGTCTCTGGATTAACAAGCCAGCAATAATACTACTAAGGCCATTGTCTCCCCTTCAGGACTGAGGAAGAATCAGATTGGACTGAACTTTTTCCTCTCTTCATAGATGCCTCCAAACATGCTGAGTTTCTCCAGTCTACAAGGCTTTCAGATAAAAGTAACAGAGCTGGGTTTAAAAAAGTAACGTCATGGTGTTTTGAGCCTAGTGAGAGAGATCTTATCTAAAGAGCAACAGCTTTTGGTACCCTCGATCCTTTGCAACTTGTCTCATCAAAATGTGTGAGCTGAAATCTTGCGGTTTTTTTTTTTTGTTTTTTTTTTAAACCACTTTTATTACTCATGGAAGTTTCCTGGAAACGAATTTTGGAATCTACTTCTATGTTCAGCAAAGAGTTCAGCCAGTTACACGTGTTCCAGGAAGATACCCCTGTGCCAATGACTTGTGTGCAGAATAACCTGGAGTACAGAATACCATTTGGATTGAGTTTAACTATTGCTCAGTCAAAATACTTTGCACAGTTGTCAGTTTTCTCTGTTTTACCTCAAACGTGTGTTTGTTTTTTGGAAAGATAGCTGTGTTTGCACAGTCCACATTGCTTGTCAATCATTATTGTATCTTTGACCAAGTTTTATAGATTGATTTCAAACAGTGGTGACTTTTTTCTGAATATCGTCTGAGGCTAACAATTATCACAATGGTTAAATTGGAGGTTAGTGAAGGATAGGGACTAGAGAAGGAATCTTGCACCTATTTAAACTTGGTTATTACAAATGATTTTTACCTTGGACTGAACTGCTTAACTGTACTTTTTTTGTCTTTAGCCAGATGAATTATACTTTGATGAAGGCGACGTGCTTTACATTTCAGACATTGTAAGTTCTTGATCAATGATATATCTTTATGCTTAATTATAAATTTCTGGATTTATTGATCAGTTACTTTACATAATTTCTCTCTCATGTTAAGAGTGATCCCAATTGGTGGAAAGGAACATGCAAAGGCCGAACAGGATTGATTCCAAGTAACTACGGCAAGTATAGTGCTAATATTTTCTCAGTTACTTTTACTGTTTGGCTGACAATAACAGGTGCATTTTGTAATGAAGCGTTTAATATAGGCACAATTGTTGACTCTAGCTTCCCGAATTAATACCACCTCCTATCTTAAGGCTGAGACTCAGAGTCAAGGTCTAAGCAATCTGAGATATTCTCTGAAAATCTCATTTATATTGCAGTTATATTCAAGTACTCTTCCTCCCATGGGTTTCCAAATTAACCTACGGATCCTGGAGATCTTGGATTTTAGATGACCCCCACACAATTGGTGGTATAGTGGACAGTGAAGAAGGTTATCTAAGATTCAAGAAAAGATCTTGATCAATTGATCAATGAGCTGAGGGATAGCAGATTGGAGTTTAATTTGGATAAAAGTGAGGTATTGCATTTTGTTAAAACAAACATGAGCACAACTTATAATTAATGGTAAGGGCCTGGGTAATGTTGTAGAATAGAGAGACCAAGGGTTCAGGTACATACTTTTTTGACATTTGCATCTCATGTAGACAAGGTGATTAAGAAAGTGTTTCGCACCCTTGCCTTCTTTGCTTAGACCATTGAGTATACAAGTTGGGATGTCATGTTGAGGTTGTATAGGACATTGGTGAGGCCTCTTCTAGAATATTGTGTGCAGTTCTGGTGGCTTTGCTATAGGAAGGATATTATTAAGTTGGAGAGGGTTCGGAAAAGATTTAACAGGATGTTGCGAGGAATGGAGGGTTTGAGGGGTGACCTTAGAGGTTTATAAAATCATGAAGGACATACATAAGCTGAATGACAAGGGCCTTTCGCCTAGGGTGCGGGCGACCAAACCTTGGGGGAAATTTTTAAGGTGAGAGGAGAACGTTTTTAAAAAGGACATGTAGGGCTACTTTTTTACATACTGGTTCCTGTGTGTAATGAAATGCTGAAGGACGTGGTGGATGCATCTACACAGCCCATACCACAGAAAGGTTGCCAACATCTTTGAGGACCCATTGCAATGCTCTCCTATAACCCCTTCCTTCAGGCAGAAGATACAGAAGTTTGAACAAGTGCACCAGCAGGTTCAAGAACAGCTTCTTCCCTGCCATTATTAGACTGATGCATGGATTCTGTAGCTTCAAATAAAGCTGATCTTGCTAATGTTCACTTTGCCTAGCACACACCCTGTGCGACATAACTTCCATGCCTCTGTTTTTAGTTTTTTTTTCCCACTCTGATCTGTATGCCCTTGCTTACTATGATCTGCCTGTACTGCTCATAAACAAAGCTTTTCACTGTACTTAGGTACACATTACAATAAATCAATCAATGCAGATACAGTTGCAATATTGAAAAGTCTTTTAGATAAGTACATGAATAGGAAACTTTGGAGGGATATGGGACTAGTTTAGTTTAGGAATGCAGTTAGCATGGGCCTATTGGACCAAAAGGTTAGTTTCCATGCTGTATGACCCTCTGACTCTTTGTCAAACAAAAAGAGAAATTGTTGGAGAAACTCGGTTAAAGTTTTAAGTTTGGTGACTCTTCATCAGAACTGTTAGTAGCTAGTTAAAACGTGAATATATGCTAGACGAGTGGTGGAAGGGTGGAAGAAAGGGAGAGGTGAGCATGTTTAATTGCAGTTAGTATACTGTATTGTAGGTCCAAAAAGAAAGGGATGTTGAAAAACTTTTGGGCAGGTAGGAGATTATTTTAAAGTGAAACCCAAACAGATGTTGAAATGTTTGCTTCTGATTTAACATGCTGAATGCTCCTTGTTTCTGTTTTCTTTGAGAATTTACTGTCCAGTGATTATAACATATAATTTTCTGAATAATTGATCTGACATGCAGTTTTTCTGACATGCTGAAATTAATTTCTAACTCCTTTCCACAGTGGCTGAGCACGTAGAATCAATTGACAACCCATTGCATGAAGCTGCCAAACGTGGTGAGCATTTATGAAACTATTTTACAAATAAAGGCTGATATATCTACGAGATTCAATTACAACCTTTAATGGTCATATTGAATAGCGGAACAGGCTGTCAGTAAATATGACCTATCTTCTTTTTACGCCAATCATTAAAATCCTGTTTCTCTCCACAGATGCTGCCTGACCTGCTGAGTTTCTCCACATTTTTCTTGTCTTTTTAAGGAAAGTATTGAGCCTATTAGAATTGCACATGAGCACTTGTGCGTAGACCCAGATGGTGAGGGCTGGTTTCTTGGTGAATATTGTGTTTATCTTTGCAAAATTGATGGATGATACAGAAGTTCCAGTTAAAGAGGAAATCATAGATAAATTGTGTTTATTGTATTGGGATTGTATTCATTAGAGTTTAGAAGGTTGAGGGGAGATCTAATAGAAACTTACAAGATAATGCATGGCTTAGAAAGGGTGGACGCTGGGAAGTTGTTTCCGTTAGGTGGGGATACTAGGACCTGTGGGCACAGCCTTAGAATAAGAGGGGGTCAATTTAGAACGGAAATGAGGAGACATTTCTTCAGCCAGAGAGTGGTGGGCCTGTGGAATTCATTGCTACGGAGCGCAGTGGAGGCCGAGACGTTGAATGTCTTCAAGGCAGAGATTGATAAATTCTTGATCTCGCAAGGAATCAAGGGCTACGGGGAGAGTGCGGGTAAGTGGAGTTGAAATGCCCATCAGCCATGATTAAATGGCGGAGTGGACTCAATGGGCTGAATGGCCTTACTTCCACTCCTATGTCTTATGGTCTTAAATTATGCATAATGAGAAGTACTGTAGACACTGGCCTTCTTGAAAATGGATAACTGATCAGATGAATCGTATCCTAAACTTGGACAGAGTAGAGAGGGAAGCCCAATTTTCTTAAATGGAGAGGTCAGCTACTGAGACACAAATTTAAGGGTTTTTGGTAAAAGGATTTGAGTGGACAGGAGGAAAAGCTTTCTCACCCAATGGGTGATGAGTGTCTGGGATTCTGTGCCCAATTTGGTGTTTGAGATGGAAACCCTTGATGCATTTTTGAAAAGAATCCAGATCTGTATGTGAAGTGCTGGAACCTGCAAGGCTATGGATAAGGTCCTGGAGAGTGGGATTAGAATGGAGATTACAAACCCACTAACTTCCACAATCATCTTGACTACACTTCTTCACACCCTGCTTCCTATAAGGGCTCCACTTCATTGTGCCAGTTTCACCACCTTTGTTGCATCTTTTCTAATGTTGCCACCTTCCATGGGGAGGTTTTTGACATGACAATTTTCCTCAAACTCCTATCAAGGTTGCCAGAGCCCTCAGCCAGGTCTGACTTCTGCCCTCGCCCTTTCCTTTCTTTCCCAGAACAATGATAGGTTTTCCTTTTTCCTCACTTTCTGTTCTACCAGAATCTGCATTCAAAGGAAGAATGTCTTCTAATGGGAGCAGTTTCTCTCTATCTACATTGTTGGGACTTCTCATGATATTGATCACTACTATTTAATCTTCTCAAACTTCTCTAAGGAAAAACAACCCCAGTTTATCTGAATTAGCTGTTCAACTGAAGTCCTTCATTCCTGGAACAATTGTTGTTTTTCTGTTACTTCCCTGAAGCCTTCATCTCATTCCTAAAGTGGTTTGCTTGTTGATTTCAGAGGAAAGTTAAGCAAGGGCCCCAATGTGGGTTTGGATTCGCCTCTAAGCTGACATAGTAAGGATGGCACATTTTGCTCCCCAAAGTTATTTATGCCATAAACTAGGAGCAGAGCAGCCCATTTGGCAATTTATTGCCGTCATTACTGAGACTGTGCAATCTTGGATTGGCAGGTCCCATAGTGGCATTTAAACAAGTGTTCCCAAAGTGTTGGCTTGGAACTCTGAATTACTAGGCCAGTGATCATGCACCTATTCTACCATCTCTTATTCTGTGTCATGGCAAAAGAGACAGGAAGAGGTGATATAGACTAACTGACATAGTTCTATTTAAGGTGAGTGGGAGCTGGAGTTGCATGTGAGTTTGGGCATTGAAGATTGCAGGATGATTTGAGAAATTAGCAAAGCCTATTGAATCTTGGGCAACTTTAAAGCAAGGTATTGAATGCAAAAGCAGGGGAGTTAAACTGAGTCTTTGTAAAGTTCCTAGTTATACTGCAGACACAGTCCATCTGTCTGTTTTTGTGGCTGTTGCAGCTCACCAGGCTTATTTACCACGCTTTGTATATTTACAAAATACACTCTGAACCTAATTTGGAGTTTATTATATTTCTTCTTTGTCTGATCCTGCTACCGGTTTCTTACTCTATTATAGTGTGTTTTTTAACAAATCATTTGGGCACTATATTTTTCCCCCTTTTTTTTTTTTTTTAAGTATTACGTCCTGACTCCCAAACCCCTAACTTAAATCCATCCCACCAGCATGAGCAAACCATTCAGTCAGGATGTTGATTCTTTTGAGATGCGCTCTGGCCTGTACAGGTCTCACCTGTCCCAGAATCAATCCCAATATCCTTGGAACATAGATGGACCACAGCAGCTCAAGAAAGTGGCTCACCACCACGTTCATATCGGTAGCAATGGATAGGCAAAGTGACTAAGCCAATGAAGCCCCCAAACTCTGTGTAAAAAGAAAGTACTCCCTCCCATGCCGCTTCTCTACCTATACATTGGTAGAATGTATTATCTAGTTATTATTTTTCATTGCATGTTGTACCAGGAGAAATCCAGAGATTACTGGTTTTGAGGCCCTGCCAGCAATATCCTCTCTAGCTACTGAAAGTGTACCTCGAGGTCTGTGTTCCTCTTTTTCTCTTGATTACTGACATCAGTTTGTTATTTCATGGGATGTGGTGTCACAATGTAAGCTGGCATTATTGCCTATCCTGCGTTACCGTTGTGAAAGTGGTGGCGCTGTTGCCTGAAACCTTTGCTGCCCATATGGTGTAGATAGACCCACATTGCAGTTAGGAGGGGAGTTCCCAGATTTTGACCTGGGAATAGTGATATTGTTCCAAGTTAGGATGGTGTATGGCTTGGAGGGGTACTTGCAAATTGACTGGCTTGCATTTGTTAGCCTTGTGCTTCTTGGTGGTAGATGTCAATGGTTTGGAAGGTGCACTTGGAAGAGCTTTGAATTGTGTGTGTGACATGACCTTTGGCCCTTCCACCTTGCAATGCTCTGCCTTTCAGAGCCAATCATGTCTGCAGCCACAGAAAAGTCTGCAAATTCTCCTGTTTAATTCCCCATATCATACTTGTTCTTTTCAACCTTCCTCCTTTGCTTTGGAGTTTAATTTATAGCTGTGAAGTTGTTATAAAATCTAGTTTAATGAACTAGGAGGTATAATATATTCAAACAAATGGGGACTCATCAAAAAGGGTCTAGGCCCGAAATGTCAGCCTTCCTTCTCCTCTGATGCTGCTTGGCCTGCTGTGTTCATCCAGTTCTACGCCTTGTTATCTCAGACTAGCTTAGCAGTTTCTTTGCTCTGGCGGAACAGATTTTCCATAGAGCTTTAAAATGCTTATTCATTTAAGCTAAGCCTTATTCCAACTTTTGATCTTGCACTTTCCAGTACCTGAGAGGATATACTGTGGACCTTCTGTCAATCTGATGGCTGATTTCTTGCATCCTATTTTTACTGTTGGTTTTTTTTTTTGTCTAAAAAAGCTTCTACTCATGCTGACGTTTGAATTTTTCAGGGAACGAAAGCTGGTTGAAAGAATGTTTAGACAACAGAGTTGCAGTGAATTCTCTTGACAAAGCTGGAAACACTGCTCTCTATTGGGCATGCCATGGAGGACACATTGGTAAGACTCTTGCTGCCAAAAAAAGCTCATAATTATGTGAAACTTGTTACATTATTTTTAATTTCCAAGTTGTATTCCAAATTTGCTGTTAGTGAATTTGTTTTGTGAAACAGAAGGAGCACAAAACATTGGGATTATACTGTTTATCTGCCTGTCTGCTCTTTTTTGCATCATGTACGCTTTTTTTAATGTTTGAGTTAATGGATAATACTGTTTTTAAAAAAGTTATGATTGTTCTGTTATTTGTGGGTTTGCAAAATTGTTGTCATGTTTGATCGTGTGATCGCATGGCAAAAACAACTAATTTGAGATCTCCTGAATACTAACATTGAATCAGAAAACATGGGGTGTGGGGGTTGGGGAGGCGGGGAATGGTGGGAGTGTGTGTGTGTGGTGTTCTGGTGGAGTTAAAAGCGCTATCATCCATGTACAGCATTGAACTTCTGACAAAATATTAGCTAAGTCCTTGGGTTAAATTTTGAGCAATGCAGCTGTTAGGGAAATAACAGAATTTAGTCTTTGATATGTCAATATCAAGCTAAAGTTTAATTCTGAGAGAGTACAGAAGAGATTGAAAGACTATTCACATATTAAGTCCCAGATTATTTCAATGCAAAATTATACTGTTCTGTTGGTTGCAGGGCAGTTTGGTTGAGCGCTGAGCAAGTTATTCAGTTCAAATGAAAGCATGCTGAGTGGTGAAGCAAAGTGTGTTTAACAAGCAACTTTCCTTTTATTAAAATTCAGAATTCCAGTATCTGCTTTGGAGGAATGCTTGGTTGTCAGACTCAGTCCTTTTGAAATTAATAAGGCAGATCATATTACTAATAAGCAAGTATGTCTTTAAGAATACATATGAAGGAAATATAAGACCATAAGACATAGGAGTAGAAGTAAGGCCATTCGGCCCATCGAGTCCACTCCTCATTTCCGTTCTAAATTGACCCCCTCTAATTCTAAGGCTGTGCCCACGGGTCCTAGTCTCCCCGCCTAACGGAAACAACTTCCCAGCGTCCACCCTTTCTAAGCCATGCATTATCTTGTAAGTTTCTATTAGATCTCCCCTCAACCTTCTAAACTCTAATGAATAAAATCCCAGGATCCTCAGCCGTTCATCGTATGTTAGGCCTACCATTCCAGGGATCATCCGTGTGAATCTCCGCTGGACACACTCCAGTGCCAGTATGTCCTTCCTGAGGTGTGGGGCCCAAAATTGGACACAGTATTCTAAATGGGGCCTAACTAGAGCTTTATAAAGTCTCAGAAGCACGTCGCTGCTTTTATATTCCAACCCTCTTGAGATAAATGACAACATTACATTCACTTTCTTAATCATGGACTCAACCTGCAAGTTAACCTTTAGAGAATCTTGGACTAGCACTCCCAGATCCCTTTGTACTTCGGCTTTATGAATTTTCTCACCGTTCAGAAAATAGTCCATGCCTGTATTTTTTTCCCCAAAGTGCAAGACCTCGCATTTGCTCACGTTGAATTCTATCAGCCATTTCCTGGACCACTCTCCTAAACTGTCTAAATCATTCTGCAGCCTCCCCACCACCTCCGTACTACCTGCCTGTCCACCTAACTTTGTATCATCGGCAAACTTCGCCAGAATGTCCCCAGTCCCTTCATCCAGATCATTAATATATAAAGTGAACAGCTGCGGCCCCAACACTGAACCCTGCGGGACACCACTTGTCACCGGTTGCCATTCTGAAAAAGAGCCTTTTATCCCAACTCTCTGCCTTCTGTCAGACAGCCAATCCTCAATCCATGCCAGTAACTCACCTCGAACACCATGGGTCCTCACCTTAGTCAGCAGCCTCCCGTGAGGCACCTTATCAAAGGCCTTTTGGAAGTCTAGATAGATAACATCCACTGGGTTTCCCTGGTCTAACCTACTTGTTACCTCTTCAAAGAATTTTGTCAGGCACGACCTCCCCTTACTAAATCCGTGCTGACTTGTTCTAATCCGACCCTGCACTTCCAAGAATTTAGAAATCTCATCCTTTACGATGGATTCTAGAATTTTACCAACAACTGAGATTAGGCTAATCGGCCTATAATTTTCCATCTTTTGTCTTGATCCTTTCTTAAACAAGGGGGTTACGACAGTGATTTTCCAATCACCTGGGACATCCCCTGACTCGAGTGACTTTTGAAAGATCACAACCAACGCCTCTGCTATTTCCTCAGCCACCTCCCTCAGAACTCTAGGATGTCGCCCATCGGGGCCAGGAGATTTATCAATTTTTAGACCTTTTAGCTTTAGAACACACCTACTTAAATAGCAATCACTTGCCTTCCCAACAGCCTCTCTGCTCCGACCCCACTTCCGCCCAGCTCCCGCTGCTCTCTGCTGCAAAAAGGACCGCAGGCCTCGAGGCAAGTGCCCAAACAACAATCACTTGCCTTCCCAACAGCCCCTCCACTCCGACATAGCTCCCACCGCTCTCTGCTGTAAAATGTTTGTTTGCAACTCTTTAGTGCTAAACACTTTGTAATTCTCTACATTCATATATAGTAAAGATAGATGATTGCTTTCATATCAATTATTCTACATTAAATTATAGCAAGCCTTGGGATCTCAGTTAATCTGGATTAATTGGATCTTATTAAAATGAAGACAGGCAGTTTCTCTTTGACTGACAGGTGGAGATTTCAAGGTGAATGTGACAACGATTTTGCAAATGGCACAGTCCCACAAATACTGTAACAATAATCAAATTACATTTGGTGGTGCTGAATGAAGCAAAGAGATTTTCTTAATTCTAAACAGCATTGCACTTCATTTATGTAACAGTATTATCAATCAACTTAAGCATATATAAAAATATAGCCTACAGGAAGCAAGACCTAAAGGTTACAGCCTGTTTGCTCCTTCCTCGACCACAGTTCAATCAGGATGTAGGTGGGTTAGGTTCCTGTTTCATATTTTAACTCCCTCCTCTGAACCAAATGCACCTCTTTTTTTTTTTTGGAGATGGAGTTAAAATTCCCCCTACTATGTCATTTTACAATGCTTAAATTTAAAGTTGTTCTTTAACAAACCAACTGTTGTGCCTTAATGGAAAGTAAGAAGTTAAGGAATATTATGCTATCAAGTAGATCTTGTCTCCAACAATCTAAAATAAAGCAAATAAAAAATAAATATGCAGTGTCGACTTGGGTTTGGAATAATGGCCTATATTTTGAGTAGAATAGTACAGCTTGCTATTCAGTTTGCTGACTCCTGTCCAAAGGGTTTTTGCAGCATTTGTAAAGGAGACTTGCTCTTCTGACATTTGATCCAGTGCAGCTTTGCTCACAAAGGATCAGTGGGGTTTTTGAGGAAGTCAAGACAGCACAGTTCTCCAAGATTGAAGCTTCGACCAAGAAGTGTAACCAGACCTAATCATCTGAAGGAATGAGACTTCACCTTTTGGGGCCAGAGAGGTTATTTCAGAATATTTATCACAAGCATGTTCTTTAAACTCACTCTCGGAGCCTAACTTTTCCAGCTTTTATTGGGAAAGCTCATGTTATTGTATTAATTTCCTAAATAGTTTATCATCGAGGACGGCAAACAGTACTCCGAAACCAAGGAGCAGATTACCTTGGACCACAGCATCAACGTTCTTGCATTTAACATGTACATTTACCTGGTTATAACTGAGTCTGTCGTCTATCTCACTGTTATTATGGAAAAAATCTGACTGTGTTTTAAATAGAAGTACACATATCTTTAAATATCTAAAAATAAAATTGTTAGTTATCTGCAACATCACTGAAAGTTAATCTAATTAGAAAGTTGAATACGTACTCTTGAGTTTAGTCGCTTTATAATTTTGTAGCAGGTCCTTAAAAGCCTGAATGTCAGTCCTTGTCCTAAACTCCTTAAGTGGGTAGAAACGTTGGCAAATAGATTGACAGATTAGTAGTGAAACAAATGTGGTGCATAGAGATGAATAAAAATATACTCCTAACAATTTTTTCGTAGGATTTCAAAAACTATTTCCCATTATAGTTTGGAGTATAGTATTACTGTAAGTTTATAAAATGCCTTGCATTCTATAGAAATATTCAGTAGTTGAGCTGAAGATTTCCTCATTGGTTGTAATTAAGTTAACCTTAATGACAGATCGAATAATGTTATACCTGAGCCAGAGCAGATTTTGGTAATGTTGGGTGCTATTTACCAATTGACCAGCTAGCCAGGCTTGTTAGCAGGATCTGGGGAGTAGAACAGGAACTTCAACTTGGAAAGCTTACCATCCAGCATTAAATAATTAGTTAAAAGTGCAATGACATCAGATAAACAACACGTAGAAATGTTGCTAATGTTTTAGTGCAAGTAAAGAGCACAGTTTTAGTTATCTGAACTTAAGCCTTATGAACATTAATATTTTTCGGTTCTGCCACTTGGCACTAAACCTCTTAGGCTGAACTTGAAGGTTCTTGAAGTAGTTTTGTGTATTCTTGATTAACTTTTTTTTTTAAATCTAGGAATAGTGAAAATTCTGCTTTCTCAACCACATGTTGAGTTAAATCAACAGGTAAGACAATAAGACTTAGCTTTAGATTTATAATTGTGTCAGATATATCTGCAAAGTTTTGGTCAATAAGTTCAGCAGGAATTTTTAACTCCCAGGAAACATTTTGGTGTTGAATTCTATAACTGAGCCACAAGAATGCCACATCCTGCATAGTTTAAAATTTCTCATTCCAAAGAAACTTGAGTAACTAAAAGATGAGCTAGATTGACAAGATTCTTTATTAAATTTAAACTTGTTTGAATCTTTTAAGAGGCAAAATGTTCCTTTGTGACAATTTAGCAAAGGCACTGACATTCCTGCTTTGAAAGGATCGAATTCAATCCTGAGATGATGATGGTGTAACTGAGGCCCGTTTTCATGTATTAGGCAGAATTTTCTCTTCCAAAACCAAATATCATAGTGAAACCTGAAAAGTAAGGTGGCGTTCTACTCATGGGCAACGCGGGTTTCCTCACACACTTTTATGTTCTTGGCTTGTGTGGGTGAAATGCCAAATTTGATAGATAATAAGTTTTGAAGTTTCACGGGGCGTTGGTGTTGTATTTAAAAGGGACCAGGGCAGTGCTTCAATGTGTACCCCAGGAGCCTCACTCAACCTTTGCTCATCAGCCCCACTAACCCTTGGAGATTTCAGAGACCGGTCATACGAGTAGCACCATTGCTTTGTCACTGCTTTGCTGGAGGTTCTCCTGAAAGCTGGCCTGGTGGAAAGGAAAGATCTTCTTCCTTAAGGATGGAAATAAGAGGTTAGCCTGACTGATGAAGGCAGCCTGAACAGAAAAGACTGCGGATGTCAGCCCTCACGGGCAGTCCAAGAACCTGGCTCCAATGCCGTGAAAGGTTTGCACAATCTGTCTTTGAGGCTGTCATGGGGCAAGGATGCAACAACGAAGGTGGCCTTTTGAGTTGAGTTTCCATTTAAGTTCAATCCCTCTTATTTGTCCTGGTCAAGATTGGCCCATGCCAACAGTATCTCACCTGGGTTGGTATGGTAGCACGGTCAGAATTCATCACTAATACTAAGTATTTCTAGCAACAACAAGCTGTACTGCATAAACTGAGACTTGTCATGAGCTGATTATCATGGAGAGACTTCAGCCCTAACTGATAGTGTACAGGGGGTCCCCAATTTATGAACGTCTAACTTGCAAATAGTTGCACTTAGGAATGAGATTCCATGTGTGGTTGTAACTTTAAAATTCTGACATGAAAATTTCCTTTAGTTACAATTGGCTGCTTTTCATTGTCCTTTATTGTATTCTGACTTGCATACAATTGACTTGTGAGCAGACTCTAGAACAGACCCTGTTCACAACCCAGAAACTGACCGTTGGCATTTGTGCAAAGAAATGGCTTGGTTTTGAAGGGCTTATGTAACTAAAGAGGCTTATACTTCCAAAGCTTGGTGAAAAATGTGTACACCATCATGTTTGTGCCCATGTATGTTTTGAATTTGTGAACACACGAGATTCCCAGTTCTGGCCAATAAAATTGTCTGAGTGTAATTTTGGCAGGTTTTGTGTTGATGCGTATTTATGCATGCTAATGACTACAAAACAGGGTTCTAGCCATGAAGGGTGGGCACCTGATCAGCCTGACAAGTTGTGAGAAGTTGATAGCGAAACTTTAACCTGCCTTTGGGAAACTGACTTTTTTTTGCCTGTTACCCAACTGAGATCCCCATGTGCACTTCTAAAAGTTTCAGGCAGACCGAGACCGTTTGTCTAATTTTTTTTTGTCTCTGATTTTATAAAAAAGCTTTAAAAGTCCAGAAGTGACATTGACTGCATAAAGGCAGATTAAAAGTATGAATGATGATTTACCTCATGATTTACAAAGTATTTTGACTGCAAGAATGTTGGAAAAAGAACAGGGAAAAGTCTATTTAGAATGTACTCAAGGTAAATATACCATAGAGGGCGTGCGCTGAAGGATCCACCACTGATGCCTCGGTTGGCTAAATTGCCTGTGAGGAGAGATTAAGGAAACTGGATCTGTATTCTTGAGAGTTTCAAAGAAGAGAGATGATCTCATTGAAGGAGACAAAATTCTTACAGCGCTTGACAGCATAAGTGCAGGATGGACTGTTCCCCTGCTTGTTGGTCTAGAACCAAGGAGGGCAGATTCAGGATAAGAGGTAGGAATACGATGAGGAATTTCTTCAACCAGAGAGTAATGAATTTTTGGCATTCTCTACCTTAGGCTGTGTAGGATCAGTCATTGATTCAATAAGAAATTTGATGGATTTGTAAGTATGAATGATATTAAGGGACATAGGAACAGGCTTTGGTAGAGAATATCAGCTTTGTTTTAGTTGAATTGCAGACCTGGCTTGCAGAGCTGAATTGTTGTCCTTTTTTTATGCCATATTCCTGAAACATGGCAAGTAATCACAATGGAGATGATACCACTAAGTTAAGATCCTATCAAAAAGCAAGTGCTCGGTTTAGGTAGTTCTGTGTTTTTCTGTAAAGAAACATCACTGTTCATAAGGAAGATGTAATTTTCCCAGAGGTTACAAGTGTTACTTCCTATTTGCCGTTGATACAGGCAAACTTGCATGGTTTCCAATCTTGTGGAACGCCTCCACAACTTTACAGTTTATTGAATGTCAAACCTGGCCATGTTAAATGCAGATAAAAATATTTCATAATAACACTTCACTGACTGCATCCAGGTATTTTGTTTTTCGCTGAAGCCATTGCTTTTCTAATATAGTTGATACATTTCCTGGAATAACTGTTGCATCAAAGCCAACAGCTTCTTTGCTGAAGGATGGATACTTTTTCTCAGCACAATACAGTTCAGAACTTGGATGTAATGTGAAGAGAAATGGAGAGAGATGCTACTTCCAAGCTGAATGATATGACCCCTATGTATAACAGTTGTATAACCCAAAGAATTTAGAGGGGTTACTCATGTCTTGTATAGCTAAGCTAATTAGCCATCGTTTCGCAACCAAGATTATTATTGTTTTTAGAAGTCCCGGCAATTAATTCCTGAACGATCAATCCTCGATCTTGAGTGTGGAAGGAATTATTCCTCCCTTCAGGGAAGCTTAATGTCTCCATAGAATGAAATCTGACTTGCCGTAGCAAATTATCGGTACTTCAAGTCTATGTTCTTTTGTTTAACAACAATATACCTTTTTAAGGAATAGTTCAAGTATGTGATCAGTTGATGCAATTACAAATTAATATTCTGTATTGTGTACCTTTTATAACAATATATACCAGTATAAATGTTGGGCTGTGTTGCACTTACACAGAACAAACTGGGAGACACCGTTGTGCATGCTGCTGCATGGAAGGGATATGAAGATATTCTAGAGCTGTTGCTCATGAAAGGTAATCTTTTAAGTTAACTTTGCATACAGTGTTTTAATTTTATTAACTTTAATGTCAACGTATAATGTAAATTTAATTAAGAAATAACTACTATAATCCTACTCTTCATGTGCCCTTTCACAAGTTAGCTTTGTTTGTCTGTGTTTCTCTCCCTGACCTGTAGAATGAATTTGTGCAAGCTCATATCTGGTATGTTGTTGTTTGTTGGTTGTTGTTGTTTGATTCAGTTGTCAACTGGTTTGTCTGAACAGTTAAGGACTGGAGTGTCCCAGATTTCCTTCAAATAACCAAGTACAAATTGATCATTCTTCTTCAAAGCAAAATCTGGATTTTTAGAATGGAAATGATAGAGATAATTAAGTCTTTGTGGAATCACAATGAATACGTATTTGTACACTCTAATTCCAGAAATAGATGAATTGATTTTTGACCCAGCTAATCAACTAAAATGCAAATTCAGCAAAGAATGAGAGAAGATGACGTTAGCTTCTTGTTTTTAAGGGAGATTGACGATTAGATTATTGTAGCATGACTAATGTAGATGGGGATGAAATAGATGGCAATTTTGGTAGATCAATTATCTATTATCTCTCTGTCCAAGTTTATTCTGTATCAACACCAAAGCAAAAGAAACTTGAGATCCGCACACTGGTACAACGTCTCACTTTTGTCTATCTGGAGATTTGGGCAAAGGTCTTAAAACAGATTAAGCCTGGGAATGAAGGGGCCATCATTTGGTTGACCCCAGAGGACAGAATCCGTAAGAGTTTTGCACATGCTATTAATTGCAGGGCTTTCAGATCTGCCACATGTGCACGACCACTACCCTGTCCTATTCTCCTGACAGTAAAGTGTCTGTTCCACTGGCAAGTTAGAGTCAGGCATCTTTTCTCTATAAGACCCAAAGATACAGGAGCAGAATTAGTGCGTTCAGATTATGGAGTCTTCTCTGCCATTCGATCACGGCTGATATGTTGCTCAATCCCATTCTCCTGCCTTCTCCCTGTAACCTTTGATCCCCTTACTAATCAAGAGCCTATCTATTGCTGTCTGAAATACAGTCAATGTCTTGACCTCCACAGTCTTCTGTTGCACTAAGTTCCACAGTTTCACCACTCTTTGGATGAACAAATTCCTCCTTATCTCTGTTCTAAAGGGTCATCTCTTCAGTCTGAGGCTGTGTCCTTAGGCCTAGTCTCTCTCAGTAGTGGAAATGTGGTCAGTCTGTCCGGACCCGTCGGCATTCTGTAAAGTTCAATCTGGTCCCTCTCACCTTCAAAACACTATGCAGTACAGAGCAAGTTCTGCACTGCTGCTCGGATGACAAGATCTTCATTCCTAGGCTCATGGTTCTGGAACCCCTCCAAGGCTAACACAAGATTATTTAGCATTGGGGAGCCTGCAGTCAATTCCATCTTTGGTAAACCTCTGGGTGGGATGCTCTCCAGAGGATTGGTGTGGATTCGATGGTCCAACTTCCACATTATGGGGATTCTCTGATTCTGTGAATTTATCAGACAAGAGGAAGACATCACTAATAGCAAGATTTTACTCTGATAGTGGAATATATTATAAATAGTGGAACATTGTGAAATGAGATTTCCCCACTTAATTTGATGGATTAAGACGGTTATAATCACTTTACTTTAGACAGTCTCTCAAAATTATAGCAGTTTTGTGTTGAAGTAATCTTCTATGTTAGTAGACCCAGTTTTTCTAGTTCAGCTTATGAAACAGGAATCCAGATGCTTTGTGGTTGTAATAGTAACCCAGTGGTCAAGAGCTGAAATTCTATCTTGACAGGTTACAAAACACAATGAGTTAAACGTTGCAGTTTTTGAGCCACAATGTTTTGTCCTAAAACCAACTCCATAAAGAAATCTCACATTTACTTGGTCAACCCTACAGCATTGCACTGAGGAAAGGTGTAAACTAAGTGTACTTTTCAGATGAATAAGAATTAAGAGGGTAATCCGATAACTGGATCAAAGTATTTCAGTGTTCTACTTTTTCATGGTTGAAATCATTGTTTTGTCACTTTTGTACATTGTTTGATTGTGTATTTGTATTTGCACTGAAATATCTACTTAAGAATCAAAGAAATGGTGATGATTGCTGTAGGGGATTTCTTGCATGCGCGCTAATGTGTTGAAATCTGAGCTGAGGTTTTGTTACCTCTGGATGGAGGGAGTAATTACAGCATGTTAAATTTGTGTTTTTGTTATAAATTTTAACATAAGAATTGGTGGCTGAAAAAGTACACATTTACGATAGTACATAATTGTAAATAGGAGGTGGGTACATATATTTCAGGGAAAGAAATTGACTCATAGGAAAAGCAGAAAACCTGACTTGGACAACTGGTTATGACAGCACATGGATTGTTGACCTTATGCAGTTCTTTTTCAATGTTCTAGAACTTGATCTAACTTTCATGAGTGTTATTAAGTTTGGATTTCTTGATGCTGGAGCATTATTAGCATCTAAACTTCTACTTTCTTTCTCTTCCTGTTAACCCTTCCGACCAAGATACGTTTTTGACATGGGGAGGATATGACTGTAAGAAGCGTTAGTTATTTCTTCTTTCAGATGGTCTCTGAAAATTGTAACTGCTAATATTTCAGCATGCCCATTAATGGGATGGGTTCTGTCCATATGATACAATCTTCATGTGTTTAATTCAGTTACTAAATATATTGAGATGCATCAATTCCACTGACTTGATTCAGAACATAACTTTACATATTGCTTAAAAAAGAATCATCCTGTGGAAACTTTGTGCTTTGCACTTGGACAATTTACAAAAATACCAATGCAAAAGGAGCACTGCTTTTTATGTCGTATGAGATGCTGAATGGTTGGCAAGTAGACTCTAACAGAAGTGTTGCCATAGAGAATGCACTACTTAGATTATGATTGATAGATAATGCTAAATTTTAAGGTTGAAACTAGGCAGGTTGACTCTAATTCATTAAGGTCTTGTCCTGAAAAATGAACCAGTGTATGGCTGTCACCATTTTATTCATTCGAGATCTGGGTTTCACTTGTTGAGCTAGCATTTAATGTTGTTTTCTAATTGCTTTGAAGAAGGCAGTAGTGAGCTGCCTTAAACCGCAGCAGTCCCTTTTGGTGTAGGTGCACCGCAGTGCTGTTCGGAAGGGAGTTCGAGGATGTTTGAGTTGTTAAGTTGTTGATTTTTGTTGAGTCGAAATGGGCACAGTGTGTATTCCATATTGTTGAGTGTGACCATTCTAAATTTGTTGTCCACTTAATTCTTAGAACACTCAGGATTGTTAATGTGGATTGCAGAATCACAATTAATTGTTGAGATTTGCAAACCACAGGCTGGTTGGGCACAGCTTGTTGCAAACCGTTAAAGGAATATGTTATTTGCCAAGATCTGCCTAGCTTTGGGATATACAGCCTGCATACCTAGTATCTCACTGGCATTGAAATTCATATACTGCATTACTGATTTATGTGATGCTTGAAATGTCTTTTTGGCTTAATGGCAGTGACCTGTTCATGGCAAACAATACTCATGATGCTTCTGCACAGTAACAGCACAAAACATCTATCTTCACCTGTTGCTCAATCCTTTGAGGTTCCTTTCCCTTCTGACGTGGACTGGGCACTTTTCTGGACCAAAAGTGACAGCCTTTAATCCGCCAGAATGACCCCGAGCTTCCAGTTACCTGCCACTTCAACACACCACCGTATTCCCACGTTTACACTCGTGGAGCGAATGGTTCAGCCCATGTTTACAAGGCTGCTATAAAACCAATTTTGAAGTGTGTGAAACTGTAGGAATTCCAGTGCAGATATTGGCCAGTGAAGGTACACTTCAGGAAGACAGTAATTGAGATACCCTTGTGTCAAATAGAGCTGATAGTTCGTCCCGACCCAAAACATCAACTTTCCTGCTCCTCTAATGCTGCCTGGCCTGCTGTGTTCCTCCAGCTCCATACTGTATTATGTCGAGAAAAGGAGCTTGTGACAGTTCAGAGGCGAATTTGAGTGTAGGATTGACTTCATTTAAGATATGTAAAGAAATTTATGGATGCAGCTGATAATTCAAATATCGCAAATGTTTAATTCGCCAATTGTCAACTTGGAAGGGTTACTAGTTTAGTTGTCATTCCATTGAAGTAATGTTTCTCATGGACCTAAACAAAAGTAGTTGAGAGCTGAGTCTATGGGGATCCCAAAGCACCATCCTTTCTTTGGGCACACATCGGTGTTGTTAAAACTGAAATCAACTGCCTGAATTAGTTCTTACCCTTAAATTCAGTTAATGCGGATTCTCAGTGTGGTGGGCCCACATTGCCATGAGGGGCATAATAGCGCACCTCTTTCAAAGATGGGCTAAAATTCAATTTGCTAAAACTTCAGACACATCTGTGGTGGCAATTTGAAGTCAAACTGCTTTTGTATTTTCTATTGGATTGGCAATATTTAATACCTATTCCTCCTTCAAAAATATATATATGGAAGTATTGCATTTCAGTACCATGGTCATGCATCATTTTACTGAAATCTAGTGGATGATCTTTTGAGGCAGTGGCATATCTTAGTGTTAGTGACTGATGACAGGACAAGAAAGGTGTGGTCATTTGCTGTCCAAGTACGAAACACAGGACAACTCCTATCATAAGTGCAGCCATCCAAGTATTTATACATTGAACTTTTACCCTGAGAGATCCATTCCTGCTAATGCTGCAACTATTCACACTGTCAGCTGAAACTGTTGAATGGTTTATGAGCTTTGATATCAAGCTTTAACTATTTCAACAACCATTTGGGAAAAAAACCCTAACCTCATGTATAATTATTTCTTTTATCTTTAGGTGCCAGGATAGATCTGAAAAACAATGAGAATAAAGTGCCGCTGGACATGGCCACCAATCCACAATGTTCTTCTCTTCTTAAAAAGAAATCTGGGAAAGGTAAGGAAGAGCTGTCATGTAAACTTTTTAATGTGTTGTCTTGCACCAACTTGCATCAATCCTACATTAGAACTTCACAAAGGAAATCTTTTTTTCTCTTTTGTGCTTTGATAGCAATGGCACTCAGTGTCAGGTGATATTTTGTTGATTTAGAAATATGTATTCTTGCGTACAGAAACAGTAATGTAACGTAACGTAGGATCTAAGTTCCAACAATTTATCGTCTCATGAAGAGGAACCAAAGAGCGGAGGGTCATGATATTGTTTATATATGCTCTGTTTCTGAGTCCTTTCTCATTGGATCATAAACTGACGCTGTGTAGGAGGTGTTCAGCTCATTGCTCCTGTCCCAGTTCTTACATCTAACTATCCAATTAACCTTATTCAATCCTCCTTTTAATGTTGGTATGCGGACTGCTTCTACTGCCCATTAAAGCAATACATTCAATATTACAACTGCTCGTTTTAAGAAGATGGTTCCTCATGTTGCGCCTCATTTTTTTGATTTGTACCTTAATTCTGGCCACTGGTGCTTTTGCTGCTGGAAATAGTTTCTCCTTACTTATTCTATCAAAGCTCTTTACGGTTCTTAACATGTACCAAACCTCCTTTTTAATCTTTCTGCTCTGAGTGGAACAATCCCAGCTTTTCTCCTGAATCTTCAGTTTTGAAGAGTCTTCTTTGAAGATGCTTCCAGACCTGTTGAGTTTCTTTGGCAGTTTCTGTTTTGATTCTAGTTTCAATCCACCCCTCAGCCAGTATAAATTCAGTAGATATCTTCTGCCCCCACTCTGAAGCTCTGACGTTCCTTAAATGTGGTTTTCAAAATTGAATCCAACGGCTGCAGTGTAACCAAGGTCTTATAAATTTTCAGCATAATTACCTGGCTTTTACACTGCACCCCTACGAGTAAAAGCAAGAATTTCATCAGTTTTGTTTTTAATAGCATTCTCAGCTGATCCTACAGTCTTTGATGATGTCTATACATCATTGTAAGTTACCGAGACTGAAGGTTTGAGTTATAAGGAGAGGCTGGATAGGCAGGGACGACTTTGCCTGGAGTGTAGGAGCTTGAGGTGTGACCTTTATAAAAGTTCATAAAATCATGAAGGGCATGGATAGGGTAAATAGTCAAGGTCTTTTCTGTAGAGCAGCGGAGCCCAAAACTAGAGTGCATAGGTTTAATGTGAGAGGGGAAAGATTTTAAAGGGACTTGAGGGGCAACATTTTCACACAGGGTGGTGTGTATATGGGATGAGCTGCCAGAGAAAATAGTAGTGGTGAGTACAATTGCACCATTTAAGAGACATTTGGACAGGGACGTGGACAGGAAAGATTTAGAGGGATATTGGCCAAATGCAGGCAAATGGGGCTAGCTCAGTTTAGGAAACCTGGTCGACGTGGACAAGTTGGGCCGACGGGTCTCTTTCCATGCTCTATGACTCTTGTATCTCCGGCTCCTTGTACTCATTTTAAAATGTATTATTTAGTTTGTATTGGCTGTCCTTAAGCTTTCTGCAAGTTAGAAGTAGATGGCATTGTAGGAATGTTTTTTTCTGATCTGGGCCAAAGACTCAGGAGGCAGGCAGGATTCAGGCAAGTGGAAGATGTTTACTCAAGCAAAAACTGGTTTATACAGGGAGAGGACCAAAGGATCTTCTCCAAATCTGGCTTCGGAAGATAGATCAATGGCACACCCTCTGCATTTACAAAGAAATACAGCATTTTTATGTATTTTGGGTTACAGTAATAAAATACAACGTAGTTACTGTCCTTTACCCTAATCCAAACACCCAATCCTGTAGGACACATAATTAATAATGGGCATTTCCGTGGCCAGCCACAGGTTCCCATGATCTCCTGCTATTAGCCATACCTTGTGATCTTCCTAAGCATCCTACTCCTTGGCGTTCCAAGGAAGTTAATGGCTGTGTACTCCTTTTGGGTCTTTCTCAGGCTTGTTTATCTATGGGGACAGCTCGATTTCTATGTCCCACGGTATTTTGGTGCTGTTTATTATCACATTCAGTTACCCCTTTTATTTTCCCACTGTCCCAATTATGTAATGTAAAAATAAAAAGCCAGTTAGCTTTAACTAATTGCTGTAAGGTTAACTTCTGTTACAACGTATAATGTTGTGCAACTACTTGTGTCGGGATTTTGTAATTTATGGGTTGTGTCCAATCTATCTTGTTCAGGGCATGAGAGGGTGTCTCCTAAGGCTAGTTAACCTTTACATCTAAGCTTAAATTTTTTTTTTTAAGGCTTGTATTATGTCCTGGTTGTGTATTGAAACAAACTTCTATGATTAGAGGATTTTTAGCTAGAAACTATTTATTATTGCTGGTAGCTTCAAAGAGACAACTATTTACTACAGAATGACTTAAGCAGCTGCAAGGATAACAGCTAGAGGACCTACTCTAGCACCTGATGGTATTCATTTACTAGGCCAATAATCCTTTCATTAATGAGGCTGGAATTGGTCATTTATCTTTCCTAAGGCATCCTTTTACCAGAACTGTGTCGGATGGAAACATATAGCATTCTTTTACTGACCTTCAAGCAGTTCTGTTCAAAGGTATCATTGTATTTTACTGTGTGAGCAGTCTGCTTAGTTTTGCTTAGCTTCTGTCTGCCATCTTGTAAGCCAACATAGGCCACTTAGTGAGTTCAGGTACAATCTTCCTTACGTAACCAGGTACAGGTCACCCCTACAGATCCCTCACTTAGGACCTAGGCCAAACTGTGGCCACAGGGCTATCATTAATTCAAGCAGTCCAAATAAAATTTCAAGAGCATTCTTCAAGTGATGTTGCATCCATGATCCTCTTGCCGTTGTTCGATGAGGTGTTCTTTGCCATTCCACTAGTCGTCTGTTGGCTTGATGGTGCATTGTAGGGCCCACCCTCTTGGTCCAAGGTCTTCTGCAGTCATCTTCATTATTGTGGTCATAATGCATTTTACGAGACAAAAACAATGTAACATAGGAACAGTGCTACAACAAACATTACTATTCCCTGTACAATGGACGTCCCAAGGGATCCCAGCCACACTTTTCCCCACCTCCATAGGGTCGAAGAGGCAGGTTGTTTGAGTTTATTCATTTCTTTTTGGATATGGTTGGCCATTGCTTCTGAGTTATTGGGGATGTACTTACAGCACTCTTCCAATGAGTGCACATGTTCCTCCTGACTCGGCTAGTGTCATGTCGAGAGCAATTTGGTTTTGCAATGCCATAGTTCGTACGGCGACCACATCTGTATTTATGTTGCTCAAAGCTCGTGGGGTGTCATTGGCCCTTTGCTCTAAGACCCTACCCAAATTGATAGATTCTCTGGAGAACTTGTCTGTGCCGTACTAGGGTAAGAATATGGAAAGGAGCCTGTCTGCTCCTGAAATTGCATGTTTGTGTCGTTCTGGCATCATCTGCAGGAGGGATGCTGTGTAGCCTATGAATAGTACCACATTGGCTAAGCAACAGGCCCTGTCCAGGTCGGGAGTAGCCAGGCATAGGCTCTGTGTCCACACACAAAGTAGGTGTCGTTGTACAGGATGAATAGGATAATAATCTTGGGGTACCAGCGTTGCTGGAAGGTTCTGTTACTCGTGAGGTTCCTGAAGGTCAGGAGGCTGGGGCCTCTGCGCATGAGGAGAGACGCGTTTAAGGATCCCATGGTCAAGATGAATGCCCTGATGAGTCCTGGGAAAGGGTATGTGTAAGTATTCTAACTCTGGGTGCTGTTGCTAAATTCCGTGTGTTCTCCTTGGCTTTTTGGCTTTCAATTGTTGATAGGTAGATCAAGCAGTCAGCTCTCCCTATCCCTAATGTGTTAGTCAATGTGATGAAGGACGGTGGTCGTAAGATTGTGTAGCTGGGTTGGTATCATCCTGTAAAGGTGTTCAGGTTATACCCTGCTGATTTCCATTGTGCCCTATCTCTGTCAGTATTTACTAAATACTTTCCACTATTGGTAGGATGCCTGTCTCTATCTCCGTTTTGAACTATTCTGTTGTAATACCCATTCGGCTAATTCTGAAGCTTTAAAGAAGATAAGTTGCATTGGTATCCCTCCCTTAGTGTGTGGGGACATGGGTACAGATCCAGCAATTGGAAACATCATGCTCCCTAGCATACATGTGATGAATGTGAAAACGTATTAACATTCAAATTCTTCCTGTCCTCTCGCCTATCAGCCTCTGGGATCAAAACTAAGAGGAACCCACAGAGGATTAGCATTTTCACACTCGCATTAATTTCAGCAATGTTCTCAATTACAGTCTTTATTGTGCAACTGCATCACATATATTTACACATGACTTTAATCTGTCCCGGTTGTTGTTCTGGGGTTGAGGATCCTGTTCCTGCTGTTTGTTGGTGTGCACAGATGAGGATATTCCAAAACCTCCAAGAGGGAGGAAGAAAGAGCATACCAGACTAGCAAGTTGGACAGACACCCCATTAACTATTATATACTCGTAACTGTGTAGAATGTCTCCATATACCAATTCCATTAATAAGTGCACTGTTACCTCATGAGGTCTGTCCCACTTGGGGTGGTGAGGCTCCCTTGTCTGGAATTACTTTTACCAGGATCTTTGATCCTTGGGCTGGCGTTTCTTTATCCTGGGTGTCCCCTCAGACTTCCAGTCCTTGGTAAGCTGCTGGTTTGTGCCTGTCCATGAAGTATGTGTACATGCTTAGAGAGGAATTTCATGTAATCCCAGACTTGTCCCTTGCTGTTAGTCAGTTCTGCTCCCCCTGTGATTAGGTCCTGGAAGAGTGTCATTGCTCGTCGTGTCTTGAGTTCAAAGGGTTGTCGCTTAGAGGGCTGGTAGAGCAAGGGTTCATTTAACCCCTTCTCCTATTATTGCCTTTTTTTCTTGTTCATTTCTCAGCACATTTTAAAGTGTTCTGTTCATCCTCTCTACCATCCCGGAGCTCTATGGATCGTAGGGGAAATGATACCTTTGTGTTATGACCGGTAGTTTACATGTTTCCTTTAGGCACTTGACAGTGAAGTGGGTCCCTTGGTCTGAATCTATTTGTGGGCCCCTCCCCGCCCTGCCACCTCCACCTAGGTGTTATTTCTGCTGCCGGTATCTTTGCCACTGAGGTTGCAGTACAGTATTTTGTGGGTAAAGCTTCTATCCATCTGGTAAACTGGTCAACCATGACCAGACAGAATTTCTTACTCTGACTTTGTGGGAGTTCAATGCTTGAATCCCAACTATTCACAATCTATATTAATAATTCAGAAAACAGAGCTAAAATCTAATAACTCCCAAGTTTACGATGTTTGGTTGAGAGGATGAGCTGTGAGGAGGATGCAGAGATGCTGTATTGTGGACCAGCAAATGCATCGCAGTTGTAGTATATTATGGATATATGTGAGATTATTCCCTTTGTAGCAAAAACAGGAAGGCAGGTTATTATTTGACTGGTTCGGGCAGAGATCTGGAAAATAGGCTATTATTTGCGAAAATTTGAAATTGTCCATTTTGGCAGGAAGAATAAAAAGAAGCATCCTATCTAAATGGTGAGAGATTAGGACTCTGAGATGCAGAGAGACCTGGGTTTCCTAGTTCATGAGTTGCAGAAGGTTAGTATACAGGTGCAGCAAGTCATCGAGAAAGCTAATGGGTTATGTTTTGTTGTGAGGGGGATTGAGTGCAACAATAGGAAGGTTATGCATCGACTATACAGGCAATGGTGAGACCATTTCTGGAGTACTAAGTACCATGCTGGTCACCGTATCTCTGGAAGGATGTTAATGCATTGAAGGCAGTTTAGAGAAGATTTATTAAACTAACATCTGGAATGAGTGGATTGCCTTATGAGGAAGGCTTGACAGACTCTGTCTGTGTCCTCTGGAGTTTAGAAGAGTCAGATGACTTCATTGAAATATAAAAAAAATCCTGAGGGGGCATGACCGGATGAATATGGGAAAGATGTTTCCTCTTGTGGGACAATCTAGAACTAGAGCCAGAGTATAAAAATAAGGCATCAATCATTTAAGACAGAGATGAAGAAACATTTTTTTTCTCTCTCCAGATGAATCTTTGGAACTACCTTCTTCAAAAGGAGGTGGATGGAGAATTTTTGTATATTTTTAGGGCAGAGGTAAATAGGTTCTTCATGGTTGAAAGATTATCAGGCATCGGCAGTTATTACTATCTAAATACTGATTTGATGCTTTGCTCAAGTCTGAAAAACAACACCTTATCATTGCAATGTACTTTCTTCCCCTCTTCCAATTTTATATCCACACTGATTCTTATTCCAGTAATTCCACTATTGCATTAATTGTGCTAACAACTTGGAGGGGTGATGCTTTGTCATTTGAAAGAACAATATACAATATCAAACACACTAACATCATGAGCCTTCTCAGTTACTATGTCAGTGAACTCCAAGTTCAGCAAATTGTGAATTGCCTTCATTTATTAGCCCAAGGTTTTCTAAATGATAATAACTGGATTATTATCTGTGATAATAGGCTGACTGGCTTGTGTTTGCCAGGTTTATCCTCTCCCTGTTTTAAAATGTGTGGATAATGTTTGTATTCCTTTTGTCTCCTTGTGCTATCCTCCACGGAGAACTCGCAAGGACTTCATGATTTAGAATTTACTGCTTTCAAAGTTGGTGTAAGTGGAAATGATCAGTGATTTCAGATGAAAATTGGGTGCGTACTTGAGTAGGGTATCAGACTGACTAGATTGCTGTACATAGAGTTGGCACCGACTTGATGGGTCAAAAGCTGGCCTCCTGGGCCATTATGATGCTGATAATTTTCACCCACTTGTATCCTGCAAGAACAAGGGTAACTTATCCAATTTGAGGGCTGCTCACATGCCTCCTTTTTTTTTTACTGAATATTGCTACTACAAACCCTTAGACTGCCACATTGGCAATTTTGTCTTTGTTAGTGAAATTCTCAATTAGTATCTCAACCCTGCTCTCTGCTTCTACAAGAATATCTCCTTTTTGATCCCTACTTTGCCCTGTTGTCTTTTTTCACTACGTTTTTGATAATTGTGCATTTATAAAATACATCTGGATTCCACTTCATTAGCTACTAAGCTATTCTCAATCTCTTTGGCTCCCTTATTTCCTTTTACTTGGAGCTCTCTCTTGTACTTGTGTATTCAGTTTGGTTTTCAAACGTACCATGAACTTAACTTTGTCGTGTACTTCCTTTTTCTCTGTAACTTGATCACTATATCTCATGCAATTCAGGAATTTCTAATTTTGGATGCTAATTCTTTATTCGTGCCTTAAACGCCACCTTCTGCAGCCTCCTATTCAGTTCTTTTTTGCTGACCATTAAACAAGAAGGCTAATGGAATGTTGGCCCTTGTTTCAAGGGCTGGAGTATAAGCATAAGGAAATTTTACAACCACCTGTACAAGGTGCTGGTGAAGCCACATCTGGTGTACTATGAACCGTTTTGGTCCCCTTATTTAAGGAAAGGTATCATTTCGTTGGAGGCAGTTCAGGGAAGGTTTAGTAGGATGATCCCTGGTGGAAGGGATTGTTTTGTGAATGTGACTGTATCCGTTACAGTTTAGAACATCAAGATGATCTTCTTGAAGCATATCGGATTCTTTAGGGGCTTGACAGGGTAAATACTGAGAGGGTGTTTCCCCTCATGGGAGAGTCAAGGACCAGAGGGCATAGTCTCAGAATACAGGACATCAATTTAAGACTGAGCTAGGAGGAATTTCTTCTGCTTGTTGAATGTCTTTGGCTCCTTATTTCCTTTTACTTGGAGTTCTCTCTTGTACTTGTTTATTCAGTTTGGTTTTCAGTTGTTCAGTGGCGAGAGCGCGAGGGCAGCCTGGGAAGGTAAGCTTTCGTTTTAAAAGTCTTACCTCCCGTGACTGTGGCCTTCAGTCCCAGTGTGAGCGCGAGTGGTCGGCTGGGTAACGGTTATCTTTCACCCAATAAATTTGGGAAGTAACTAAATTTGGGAAGGCGTTTTATCTGAATGCTCGGCGCATTTGAAACAAGTTGGATGAGTTGACGGCACAAATCATGGCAAATGGGTATGATTTAGTGGCCGTTAGAGAGACATGGTTGCAGGGTGGTCATGACTGGGAGTTAAATATTCAGAAGGACAGACAGGAAGGTAAGGGAGGTGGTGTCACTCTGATTTTTAAGGTTGATATCAGGGCGGTAGTGAAAGATGATATAGGTTCTACTGAACAAAAGGTTGAATCCATTTGGGTGGAAATTAGGAATAGCAGGGAGAAGAAGTCACTGATAGGGTCGTCTATAGGCCACCAAATAATGACATCTTGGTGGGGCAGGCAATAAACATAGAAGTAGCTAATGCATGTAAAAATGGTACAGCAATTATCATGGGGGATTTTAACCTACATATCGATTGGCCAAACCAGGTCGGTCATGGCAGCATTGAGGACGGGTTCATAGAATGCATCCGTGATAATTTCCTTGAACAATATATAATGGAACCTATGAGGGAGCAAGCTATCCTGGATCTAGTCCTGAATAATGAGACAGGAATAATGAATGATCTCACAATTGGGGATCCTCTCGGAAGGAGCGATCACAGTATGGTCGAATTTAAAATGCAGATGGAGCGTGAGAAGGTTAAATCCAGTACCTATGTCCTGTGCTTAAACAAAGGAGACTATGAAGGAATGGGGGAGGAGTTAGCTAAGGTAAAATGGGAGCAAAATCTTTATGGTGGGTCAATTGAGGAACAATGGAGGACTTTCAAAACGATTTTTTACAGTGCTCAGCAGAAGTATATCCCAGTGATAAGGAAGAACTGTAGGAAAAGAAATAGTCCGCCATGGATGCCTAAGGAAATAAAGGAAAGTATCAGATTTTAAAAAAAATACAAAAAAGCAAAGAGTAGTGGGAAACTAGTAGATTGGGAAATCTTTAAAGGCCAACAGAAAGCCACAACAAAAGTTATAAAGAAAAGTAAGATAGATTGAGAGTAAACTAGTTCAAAATATAAAAACAGGCAGCAAAAGTTTCTATAAATATGTAAATCATAGAAGAGTGGCGAAGGTAAACATTGGTCCTCTAGAGGATGAGATGGCCAATTTAATAACTCAGAATGAGGAAATAGCCGAGACATTAAACAGTTATTTCATGTCGGTCTTCGCAGTGGAAGACACAAGTAACATGCCAAAACCTGATGGTAAGGAAGTTATAACAGGTGAGGACCTAGAAACTATCATTGTCACTAAGGAGGCAGTGCTGGGCAAGCTAATGGGGCTAAAGGTATACAAGTCTCCTGGCCCTGATGAAATACATCCCAGGGTACAAAGAGAGGTGATGGGGGTAATAGCAAATGAACTTATAATTATTTACCAAAATTCACTGGACTCTGGGGTGGTTCCCACAGATTGGAAAACAGCCAACGTGACACCACTGTTTGAAAAAGGAAGTAGACAAAAAGCAGGTAACTATAGGCCAGTTAGCTTAACTTTGGTAGTGGGGAAAATGCTTGAATCTATCACTAAGGAAGAAATGGCAAGACATCTGGATATAAATTGTCCCGTTGGGAACACCCAGCATGGGTTCATGAAGGCTAGGTCATGTTTAACAGATTTGGTAGAATTCTTTGTGCACCATGCAAGTAATGTCCTCAATGGGGAACCTGTGGATTTGGTGTATCAGGATTTCCAGAAGGCATTTGACAAGGTGCCATTCCAAAGGCTGCTACATAAGATAAAGTTGCACAGTATTACAGATAATGTATTGGCATGGATAGAGGATTGGTTGACCAGTAGAAAGCAAAGAGTAGGGGTAAATGGGTTTCTTTTCTGGTTGGCGGTCAGTGGCTAGTGGTGTGCCTCAGGGATCAGTGTTGGGACCGCTGTTGTTTACAATTTACATAGATGATTTGGAGTTGGGGACTAAGTGTGGTGTGTCAAAATTTGCAGATGACACTAAGGTGAGTGGTAGAGCAAAGTGTGCAGAAGACGCACAGTCTGCAGAGGGATATAGATAGTCTAAGTGAGTGGGCAAAGGTCTGGCAGATGGAGTACAATGTTGATAACTGTGAGGTCATCCATTTTGGTAGGAATAACAGCAAAATGGACTATGTTTTAAATGATAAAAAAGGCTGCAGCATGCTGCTGTGGAGAAGGACAGGATGTCCTTGTGCATTAATTGCTAAAAGTAGGATTGCAGATGCAGCAGGTAATTAAAAAGGCAAATGGAGTTCTGTCTGACATTGCTAGAGGGATGGAGTTTAAAAACAGGGAGTCTATGCTGCAGCTGTGTAGGGTCCTGGTGAGGCCACACCTGGAGTACTGTGTGCGGTTTTGGTCTCCATACTTGAGAAGGAATATACTAGCACTGGAGGGGGTGCAGAGGAGATTCACTTGGTTGATTCCAGAGTTGAGGGGGTTGGATTATGAGGACAGACTGAGTAGACTGGGATTATACTCATCGGAATTCAGAAGAATGAGGGGAGATCTTATAGAAACATGTAAGATTATGAAGGGAATAGGTAAGGTGGAGGCAGGGAAGTTGTTTCCGCTAGCAGGTGAAACTAGGACTAGAGGGCATCACCTCAAAATAAAGGGAAGCAGATGTAGCACTGAGGTCAGGAGGAACTTCTTCACCCAAAGGGTTGTGTATCTGTGGAATTCCCTGCCCTGTGAAGCGGTTGAAGCTACCTTGCTGAATGTGTTTAAGACAAGGCTTGATACATTTTTGAACAGTAAAGGAATTAAGGGTTATGGTGAGCAGGCGGGTAAGTGGAGCTGAGTCTCAAAGATCAGCCATGATCTTATTAAATGGCGGGGCATGCTCGAGGGGCCAGATGGCCTACTCCTGCTCCTAGTTCTTATGTTCTTGTGTCTTTGGAACTCCTTGTCAGAGAGTTGTGGAGACAGAGTCCTTGTGTATACTTAAGGCTGAGATAGATCCTTGATCAATAGGGGAATCGAGGGTTACAGGGAAAGGGCAGTAAAGTGGACGTAAGCAATGCCAGATCAGCCTGATCCTATTGAATGGCAGAGCAGACTCGCGGGGCTGAGTGGCCTACTCTTGTTCCTATTTCTTGGTCTTATCCTTTTATAACTCAGTCAATATCATGATAATTCAAGTTCCTCAATGCCGCAATGGTGTAGTTCTTGCATCTTGCTTGCAAATAGACCATTGACTAATGGGAAGGAAATAGAGGATCATAAGTATACAGACAGTAGTGTAATTACATCTTTAATTCTATCTTTCAATTCTGACCTTGATCCTCATCTATAACATTATTCTTTAGAAAATAATAGATCACAACAGTCTTTCCCTCCAGTTATCATTTGTTTTGATTTGGATTCCCTAACTTTCAGGAATACTTTATAGTCAGGAATAAGTTCTCAGCCTTCCCTTTCTTTGGGGACAGATGACTAAATGGGAGTCCATACACAGAAAACACCACTGAACAGTCTAGTGCTGGATTTGTGCCACTTTAAATTCATAAATTACTCAAATGCACAAAAATATCATGCCCTTGAGTTGGTGCTAGTAAGATTCAGTATAAGGATATGATGTTGATACTAGAATTTACATTTTAAAAAATCCGTATGTTTCATTATTCATCTTCCATTACCTTCCATTCTGAGTAGGGATGGGAGAGAATAAATTGTCTGAAGCCATTTACGTGCTGAAACCTTGCCATTCCGACCTAATAACATTTTATCTTTGCCAATTTTGATGCTTGTCAATATCTAAATTTACAAGTTAGAGACCATTGACAGTGAGCACTGCAGCTAGGTTTTAACTTGAGTATTCAGGTAGCTCACATGCGACCAACTATATTGGTTAAACCAGGGTAGAATTTTCACTATTGCCAGAACTGGACAAATTAGGTTGGAAAATGTAAAGCTTACGTAACATCCTTGTGGAACAGAGGATCAAGAAGTTCCCTTGGGCACTATTAGGAACTGTTTGCTCACTACCTCCCCGTATCCTGTGTTAAAATTGAGCACAAAATGTGTAAGATTTGTCTGATCTTGTCAACTTTCATAGTTTTATCATCGTAGAATCCCTATAGTGTGGAAACAGGCCATTCAGCCCAACACTTCCACACCGCCCCTCCAAAGAGCATCCCATTCCTCTACCCCTACATTTCCCTTGTCTAACCCACCTAACCTAAACATCCCTCAGCACTATGGGCAATTTAACATAGCCAATCCACCTACCCTGCACATCTTTGGACTGTGGAAGGAAACCGGAGCACCCAGAGGAAACCCACGCAGACACTGGGAGAACGTGCAAACTCCAGTCGCCTGAGGCTGGAATCGAACCCGGGTCCCTGGTGCTATGAGGCAGCAGTTATCGAGTTATAGAATATGGACTAGCTAGTTTGTAGGTCATACAACAGATTTTAACATGCCAACTAAAATAATATAATTTCTATGAAACTATAATAATGTTTTCATGTAATTGCAAGGTACAAGGTTGGGATATGCTTTCTTTCATTGGCCAGAATGTTGTTCATTGAGTTTTTCCTTACTGTATCATATTCAGTTCTAGAAATCTTTTTTGTGAGAAATTTCATGCAAGAGTCTTTTTTGCAAAATCTGATGTATACCATGTGGTTCCCCCGGGGGGGGGGGCCACTGTTCGACAAGGAACCTGGTCATGCAGCTATTCTGTTGTAAAGCCATGTGATTGATCTTTTCTCGACTACTGTCATTAATGTAATTACCAGCTTTATTTTTAAGAATCAGTTTCATTGTTCTGCTGGAATCTGATGTTCCCTGGATTAAACTGGTATTTTTTAAATAGCTTTTGATTTGTTATTTGTGATCTTTCCAATGTAATAATACCTCTCTCACGGTGTACCTCTCCCATCAGGATTACTACCACTTCTGAAATGTGCCTTCTATTAATACAGGATAGATGTAGTTGTGACAAAAAGATATGTTCATTTTGTACCATTTAAGCCTGTTTGAACCTCCTGACTTAATTTGGCAGTCCGTCTGTCAGCACGGATTGTTTCCATAAACGGGTGATATTTTTATAGCTTTCCCTCATGACCCTGGGGTTGGAAGGGTGCCCTCATTCCTTTCCAGCCCTACTCCTTCACTGGTCACAGCAAATTTTATATTTCATCAGTTAAGTAAGTTGTGTCAATTGAGGATAGTGTCTTGTGGTTTAGTCTTGGAAACAAGCCAGCCAAGTTTCTTAAATCGACAAAGAAAAGTTAGTTTGTTACAAACAAACTCACCCAAGAAAACATTCAGAGATTATTGACAAAAAAATTTAAACTGCCAAGATGTTAACATTCCAAAATCAACATGAGGCAAATGAGTAACAAACCATCCTGCAACACCCCGTAGAATACATTTAAATAGCAAGTGCACCATGACAGACCTTGCCGATTTCTCAGCCTTTTCAGCAGTCAGGCTAAATAGTTTCTTCATAAGAACTAGGAACAGGACTAAGCCATCTGGCCCCTCGAGCCTGCCCCGCCATTTAATAAGATCATGGCTGATCTTTTTGAGACTCGGCTCCACTTACTCGCCCGCTCACCATAACCCTTAATTCCTTTTCTGTTCAAAAATGTATCTAGCCTTGCCTTGAGCACGTTCAGCAAGGTAGCTTCAACCGCTTCACAGGGCAGGGAATTCCACAGATTCACAACCCTTTGGGTGAAGAAGTTCCTCCTGACCTCCGTCCTACATCTACTTCCCTTCTATTTTGAGGTGATGCCCTCTAGTCCTAGTTTCACCTGCTAGCGGAAACAACCTCCCTGCCTCCACCTTATCTATTCCCTTCATAATTCATGCATGGATCTTGCTTCTATCTCTACCTTTTTTTCCAACTAACATAGAAAATAGAGTGCCATTCAGCCTGTGGAACCTGCTGCACAATTTAGTATGGTCATGGCTGACCATCCAACTCAATACTATGCTCCCAGGTTCTCCCATACCCTTTTGATCCCTTTGAGTTGAAGAAATATTTGTAAATCTTTCTTGAAAACATTGTGTTTTAGCCTCCTGTTCTCTGTGGCAGAGAATTCCACAGGCTCAAAACACTCTGGGTGAAGAAGCTTATCCTCATCCTAGTTCTAAATGGTCTATGCTGTACCTTTTAGACTATGCTCCCGGTACTGCATTCCACAGTCGTTGGGAGCATTCATCCTGCCTTTGCCTTGTCTAGTCCTGTTAGAACTGTGATTCAAAATTGTTCTTCAGTGAGCAATGAGCTTTGCAACGGGCCTGGCCCCTACTGCAATGCAGAATTGAATGCAACTAATATTTTAAAACAGTCAAATGTAGCAACCAGTTGTGGGAATTGAATGTAACAATCCTTTGAAACTCTGTCCCCTGAATATTGATGTTCACCAAGCGCTGGTTTTGTCATCCTGTTTCATGTTTGCTGGTATTCTTTATGGCTTTCACTCCCTCCCCCATGATCTTGATGTTAATGCAGTATTGGAAGAATTTGTTACTGTTGGAAGTTCCTACAACCATGTTGCGTCCAGTTTCCTCTTTTGACATCTGTACAACCTTTTCAAAATGTCGTCTTATTTTCAATTGTAATATATTTTTGCTGTTTCTATAATTGGTTTTAATATTTAATCATGTAAGAGGAAGAATAATGATCCAATTTACTTTATTGAAGTTTATTAATATTATTTTGTGACTATCTCAATCCATTTCCAAATTATGCTTTGGTTCCATATTAGTTATGGGAGATGCTATGTAAGAATTCTATGCAATATTTTTGTACTATGAAAAGTGAGCTTGAATATTAAAACTTTAAATTTGTTTGAAAATATTGATTCAAGTGAGCTAGCTACCTAGTGTCAGCTTTTATTAGGAAAAAAGCCTAAAAGATCCCCATCTATTTCTTTCTCTTTGTCAATTAATTTGCACATCTGATGCTGTCTCTGTGGGAATGTTTGAAAACAGTTTGGCAGATGAATTCCATTCACAGGTAGCTGGTGTGCACTTTAATAACTCTGGTTTTATGTGATGGATTTTCTAATTTTAATGTTCTGCAGGTTAAGCTGGTTGTAGAATAATTTGATTATTTATTCCTCAGGGAAATGTGTAAGATTGTTGTAATTGTAGTATACAAAGCAAATTATTTTTGTTGGTTTGTACAGCTGATTTGGCAATAGTTTCATTTCCTTGAGATATTTTGCACGCATATGCAGACGTGTCTTTAAAATAACTCCCTACTTTATATTCACTGTGAGCTTGAGAAACTTGAAGGAAGTTGTGTGGATTCTCTCATTTCCCACTCTCAGTTTAGAGTTGTATTAAACAAATACAAAATGGATGGAGAAATGAGTTGCCTCCTTGCCTTTCTATTTAAAGACACAATTTCAAATCTACTTGTTTAATTAATGTTTTGGTCATCTGAGCTAACATCCCGCTATATGGCTTGATGTCGTTCTTTGTAGTGCTTCTGTGAAACAACTTGCTGTGCTACGATAAGTATGAATGTAGTTTCTTATTGTTGTAACTAGATTGGAGTCACATGAGGTCTCTGGCCTGTCTTTGATACTACAACTAATTACACCAAAAAAGAAATTTTAACTGGAATTGAGCGGAGATCTCTTCTTTGATTTATGGCAAAAATAATCAAACATTGATGGTCAAGTAATGTATTTGACTTGAGTTTGAAAAATTGGTCTCCCTGTCAATCTTTTCAAGTTTTGTATTGATCCAAAAAGGGTTAGTTGTTGCAAGACAAATGAATAAAATTGATAGCATGAATTTTGCAAACAGTGGCAAAGTGACAGCTGCCAATAAAGATCTCCTTTTTTAAAGAAAAGCAGTCTACAAGATCTAACCATCTCTGTAGCATGAATTTCACTCTTTCTAACATTAATTTGAATGTTGTGCCAGACCTGGGGTTTCCAGAAGACTAGGTACAGCAATGTTACTACAAGTAGCCAAGCACACTGAAGAATTCTCTCAGATCATGCATCAGACAGTAAAAGGTTTATTCTTCATTTAGAAGTTTTGCAGTGAGACTGCACATTAGAAACTGAAATATCACCAGCTTCATAAATATGTACTGTTACTTTAAGCATGGAATTTTCATCATTTGACATTACACAAATATTAAAAATAATATTCAGGGCCAGAAACTTTTACCTCTTAGCTTTAATCTGTGCCCTGGTTATTTACTAATTGAAACAGTGCCTTCCTATCCACTCGATCTATGCCTCTCTCAATCTTGTATGCCTTTACCAGGTCCCCTTTCACCCCTAGTCGCTCCAAGAGAAATAATCCCAGTCTATTTAATCTTTCCTCAGAGCTGAAAACTTTCAACCCAGACAGCGTCCTGGTAAATCTGCTCTGCACCCTCAAATATAATCGTATCCTTCCTATAATATGTCAATAAGACCTGCATGCAGTACTCTGGTTATGGCTTAGCCAGCATTTTATGTAGTTCCAGCATAACCATCTTGTTCTGTATCTTATGCCTCAGTTAATAAAAACAAGTATCCCGTATGCCACCTTAACTACTGTATCTACCTGCCTTGAGGGGTCTGTGTATATGTACACAAAGGTGCATCGTAGAATCCCTACAGTGTGGAAGTAGGCCATTATGCCCATCAAGTCATGCTGACCATCTGAAGTGTTATTTCCTTGCTATGAGCGCCATATAGAGTTAAACTTAGTTTTGACCCCTTTAGTTAGGTTTTTGCGTACACCACTGACTTTTTCCAGGTTATGACCAGATATATTTTCTCCAGGGCTTGCTTCAAGGCCATATTTAAATGAACACGCATACCTGTCTGGTGTGTTATCTTCAACTCTCCTATCGCCTTCAATGATGGAGTGAAGGCGGGATATTTATGACAAAGGAACGATCAGCTACAGTATTCTCACAGCTCAAGCATAGTGCTTTTCTTAAAACTGATTTGCAGACTTTGACATAAATCTGTGTCTTGACTATTTTTGTTCTATTTACCTGTCATGCAGTTATTCAGTCAGGGTACCAATTTCTTCCTTGCCTATTCAACTGCCTTGAGACAAATCCAGCACACAGGACTTCTCAAAACTAGTTGACGTTCATTAATAGGAAGGGCGTCAAAATGACTATAGTGATAGTGTAAATAATACACTGGTTTAGAGTGTGTGTGTCTATATATGTGTGTTTTTTTACATGTGTATTTTAGCTTATACCTGAAGATGTTATGCTACTAATCTGTCATAACAAGCATGGGGCTGGATGAACACAGCAGGTCAAGCAGCATCATAGGAGCAGGAAAACTTGACGTTTCGGGCCTAAACCCTTCTTCAGAAATGGGGGAGGGGAAGAGGGTTCTGAAATAAATAGGGAGAGAGGGGAGGCGGATAGAGGATGGATAGAGGAGAGGATAGGTGGAGAGGAGGCAGACAAGTCGAAGAGGCGGGGATGGAGCCAGTAAAGGTGAGTGTAGGTAGGGGGGGTAGGGAGGAGATAGGTCAGTCCAGGGAGGACGG
>JAHRHZ010000012.1:65740808-65774959 GCA_024137785.1 Ginglymostoma cirratum
CCATTGGGCTGCAGGGTTCCCAGGCTGAATATGGTTTGCTGTTCCTGCAGCTTTCGGGTGGCATCACTGTGGCATTGCAGGAGGCCCAGGATGGACATGTCGTCTGAGGAATGGGAGGGGGAGTTGAAATGGTTCGCGACTGGGAGGTGCAGTTGTTTGTTGCGAACTGAGCGCAGGTGTTCTGCAAAGCGGTCCCCAAGCCTCCGCTTGGGTTCCCCGATGTAGAGGAAGCCACAACGGGTACAGCGGATGCAGTATACCATATTGGCAGATGTGCAGGTGAACATCTGCCTGATGTGGAAAGTCTTATTCGGGCCTGGGATTGGGGTGAGGGAGGAGGTGTGGGGGCAGGTGTAGCACTTCCTGCAGTTACAGGGAAAAGTGCCAGGTGTGGTGGGGCTGGAGGGGAGTGTGGAGCGGACAAGGAAGTCGCGGAGGGAGTGGTCCCTCCGGAAGGCAGATAAGGGTGGGGAGGGAAAAATGTCTTTGGTGGTGGGGTCTGATTGCAGATGGCGGAAGTGTCGGAGGATGATGCGTTGGATCCGGAGGTTGGTGGGGTGGTACGTGAGGACGAGGGGGATTCTTCTTTGGTTATTATTGCGGGGACGGGGCATGAGGGATGTGTTCCGGGAAATGCGGGAGACACGGTCGAGGGCGTTCTCGACCACTGTTGGGGGGAAGTTGCGGTCCTTGAAGAATGTAATCTGTCATATCTTTTTTGTGTTCTGGTTCCTCTTCTTGCACTGTCTTCGCGCTAGAGGTGCTGCACACAAAGCCTTCCTTAGCCATTTCCAACTATGCCTGTTTAAGCAGTTGGCTTCTTCCTCCCATCCTCGAGAGTACACCTCGCTGCTGTCCCTTAAATCCTTTAGGATGGCCTCTTTTTGGTTTTAAGAATAAAATACCTAGGGAGCAGCTTTCCCAGGTCTCCTCTCCATTCCTGCAATTGCTGCAGCTTGAAAAATCCAAGTGCCGGTGAGCTCTTGTAGTTTAATAAGGAATCTTTCCCTTGATAAAATGGGCATGCCATCTGTCCTCTATTGTTAATTGGTCAGGGAATCTGGAGATGGAATGTTGATGCCAAATTAAGTGCCTTGGTAAAGATAATTTATCTTTTTCATTCTGGTTCCTAACATGGAATTGGCTTGTCTTTCTGGCAGGGATTACCCTGAGAATTCCACCCTTAGCATTGGACAATTGCTATAAATCAAAGATCAAAAAAAAAAGTTGTATAAAATATTTTGTGTTCAAATACTTGCATCCCTTACTGAAAGTATGCTGAATGCAGTAAACATAGACTCTCAAGTTGTTTTTCTCCCTTCTTAAATGTTGGGATAATACTTGCTACCAAATATCTGCTTTCTATGGAACTGTCTCGAGTATTAACTAGAATCTTTGCATTCCCTCCCACCCTTGTTCTTTAAAGATTTTATGATGTATCCCATCCAGTTCTCTTACTTATTTCACCAAGTTCCTTCTAGAATGTTCCATATTGGTTGACAGAAATTAGCAATTTTGTGCATGATTTGGCTCGCTATTAGTTTCTTTAAACATAAAAGGATTTTTAGAAGAAGTTGATTTTGTCAGAAGACTGTCATCTTACCTTGTCGTCATAAACCTATCAGTGTGCTTGCCAGCCAGGACTTTAAGAATGGTGCCAACAGCCTATCTGAATGTCAACAGACTGCATAATGTGTAAATATATGCATGACAAGCTGTTTCCTTTGAATTTTTCTTTTATTTGTTCAATGGAATCTGAACGTCTCTGGCTTGGCCAGAATTTATTCCCCATTCCTAAGTGTGCTAGAGAACGTGGTGGTAAGCCACCATCATGAACCACTGCAGTTCTTGGGATGTAGGAGCATCTCAGTGCTGTGAGGAAGGGAGAAGATTTTTGTCCAGTTATTTAAATTGTTAAAGGCTTAAACACTCGTGTTTTTATTGACTTCCACTTTTGAAAGTGATGAATTTTATCTGGAACCATCAAAGACAATGTTAAAATCCTAAATGAATTTTATTTAATTCCTTAACAGGGTGAGGGCATTGCTGGCTAGGCCGCATTTATTACTCATCCCTAATTGCCCAGAGGGCAGTTGAGAGTCAACCACATTGCTGTGGGTCTGGAGCCACATGTAGGCCAGACCAGGTAACGATGGCAGTTTCCTTCCCTAAAAGACATCAGTGAACCAGATGTGTTTTTCCTGACAATCGACAAAGGATTCACAGTCATCAATAGATCCTTAATTCTGGATATTTACTGAATTCAAATTCCACCCTCTGCCATGGTGGGATTTGATCCCAGGTCTCCAGAATGTTGTCTGGCTCTTTGGATTAACAGTCCAGTGATAATACCACTAGGCCATCACCTCCCTAAATTAACTCCAGTAGAGAAAAGAAATCTCTAAGAAAATAATTACATTACAGTTTAGCACATTTCCCAAAATACAAGGAGCAAGTGAAGTTAATAACTGCTGGTCCACTTATTTAGTTCCTATTCAAATTAATACTTTTGGCAATTCAAACCAGAAAGTAATTTTTAAATTTCTGTTCTGCTACCGTACGAACTAGTGATGGATCTTAGAGGCTTTGCTTAGAAATAGTATGTGCAGTAATTTAAAGACAAAAAGTTGCCTCTTTTAGATAGGCCTGATGATCACTTTCAAAGTTTTTGGTTTTGAATGATTAGTGAACATACTGAAGGTGTGTTATAATATGTTAGCTGTGTACATGCAAGCCTGTATTCTAAATCAGCTGTCCTTTTCCTTTCTCAGGTATCACGAGAACTGCGAGCAATGCAGAAGAATATCTTGATGATGAAGACTCTGATTAAGTTTTTCCAAAATTCAAACGTCAAACACTTACTAATATTCTTCTTTGGTTTGTTTTATCCCCATTTTGCTTGAATTATCTTGGCACCTGTAAATCAAAACAAAACAAAGTTGCTGAAATTCAATACTGAACTGTGGTGTTATTCCAGAAATTTTACATTTTTGTTTTCCTGGTTTCATTCATCTATACGCTCTGTGCTGTGATCGCACAGAAAAATGTGATCTGAACTTTATTATCTGCTCTTTTTATTTAAATCACTAAGCTGATGCCAATTTAACTAATTTGAGAAGTACAAAGTATGGATTTTCAAGTGTGATTTAAAAACAATACTTCATACTGAAAATAGTCTTCCTTGAGACGATTTGAAAATGTAATACATGCATTCTGACAATCAAAAAAAGGTTAATTTGCTGAAAAGCCAGTTTATGGTTTCCACCAAAGTGGGTGTACCCCTGCATGTTTGCATGTTATGTTTGAGACATTAAAGTGTTCCCTATTTGTTGTTGTGGACTCTGGCAGCCATCATAATATTATGGCGACAAAGAAAAAAATCATCTTTTGAACCTTGATGCTGCCAATCTAGCTACAACATAACTAAAATACAACACTTTTGTTATTGGCATTCAGATAGCTTTTTTTTTGACAATTTCCTTACAGGGCTTATAATACCAACATGACTTGATCATGCATGGCAATAACAACAGTTGAAGTTAACCCCCATCTCTCCCCGTTATGGTCCCCTAACTACTGCCATGTTCTGTATTTTGGTGATTTATAGCTGTATTCTTGTTCATGATGTGAAGCATTGCTAATGTTGTGACATTTTATGCAGCTAGAAGCTGCTGCAGTTTTGATGTCATTTTCTGCATTTTTAGCTTCAACCTGCTCCTTAACTCACTCCGCACTATGCTACTTAAGACAGATGCAAGCAATATTTAATGGTTAGTCATAGTTTTTCTCTGAATTTGTGAATTGGCTGCTCAGATCATTTAACGGAGTGTGTTAAATTCAAAATTTGTTCCTTCTCGCATGTAAACTTGATTTCACGATGCTTCGTTTTATGAACCTGCCAAGTTTATGAAATATTTGAAATACCTCAATTTGGAATGAGTAACACACGCCTTTAACTAGCTTGACTGCATGGCGTTTTTATGATTTCTCACAAAGTTCTGATTACAACTAAGTAGGGCTTTTGCATTAGATTAATTCATCCATACGTTGGGGGCGCGATAAAAGTGAATTTTATGCCCACAATTAGATATCTGAAAATTGGTAGAAATATTAAATAAGTCAATGTGAATGACTCAGTTCGAATATTGTGCTTCTTTTTCTCATCCTGATCGTGTTAAATACATGTTGAGTATTTGTAATAAGACAATGCAACTTTCAATTTTTAGAACAAAGATCAGCCTCTCAATCAGTTGATTGATTGGGAAGGCACAATGCAGACTTCTTTCAATGGATGAAATACATTTCAACCCAAGTGGCTTATCTAGATGGGTGCTAATGCTGTTTGCTTGGCCTCATCAGAAAAGAGGATGTAAAATTATGGAATAATGCAAAAGACTATTCCAATTTGGAGCAGGAGTAGGGTATAACGTCCCTCATGCCTTCACCATCCATAAGATTGTCATTGATCTGATTGTAGCTTTAACTCCATGTTCCCATCTACCTCTGATGTCCTTTGACTCTCATGTAAACTTAGAACCTTAATTACATGTGCCTTTAACATTGCTCCATTACCTGCCTCCACTGTTCTCTGGCAAAGAAAGTTCCAACTCTCAGACACTGAAGGAAAAATATAATCACTCCACCTTAAATGGAAGACCTCTTAGTTTTTAAAATGAGCCTGTAATGGGAAACATAATTCCAACATCAACGTCAAACCCCTCAGGATCATGTATGTTTCAATAAGATCATCATTTGTTTTCTGAACTCCAGTGGATATGGACCCAGCCTGCTGCATCAGGAGGTAATCCATCTCCTCCCCTCCCTCTTCATTCCTCTTCCCGCAAAAATTCCAGGTGTCAAGCCTTTTAATGCAATTATATCGTCTCTTAAGGAGATCAAAACTGTACGCAGTACTCCAAATGTAGTCTCACCAATGACCTGTGGCAAAACATGCTGCCTTAATCACTTGCCTTATCTGCAAAGCAATTTTGAGGAGATGATGCCCTGACCTCTCTGTGCTGTGTTCCTTTGCAGACACCATGTGTCCACTTACTGTCCTGGATTTATTTGACTTCAAATTTAAGTCATAATTATGGTTCCTTTGTCCAGGTTATTGTGAGAAATTGTAAATAGTTGAGGCCCCAACACTGAAAATAACAGTTTCATGTTTAAATGACCCTATAAAGCAAAATCACGTTCATATGCCATAAAATCAAGTGTTCCGTTTGTAGCAGCTAGATTAGTCTGTTTTTCCCATCTCTGCATTGCTGCAGACTTGATCGTTTTATAGCTGTTTTATTATAATTGATCTCTAGTGCAACTTGGGACCATATGTAAATATATTGAAAACCAATGGATTACAAATTTGATATGAGAATTGGAGAAAAATGAATTTGAATGTTAGGAGGGGCTTTTAGATTACTATGAAATTCAAGGCTTCTGCTTTTTAAATGCTTATTCTTGGATGATACAGTTCAGTAAACAAAATCCGAAATGTAAAATTAAGGATAGGGTGAACATAACTCTCTTCTATAAATCTTTAGATTTTGTGCTTTAAATATCCTTTGTAGCTATTGAACTTTTGGTCCATTATATGTTATGGAGGAAGTGCAAAGTGAATTTCTGTGCACTTTGAATATTTTATAACGTAATTTAAATATGACATCGAGTTGCCGCTGTTCTTGGAATAAATGTTTTGAAGAAAATAGCATTTGAATTTTATTCATAACACACACACAAGAGAAGAGATGTATAATTACACTCAAAGATCAGTATTTCTTTTATTAGCATTCAGAAGCTGTCTCGTATGTAAAATATAACGTTAGTTTTCCTGCAGTTCAAGCGTTGTCAGTTTCTGCCGTGGGTCGTCTTATAACCGAACAAGTTGATTCTTGATCTAAAGATCGTAGAAACACAGAAAATATGTGCAGGAATAGGTCATTTGGCCCTTTTTGAGCCTGTACTACCATTCAATACGATCATGACTAATCATGCAATCTCAGTATCCCATTTCCACCCTCGCCCCATACCCCTTGATCCCTTTAGCTGTAAGGGCTACATCTAGCTCCCTTTTGAATATATCTAATAAACTGGCTCCAACTGCTTCCTGTGGGAGAAAATTCCACAATTCTGAGTGAAGAAATTCTTCCTGGTGTCAGTCCTGAATGGCTTGCCCCTTATTCTTAGACTGTGACCCTTTGTTCTGGACTTCCCCAGCACTGGAACATTCTTCCTGCATCTAACCTGTCCAGTCGCATCACAATTTTGAGTTTCGATGAGATTCCACACCCCTCCCCCACCCCCTATTCTTCTAAACTCCAGCAAATAAGAGCCCAGTTACTCTAATCTTTCCTGGTATGTCAGTCCTGCCATCCTGGGAATCAGTTCAGTGAACGTTTGCTGGATTTCCTCAATAGCAAGCATGTCCTTCCTCAGACTAGGAGACCAAAACTGTGCACAGTCCTCAAGGTGTGGCCTCACCAAGGCCCTGTATAACTGCAGCAACACATCCCTACTCCGATACTCAAATCCTCTCGCCAAGAAGGCCAGCATGCCATTAGCTTTCTTCACTGCTGCACCTGCATGCTGACCTTCAGTGACTGTTTCGCCATGACACCCAGGTCTCATTGCACCTCACCTTTTCCTAAACTGGCTGCATTCAGTTGATAATCTGCCTTTCTACCTCACGTTTACCCACATTATATTGTATTCGCCAGGTATTTGCTCACTCAGCCAGTCTGTCCAACTCACCTTGCAGCCGCTTAGCATTCTCCTCACAGTGCATAGAGCCACCCAGCTTGGTATCATCCTCAAATTTGGAGATACTGCATTCAGTTGGTCATCTAAATCACTAATGTATGTTGTGAATAGCTGAGGTCCCAGTGCTGAAACCTGTGGTACCCTACTTGTCACTGCCTGACATTCTGAAAAGGACCCTTTTATTCCAAAACTCTGCTTACTGTCTGACAATCCGTTCTCTACCCATGTCAGTACATTACCTCTGAGACCATGAGCTATGATTTTCCTTACTAACCTCTTTCATGAAACCTTGTTAAAAGCCTTTTGAAAGTCCAGATACACAAATTTACTGATTCGCTCAGATGGTAAGAACTGCAGCTGCTGGAGTCAGAGATAACATAGCGGAGTTGGAGGAACATGGCAGGACAGGCAGCATCAGAGGTGCAGGAAAGTTGACGTTTTGGGTCAGGACCTTTCTTCAGAAATGTGGGAGGGGGAAGGGAGCTCAAATAGAGAGGGGGGTGGTGGGGCTGGGGGTAATAGGTGGGATGGTGATAGGTGAGTGCAGGTAGGGAGTGGTGGGGATTGGTCAGTGAGGTGGGCAAGAAGATAGACAGGTTGTGTCAGGTCAAGGCAGTGGGGATGAGAGGGAGGGTTGGTTGGGATGAAGCCGGGAATGGGGAGATTTTGAAACTGGTAAAATCCATGTATAGACCATTGGGCTGTAGGCTCTCGAGGCGCAACGTGAGGTGCTGCTCCTCCAATTTCTGGGTGGCGTCATTGTGACACTGGAGGAGGCCCAGGATGGACATGTCCAGGGAGTGGGAGGAGGAGTTGAAATGGTTCGCAGTGGGAAGGTGGTGTTTGTTGCAAACAAAGTGCAGATGCTCTACAAAACAGTCTCTGAGCCTCTGCTTCATCTCACCGATGTAGAGGAGGCCACATCGGGAGCGACGGATTCAGTAGGCCACGTTGACAAATGTGTAGGTGAACCCCTGTCTAATAAAACATAAAACAGTACAGCACAGTACAGGCCCTTCAGCCCATGATGTTGTGCTGACCTATTATCCTACTGTAAGATCAAAATACCCTACATTTTACTATCATCCGTGTGCCCATCCAAGAGTTGCTTAAATGGTCCCTAATGTATCTGACTCCACTACCACTGCTGACAGTGCATTCCACGCACCCACCACTCTCTGTGTGAAGAACCTATCTCTGACAGCTCCCCAAAACCTTCCTCCAATCATTTCCGCCCTGGGGAAAAGTCTCTGGCTATCCACTTTATCTATGCCTCTCATCATCTTGTATATCTCTATGAAGTCACTCTCATCCTTCTTCGCTCCAATGAGAAAAGCCCTAGCTCCCTCAACCTTTCCTCATAAGACCCGCCCTCCAATCCAGGCAACATCCTGGTAAATCTCCTCTGCACCCTCTGTAAAGCTTCCACATCCTTCCTATAATGAGGCGACCAGAACTGAACACGCTATTCCAATTGTGGTCTAACCAGGGTTTTATAGAGCTGCAGCATAACCTTGCAGCTCTTAAACTCAATTCCCCTCCTAATGAAAGCCAGCACACCATCTGTCTTCTAAACAACCCTATCAACTTGGCTAGCAACTTTGAGGGATCTATGGACGTGAACCCCATGTGGAAGGTTTGTTTGATGCCTTGAATGGAGGTGAGGGGGGAAGTATAGGGGCAGGTGTAGCACTTCCTGCAGTTGCAGGGAAAGGTGGTGGGGCTAGTGGGGAGTGTGGAGCGAACGAGAGAGTTGAAGGTGAATGGGGTGGGGAGGGAAATATATCCTTGGTTGTGGCGTCTGATTGTAGGTGGCGGATGAGACAGAAAATGATACATTGGATACAGAGGTTGGTAGGGAAATATGTGGGGGCAGAGGTGCGGGAAACTCAAAAGATGCGGTTGAGAGCATTTTCGACCACTGAAGAGGGGAAATAGGAGGACATCTGGGATGTGCGGGAGTGGAACGCCCCATCTTTGGAGCAGACATGCTGGGGGTGGAGGAATTGAGAGTAGGGGACCGCATTCTTGCAGGAAGGTGGGTGAGAGGAGGTGTAGTCCAGGTAGCTGTGGGAGTCAGTGGGCTTGAATTAGAGATAACAAGGTGTGGGGCTGGATGAACACAGCAGGCCAAGCAGCATCAGAGGAGCAGGAAAGCTTGATGTTTCGGGCCTGGACCCTTCATCAGAAAATGATGGCTTGAATTAGATGTCGGTTTCCAGGTGGTTACCAGAGTTGGAGACAGGGAAGTCCAGGAAGGATGGGGAGGTATCTGAGATGGTCCAGGTGAACCTGAGGTTGGAGTGAAAGGTGTTGGTAAAGGTGATGAACTGTTCAAGCTCCTCGTGGGAGCAGGAGGCAGTGCTGATATGGTCATCAATGTAGCGGAGGAAGAGGTGGGCGATAGTGTCAGTGTGACAGCTGAAGAGGGACTGTTCCACGTATCCCATGGAGCTTGGGCACATGCGGGGTCCCATGGCCACCCCCTTAGTCTGTAGGAAGTGGGAGGAGTTAAAGGAGAAGTCATTAAGGGTAAGGATGAGCTCGGTTAAGTGGATGAGGGTGTTGGTGGAGGGGGACTGGATGGGCCTGCGCTAAAGAAGTGGAGGGCTTTTAGGCCATATGCATGGGGAATGCAAATGTACGGGGATTGGATATTCATGGTGAAAATGAAATGTTGGAGGAAGTGGAGGGCATGGGTGGTGTCCTGGACGTAGGTGGGGAGTTCCTGGACCAGGGTGGAGAAAATAGAATCAAGGTAAGCGGAAATGAGATCAGTGGGGCAGGAACAGGCAGAGACAATGGGTTGGCCAGGGCAGCCAGGTTTGTGGATTTTGGGAAGGAGATTAGAAACAGGCGGTGCGAGGTTGTGAGTGGGAGGTGATGACGTTGTGAATGATTTGAGAGATGATGTTTTAGTGGTCAGGGATGGAGTCATCATTGAGGGGGTGGTAGAATGAGGTGTCAGAGAGCTGGCGCCTGGCCTTGGCGATGTAAAGGTCAGTGCGCCATGCCACAACTGCGCCTCCCTTGTCCGCAGGTTTTATGGTGAGATTCGGGTTGGAGTGGAGGGCTGCACGTTCTATGGGGGAGAGGTTGGACTGGGTGAGAGGGATGGAGAGATTGAGGCGATTGATGTCTCAATGGCAGTTGACGATGAAGAGGTCGAGGGAGGGTAGGAGGCCTTGGGGTGGTATCTAGGAGGATGGCATGTGTTGGAGGCAGGAGAAGGGGTCTGTAGAGGGTGGGTTAGACTTGTGGTTAAAGAAATAGGAGCGGAGGCGACAGAAATAGTGTTTGATGTCCAAACGTGAACAGAAGTCATGTGTGGGTGCAGGGGAATGAAGGTGAGTCCTTTCCTGAGGACTGACCATTTGCCCTCAGTGAGGGGGGAGGTCTGGTGGGGTGGTGAAGACAATTCACCATTGTCTACTCTATTGGTCACATCCCCAAAACATTCCAGAAGATTTGTCAAGCATAATTTCCCTTTAGTGAATCCATGCTGACTAGAGCCAATTCTGTCACTGCTTCCCAAATGCCCAGTTATCAATAATTAACTCCAGCATTTTCCCTGCCACTAATGTCAGGCTAACCAGCCTATAATTCCTCATTTTCTCTCCCCACTTTTTTAAAGAGTGGGGCTACATTAGCTACCCTCCAATTCATTAGAGCTCTTCTAGAGTCAGTAGAATGCTGGAAAATGATCACCAATGCATCCAGTATTCCTAGGGCCTCTTCCTTGTGTACTCTGGGATGCAGAGAATCAGGCCATAGGGACTTTATCAGATTTAATCCCATCAAATGCCCCAATACCATTTCCTGATGAATAAGGATTTCCTTCAGTTCTTCCGTGCCTGACCCTCTGTCCCCTAGCATTTCCGGAAGATTATTTGTGGTTTCCTTAGTAAAGACAGCTCCAAAGTATTTGTTCAACTGGTCTGCTATCTCTTTTGTCCATTATGAATTCACCTGATACTAACTGCAAGGGACCTACATTTCTCTTCACCAGTCTTTTTCTCTTCACATATCTATAGTATATATGTCTTGGAGCATGTGGGCTGGATTATCCTACATAGTCGTGAGATCCAGCACGATAGTACTTGTTTCCTTTCCTTTCCTTTCCTTTCCTTATATTCTTTCCCACCACTCTGCCTCATTGTTAAGAGATTAGGACTCTGTGATGACGACTTGAAGGACAAGTTGCTACCATTTTGAGCAATTGGAAGTGTGGTGATAACAATTACTTTTGATGACTTGTGGGGATCCCGGTTGTGAAGAATTTGCTGCCGAAGTTTGAAAAAGATGGATCACCGCAGTGATCCAGTGCTGAATATTCTCATCTGTAGTGGCCTTTTGAGAGAGGTGACACCCTATTTATGGGAAGTTCTCAACATTCTGGAATCTCTCTGTCAAATGTGGGAGTTGCAATATTTGGCTGATTAGGTGTGTTCTGAGTTTTGCTTTGCCAGTATTCAAGAATAGGTTCAGCTGTTTGTAAGTAAAGTTGAGAGATTGAGTGGCTTGCAAATCTGGTGCAGAGGGGACAATAATACTGCAGTCATCTGCAAACTATAGATTGTGTGTTGCTAGTGGTCGGTTTAGTTTTGGCACAGAGGTGACTGAGGTTCAAGTGTTCATCCCCTAAAAGATATTTCTTATTGACAAAAATCCGTTGCTTTTCAATGACGTAAGTTAATTAGGTTGGAAATTATCTGACGCTACCATACTGCCTGCTTGGCCCTGGTTTGCATTTTGAAGGCGGCTGTTTATAAGATCTCCCATTTCAATACAGTTGTAGTCATTATCAACCTGAAGCAATTGCAGGATAGTGATGAGGTTTAAGATCCCAGGAACACAATTCACAGAGCCTCATATTTACTGAATCAAATGGTGATTTGACATTCGATGATTTTCTTATATACCTCAGGCAACAAAGACAATGGGCTGGATGTTACATGGAACATTGAAAAGGTACCGGAAGAGGTTATTCAGCCATCATATCTACACTGGCTGCACAAACTAGCTGCCCAATATAATCCTACTTATTAGCACCTGATCTGTAATACGGTTGGTTACTGCACTTCACATACAGATCCAGATTCCTTTTAAATGAGGTGAGGATTTCCATTCTCAACTCCTAACCCTGGCAGCAAGTTCCAGAGACACGCGCTACCCTCTGGTGGAAAGATTTTCCTGGCAAATGATCCCTCTGCTAGGGAAATCAGGTATTCCCTGTCTACTTGATTGGAATCGCTCATTATTTTGTATACATCAATTAAATCACCCATCAGCCTTCTCTGTTATAAGGAAAATAACCCCAGTATTTCCAATCATTCCTTTTGTACCTACAAAATTCAAGCCCTGGCAACATTGTTGTACAATTTTCTCCATATTCTCTTTAGTTTTGTCATTCCTGTAATGTGACAAGGACTGTTCGCAGAACTCCAACTGTTACCTAACTAGCGTCACGTAAAGGTCCATTATTATATCCCTGCTCTGTAGTCAATACCTCCCCTCGGAAGTCATTTAGGATGCTTTCCCTCAGCGCTATTTACTTGTTCACAGGTGTCTGAAAATGGCAGGACACACACACCAAAGTCTTTCACTTCTACCCCTCTCAACAATCTAATATTTATTCTGTATTCCTTTACTTTGTTTGTTCTCCCCAGATGCATCACTTCAAACTTCTCCAGATTGAATTCCATTTGCTACTTTTCAATCCATTCCATCCATTGTTATCCTTCTGTTATCCTCTTCACTCTCAACTACGTGGCAAATTTTTCAATTATGCCCCTCCACATTAAAGTCTAAGCTATTAATAGCTATCACAAGCAGCAGAGCACCCACCACTGAACCCCTACTGGAACTGCTTTCCTTCCATAAAAACATCCCACGTGACATTACCATTTTTTTTGTCACTGAGCCAATTTTGGATTTAACTTGCCACTTTTCCCTGTACCACACGTTTTGTTTTTAAAACATTCTGCCAGGATGGACCTTGTCAAATGCCTTACTAAAATCTATGTAGGCAACATCCAAGATACTACTGTCATCAATCTGCCATGATACTTCCTCAAAAAATGAATTTAAGTTGTAAGACGTGGTGTTTCCTTAACAAAATCATTCCCTAATCCCTCTTTCGTAATCAGTCCACACTTCTCCAAGCAACAAATAATCCTACCTATCAATATTGATTCTAGTTATTTGTCCACCACCGAGGTCAGAATGACTAGCCTATGATTCTTTGACTGCTCTGTTATACCATTTTGAATAATGTTACAATGCTTGCAAACTTCCAGTTCTCTAGTAACTTTCCCGCCTATGACGATTGACAAATAACCATTGGCCTCCCTGGCTTTGTTTTCCTTTTCCAGTTTGTCTGCACCTGATCATTTATCTACCTTCGAGGGAGTCTGTTGCTCCAATATTACCCTTTTCTTCGTTTATGGTATCCAAAGTTTTACTTGCTTCTATAATTAGATGTCTGCATCATCCCTCTCCTTTGTGAAGACAGGCAATTTTTTAAAATTATGAACCCTGCCCACGTCATCTGCATCCATGCCAAAGTTACCATTTATATCTGACAGGCCCAACTCTTTCCTTAGTTATCCTCTTTGTCTTACTGTACTGATTTAAAATCTCTTTGGATTTTCCTTCAATAAAAATGGACAGATTTTATTTTGGCAACCACCTGGAAACCGATATCCATTTCAAGCCTACCAACTCCCACAGCTACCTAGAAGACACCTCCTCTCACCCACCTTCTTGCAAAAATGCCATCCCCTATTCCCAATTCCTTCACCTCTGCCACATCTGCTCCTGAGATGAGACATTCTGCTCCCGGACATCCCAGATGTCCTTGTTTTTCAAGGACCGCAACTTCCCTTCCACAGTGGTCGAAAACGCCCTCGACCGTGTCTCTAGCATTTCCCGCAACTCATCCCTCACACCCCCTCCCCGCAATAACAACATAAACAGAATCCCCATCGTCCTCGCGTACCACCCCACCAACCTCCGGATCCAACGCATCATCCTCCGGCACTTCCGCCATTTGCAATCTGACCCCACTATCAATGACATTTTTCCCTCCCCACCCTTATCTGCTTTCCGGAGGGACCACTCTCTCCGTGACTCCCTTGTCAGCTCCACGCTCCCCGCCAGCCCCACCACCCCCACCACCCCTGGCACTTTTCCCTGCAACCGCAGGAAGTGCTACACCTGCCCCTACAACTCCCCCCTCACCCCCATCCCAGGCCCCAAGAAGACCTTCCACATCAAACAGATGTTCACCTGCACATCTGCTAATGTGGTATACTATATCCACTGTTCCCGATGTGGCCTCCTCTACATCAGGGAAACCAAGCGGAGGCTTGGGGACTGCTTTGCGGAACACCTACGCTCAGTTCACACCAAATGACTGCACCTCCCAGTAGCGAACCATTTCAACTTCCCCTCCCACTCCTTAGACGATATGTCCATCCTGGCCCTCCTGCAGTGCCACAACGATGCCACCCGAAGGTTGCAGGAGCAGTATCTCATATTTTGCTTGGGAACCCTGCAGCCCAATGGTATCAATGTGGACTTCACAAGCTTCAAAGTCTCCCCTCCTCCGAACGCATCCTAAAACCAGTGCAGCTCGTCCCCGCCTCCCTAACCTGTCCTTCTTCCCACCTATCCCCTCCTCCCCCTCAAGCCCCAACCCCCAACCCCATCTCCTACCTACCAGCCTCATCCCGCCTCCTTGACCTGTCCATCCTCCCTGGACTGACCTATCCCCTGCCTAACTCCCCATCTACACTCACCTTTACTGGCTCCAACCCTACCTCTTTGACCTGTCTGTCTCCTCTCCTCCTATCTTCTCCTTTATCCATCTTCTATCCGCCTCCCCCTCTCTCCCTATTTATTTCAGAATGCCCTTCCCCTCCCCCATTTCTGAAGAAGGGTCTAGGCCCGAAACGTCAGCTTTCCTGCTCCTCTGATGCTGCTTGGCCTGCTTTGTTCATCCAGCTCTCTACCTTGTTATCTCCAATTTTATTGTATATTTGTCTTCCTATTTTCTCATTTCATCCCTGTGTTTTCTTTCCTCCTCCAAGCTTCCTAAATTATTATTCTCTTCAAGATTGTTAAAAGCTCTATTTTTGTCCTTCTTACCCTGGTTAGTCAGAGGGGACTAGATTTGACAGTATCACCCTTTTCCTTTATGGAGCCATGTCTAAGTTGTGACCGTGTAATCTAACTTCGGAATGCTTCCTACTGATTTGTGACAGTCTTTCCTTCAAGTCGTTGTAACCAGTCCACTTCTTGTCTCCCAATGTCTCAATGTTCTAATAATAGAGATAACAAGGTGTGGAGCTGGATGAACACAGCAGGCCAAGCAGCATCATAGGAGCAGGAAAGCTTGACGTTTCGGGCCTAGACCCTTCATCAGAAATGGGGGAGGGGAAGAGGGTTCTGAAATAAATAGGGAGAGAGGGGGAGGCGGAAAGAAGATGGATAGAGGAGAGGATAGGTGGAGAGGAGGCAGACAAGTCGAAGAGGCGGGGATGGAGCCAGTAAAGGCTAGTGTTGCTATTGCATTCTCAAATTTGCCCACATACTCTTGCCTCCTCTGATTCTCTCCCGCCATTTGGTGGTCTATAGTACACACCAGCAATGTAGTTGCCCCCCTCTATTCGTCAGCACAACTAATGTGCTCATTTGATACCCTATTTAGCACATCATCACTCCTCCCAGCTGCAATTGATTCTTTAATCAATAATACTGTAATTCCACCCTTTTTTAATCACCGTCTCTATTCTTCCTGCAAACTTTATGTCCAGTGGTATTTAGCTACCATCCTTGCCTTTCTTTATGCCAAGTTTCTGTTAGACATGTTGATAGTATGGTATTATTGCCTTATATGTGCCCTTAGTGTATTTTATTTACTATACAGCTTGCATTTGCAAATATACCTTTTAACACTGCCATTTTTTCTTTGTCAGAAGTCACATGATACCAGGTTATTGTCCAACGGGTTTATTTGAAATCAGAGGCTTTTGGAGTGCTGCTCTTTTGTCAAGTGAAGGAACAGCGGTCTGAACACTTGTGATTTCAAATAAACCCATCGGACTATAACCTGGTGTTATGTGACTTCTGACTTTGTCCACCCCAGTCCAACACCGTCACCTCCACAATTTTGTTTTGTGCTCTACATTGAGTCATAGAGTCATACAGCATGGAAATAGACCCTTTGGCCAACTGGACCATGCTGATCAGGTTTCCTAAATTCTGCTTTTGGCCCATACCCCTCTCAACCTCTCCTATCTGTGTACCTGCCCAAATGTCTTTTAAATGTTGTAATTGTACTCCCCTCCACTACTTTCTCTGCAGCTCATTCCATATATGCACCACCCTCTGGTGAAAATATTGTCCCTCAGATTCCTTTCAAATCTTTCCCCTCTCACCCTAAACCTATGCCCTCTAGTTTTGGGCTCCCCTATCCCAGGGGAAAAAAGCCTTGGCTATTCATCTTATCTATGCCACTCATGATTTTAAAACCTCTTTAAGGTCACCCGTCAGCCTTCTACGCTCCAAAGAAAATAATCCCAGCCTATCCAGAGATAACACAGTGTGGAGCTGGAGGAACACAGCAGGCCAGGCAGCATCAGGGGAGCAGGAAAGTTGATGTTTCAGGTTGAGGCCCATTTTCTGAAGAAGAGTCCTGACCTGAAACATCAACTTTCCTGCTTCTCTGATGCTGCCTGGCCTGCTGTGTTCCTCCAGCTCCACACTGTGTTATCTCTGACTCCAGCATCAGCAGTTCTTACTGTCTCCCAGCCTCTCCAGATTCTCCTTATAACTCAAATCCTCCAGTTTCAGCAAAATCCTTGTACTCAATGCTCTGATGGATGAAGGAAAGTACGTGAAAAGCCTTCATCACCACCCTGTCGACCTGGTCGCCCTGCTACTGGAAGACTGGAATGATTGCAAAAAATCTTTACAGGGAACTGGAAGGTTTGAGCGTAGGGGGCTGAAGGTTGACCTTATAGAGGCTTATTAAGTCTTGAGGTGTGTAGATAAGGTGAATAACTAAGGTCTTTTTCCCAGGGTAGGGGAGTCCAACACCAGAGGTTTAAGGTGAGAGGTGAAATATTTAAAAGGCACCTGAGGGGCAAATTTTTCACAGAGATGGTAATGCATATATGGGGTGAGCTGCCAGAGGATGTGGTAGACACAAGTATGTTCAAAGCATTTAAAAGATATTTGAACGGATACATGGATAGGAAATGTTCAAAGGGAGTTGGGCCAAATACCGACAAATGGGATGAGTTTAGTTTAGGAAACTTGGTTGGGATGGATGAGTTAGACCAAAGTGACTGTTTCTGTGCTGGATGACTCTGGCTCTATGACCCTCATTTCTGATACCATTCTAGTACTTTTGAAATCTAAGGCCTTGACAAAATTACTGAAAGGTATTGCCTCGCATACCCCAGCTGGCGCAAATTATCTTGCAGAAGTTTAGCGTGGGGATTCCCAAACTGTTGTGGTGACCCTCAATGGGGTTGCCATGCAAAGTTTTGGGGTTGTAATTTCCAAGGATTCTGATCATAAACAGATGTGATGTCCCTTTAAATTATTGGATGATTTTCCAATGGAGGGAACAGCCTAACTGCTGAATCTTGGGGACCAAAATCCTGTCCTGTCAAAGCTAATAGAAAGGTTGGTTACATGATAATTTGGGTAAAACAGCTTACCACAGCCCAGCTGCTGTCACATATTTTGATCCTCTACTTTACACAGCTCCACATACAGATTTTCCCATTTTGTTTTTTTGAAACAGTCTTATCAACTTGTCCTTCGTCCTTCAAAGAATTGTCTATCCATATCATCAGGAATCTTTGCTCTTGCACTCCTATCGACATTGGTCCTTCAAGCTTACTCTGTCTGAAAGTGACTTCTCTTTTTAAATATTAGTTTGTATTTCTATTCTTCCCACTGAAACGGACAACTTCACACTTTTTAACATTCTACCCACTCACTTAACCTCTCCATATTCCTTTGCAGACTCTTTCGATTTCTGTCTACCAGAAAATACGGTTACACTACACTCTGTCCTTTTATCCAATTATTAATGTAGAGTCTAAATAGTTTTGATCCCTGCCCTGGTCACTGTGGTTATGATTTGCCAACCTGTAACTAACCCAGATACCTTAAATATCTGTTTCCTGTTGATTAGCCAATCTTATATCCACTAATATGTTAGTCCCAACAACATACGCTCTTACAGGGTTTTACACAACATTCAGGGAGTCCCAGGTGCAGTGGTAACATGCACTTTTATGAGCATGACAAATCCAGAACTATCACTAATAATAATACAAGTTTGAACTTCCTTTCCATCATATGGCTAACTAGGAATCTCTCCTGAAAACACCTGACGGTTTTTAGGATTTTTTTGAAAAGGTTTTCGTTGGAACAGTGCTTTGTAGGCTTGGAGAAGGTTTTGAACTTGTAAGTGGAGGGGGAGCCTGCTAAAGAAAAATCTGGTCAGTTTATGTCACTTATTTCTGAAGCACTCCTGCGGTGAATCCAGTGTGAAATCTGATTTGCAATCTGTTGAAGTGTGGCGAGAAGACCTCTTAATGCTATGGTTCCTGAGCAAGCTGCATTGTTCAAATTTATTAGGACACTGCCTGTGTTTGGTGACACCAGTGTATACCTGTTGGGCAATCAGAACAACACCATCTGAGCATTCCGCACCTTATCCTTTTTATCCTTTTCACTTCAAGAACAAAGACCTATTACCCACAAGTGAATCCCAAAGTGAATTTCTGCTGATAGAAATCTGTTTATTTTCACTCTTTAAGCTATGAGTGCGTGTGTGTCCAGACTCTTCATGATTTTGAAAATTCCTATCGAATCACCCCTTAACCCTTTCCTCTCCAAGGAAAACGGTCCCAAATTCTCCGCTTTCTCCTTATAATTGAAGTGTCTCAACTATGGGCCCATTCTTGTAAACCTCTCTTGTCCTCTCTCCAATGTGTTCACAGCCTTCTTATCGTGTTGCCCCCAGGACTTAACACCTGAGGCCTAACTTTGTAGCTTAACTTCAAAGGGATATGCACTTTAACTTATTATTGGTGAATACAGTTACCCTTTCTGCCCTTCATAACTTGCTCTTGAGTGGTCCATTCCTCCCTGGAGCTAGTCTAAAGTGGCCAGCTCTAAAACCATAGGCAGCTCCAGGGACATGGTAAAAAGCAGAGCTGAGTTTTTAAAGAGCCCTTACACAGCTGTGGCCTGTGTAGGAGTGCAAGTAAATTCCCCTTACAAATCCTGGCCAGTCCCATCCTTGGGAAATTTATGACATTGGAAACAGAGGTGGTCTGTCTGAACACAAAACTGCTGCCACTTTTCCAGGGCACCCACCTTCATTCCAGCTTGATTTGAACCCCAAGTATCTGGTCCTCAGTCATATTGGTGGTGAATATTGCACCTGATGCTCCAAAGCTCCATTCTGTACTCCACTACAGAGATGAAAGACTGTACTCTGAGGAGCTCGGCACTGCTATTAGCAGAATCCCTAAGTCAGAACTACCACAGTAACTTGAATCCAGAATGAAAAGAGTTGAAGTGCTTAAGTCTGCAACTAAACACAAAGTTTTGGCCACATTCAGCATGTCATCCATCAGCTGTAAAGAGAGATATAGAGGAGGAAATTTTAACCTTAAGAAGCGAGTGAGTTTAGATGTTTAAAACGGTTGAAATTGACAGCACATTATGACCAAGCTCTTTATGCACACTCTAGACGTTATTCTCACAGTAGAAGTATGGATAACCTCGAGCTGTAGTCAGTGGGTGAGTGCAAAATGCCAGCTGGCAGGATGCCTCTTGTGTCTGTCATGAGGTGAGTGTGTCAGAAGGCCTTGCCATCAGGATAAAGGAGCCCACAGGAAGAAAATGCCTAAACTTCCCTGAGGGACCAGGAGGCATATTCTTTAAAATCTAAGTGGGCAACGTTAAAATTGCCCTTTTGTGTTTCTGGATTTTCAAGTATGATAGTACCTGTATGGATCTTAGGTTTTTGAAGCCTGAATTTGGAACTTCAACCTCAGTCGCGATCAACACTTCAGTTTTGGATTTTCCTGCAAATAAAACAATTGCATCAGTCTGCATGGAGGACTGTTTTGAGCAAGTCTGTATTCTCACCAGTAGATGGTGCATGTGGACTGGTTTTACTCGAAACACAACTCTTATCAGCAGTGCAACAAAGCAAGAAGCAGCATTTATTTTTATTCTTTGTTAGCTGTGAACAGGTTTTGCGTTTTTGTTTTCTGCTGTTGAACAGGGATGCACTTCTCGAGAGTTAATAGATCCAGACTATTTGTTGGGAGTTGTTCACAATTTGGGGTGGGTATGTCAGGGAGTTGTCAAGGCTTGGCAGGAGTTGTTGAGTATGGAATATTGGAATGGCTCCAGGTTACCTGGGACAGGATTGAGGGGACTCAGTGGTAAATTGGAGGGTCAGGGAACTACTTAGCCAGGAATTTGAGCAGGTATAAATTCCTCCAATGTTTCCTGGGTAACTGTGAAGTAGAGTCAGTTGGAATCTTGTAAAATCAATCTCCAACTCAGAATTGTGGACGTTTCTGGAGGGTTTTAGATGCAGGGTAATTACCCATCAGAAGTTTCAACTTCCACAACAATCCAATGGAATCAGCTGCATCAGGTCTTCCACATGCAAGTCCTGTCCATGCTGCTGCAACGACTACCTTCCCATTGGAAGATCTGAATCAGTATTTTCTCCAGTAATCTAAACATGAATGGGTGAGCAAAAATTCTAGCTGCCAAATAACTAGCTGCAAATAAACAAGTCACAGCAGTTTATTCAATTTTTCTTATTGTTCCTTTTGTATGTTCTATTATATCTGATCCCTTACCGTCTATTACAGTTCTTCACTGAATCCTCATTGATAATGTCACTGCAAATTCACTCGGGAGGAACTTTCCTGTTTATCTGCCACAATTTCAATGGAACCCCTTTTTTGAGTATCCAGAATTACTACTGAACTTTCACCAAGGGCAAAACATCTTTGGGGGCAACAGCCAAAGAAAATTTTTGTCAAAGAGTTACATTATTTTCCAAAGTAGCTTTAGTCAAGTTCAAAATAAAACCCAGCTTTTTAGGAGAAAATCACTTCTAAAACATATTTCCTGCACTACTTTAAGTTGTACCTATTTTTCCCAGTGAATGGGAATCCAAATACAAAATAAGCCCTCAAAAATCATGACTGACATCAGTCATAATGCTGTTTTTATTATAAAATATAGTAAAAGGAGGGACTGGGTGCTGAGTTGGCCGATACTTCTTTTTTACTTCAGCTTCTGCCATTTGAATTCAAACCAAACAAGTTACTGCAAGAAGCAATTCATTTTATGTGAGTTTTTTTTTTCTGCAAGATATTATAAAGGACAACAGGGTAAAAGCAGTTTTTTTGGTCAGACTGACAAGATCAGTTAATTTCCCGTTTGCAATGGTCTGTGTAAATGAATTTAAAAATCCTGAGATAATTCGAGTAGATTTGCACTCAGGGCAATAACTCGTCTGCACAAATTAGTTAAAATAGCCATTAGCCAAGGTTCTTCTCTTAAAATGTGCTAAATTGTTTAGAACGGTTTGCCTGATACGATCATTGGGACAAAACATTTAAAATGCAATCAGGTGCTAAAATGGGGTTGTTAAAATACTAGTAGGATAAAATTTTAAAGAAGGATTTTAAGACATTTTTCCCATTCTTGATTTTTAAAAAAATATTCTTATGTAAATTGTTTATCCATTTATTAGATGTGATAATCAACAGTAAGACTAGTATTTGTTGCCCAGCACTTGAGGAAATGATAATAAGCCACCATTTAAACTGTTGCAGTCCATAAAGTCTCTGGCATACTCGCAATGCGATTAGAGAATGAGTTCCAGGTTTTTGAATAAATGACAATGAAGGAAAAGTAATATAGTTCTACGTCAGGATGGCATATAAACTTGCAGAGGGTACTGAGCCAATGCACATATTCCCCTTGCCCCCCAGATGGTAGTAGTCAGGGTTTGGAAGGAACTATTGAAGGAGTCTTAGTGAATTGCTGAAGCACATTTTGTAGATGGTACACACTGCTGCCACTGTGCATCAGTGGTGGAGGCAATGAATGTTTAAGTTGGTGAATGAAGTACCAAACAATTAGGCTGCTTTGTTCTAGAAACTTTGAAATTTTTGTGTGTTGTTGGAGGTGTACTTATTTGGCAAGTGAAGAATGTCCCATTGCATTCTTGACATTAGCCCTGTAGATGGTTGACAGGCTTTGGGGGAGCAGGACGTGGATTACTAGCCTCAAATTTCCCAGACTGACTTACTTTAGTAGCCACACTATTGATATGATTGCTCCAGTTGGTTTCTGGTCAATGATAACCTTCCAGGTGCTGTTAGTGGGGAAATTTGGTGATTCTAAAGCTGTTGAAGGTGAAAGGGAGATGGTTAGATACCCTCTTTTTTGGAAATAGATATTGCATGACACTTGTGTGAACAACTATTACTTTTCCCTTCTCACTTCAAACCTGAGGGTTGTGCAGGTCATGTTGCAGGTGGATAAGAACTGTTTAAGTGTCTGACAAGTTGAAAATGGTGCTGAATATTGTGCAATCGTCAGGAAGCATCTGGAAAGAAAGGATCTCTCCCTGATTCTCATTTGAGTCAATTTTACTAAGATTCCACGGTGTCACACTTGGCCAGTTCTATCTTGATGTCAAAGACAGTGAGTCTCCTCTCACTTCCAAAATTTAGTTCATTTTACATATTTGGACCAAAGCTATAGTGAGATCTGGAGCCAAAGGGCCCTAGTGAAACTGAACACTAATAAGCAGATTATTCCTAATTGAGTACTGCTTGATAGTATTGTCATTGACATCTTCCATTATTTGAAATCCTTTCATGTTATCAATCTCATTTAGACAGGCTTAATTGGTTGCGAAAATAGAACATTCTGCAATGAACTGTGAAATTACAAGCCATTGCTAAAGCAGAATAAGGAAAGACATCTTCTCTAGTATGCTCTGATTAACACTGAGTTCCCTGATACTGACAATGAGAACACAAAATGGAAGACTGTTACATTCCCGAGCACTGTCAACCTTTATTTGAATGATAAAAATAAACCTAAATGTCAAAATTTAAACATGTAAGTGCCAGCTTCCTTAATTACATACAATAGACCATAACTTTGGTGACATACTATAAATAATGCATTAAAATAATACAGATTTACATCTGTACTATGTACCCTGGTATAAGAAATGTTGTATTAAATGTAGATTTAAGTTTGATTTAGTTGATGCTAATGGTACCATTAAAAATTCAGTAGTATAATTACAGATTAACAAATTTCTTCTGACCCTAACTAGAAGTACAGTTGAGAAACTTTAGTATGCCTGAAACAATTGTGAAGTTGAGCTTGGCTAGAAATGGATGCCGTATATCAATTTTAACATTGAAGTTAGGGTAGATGGTTAAATACTATTTTACACACAGTTTATTCAAATTTGAATTTGATTGATTTAAATGTTCTGATTATACTGCTTTTTGATTTTGTCTGTTTTACAATTTTTTTCTCATTATTGTTCTATCTCGATTTTCTCCCATTCTCTCCTCCCCTCTCCCCTCCTCTGACCATTGATTGCTTCTTGAGATAAAGTTCTATCAGTGATCGTCATTCTTTGCAATTCATCCATGATCATCGCACAGACATAACGACTCTTGACAACGAATGTTAGCATTTATTTGATGATAAGGGCACCTATGCTATGTCTGATCCAGGCTTCACCTCCTGTTGGTGCAAATAAACATTCAGTAGCAATTATAACTGGGAAACAATTCTTGTAAATATTTCTTTCCTTAATTCAAGGATCCTGCAGTTTATTACATGGTCTGCTTCAATACCTTAGTTAAGATCAACTAACTCAGCAAAGACCAAGGACTGAACGTGGCAATGACCCAAGGTGCACAGATCATCTATTTGATTTAGAAATTCACTAAGCCCTGAAAGTAATAGTCCAGGCTGCAGCGCCATTGGAGTAGCACAGACAGGAGTTCCACATCGGGACAATGCGGAATCCCTGATACAGCTGACTGCGAATAGGAGGCCTAGCTAATATAGGTAATTCCCTGATTACTGTTGGATCTAGATGATGGTGGAGAGGGATTGGAGGAGAATAGCATAGTCAAATGTGTCAAAGGCTGTAAACAGTTAAGAAGGATGAAGAAGGGTAGCTCACTAGGATAACAGTCACTTTTACTAGTATTCAAGGGTGAAACCATACTTTTGAAGCCGGGTTACAATCCTTGCTTTAAGAGCTTGATGCTGTAAGAAGAGGTGCCATAATGTGTCAGGGAACTTAGAAACACAAAACCTTGGAGTAGCAGTAGGACATTCAGCTCACCAGACCTGCTCCACCACTAAATATGATCTTGCCTGATCCTCTATCCAAATATTACCCTCCCAGCTCTCTCCTCATATGACTTGGCACTTCCAGTTTCCAAAAATCTATGTATTTCTTTGTCCAATATATTCAGTGACTTTATCTCCATTGCCTTCTGTTGTAAAGAGTTCGCAGATTCGCCTCCATTTAGCTGAAATTTCAGTTCATCGCAGCCTGAAGTGCTTACAGGATCATAAGATGTAGCAGCACAAGTATGTCAGTTGGCCCACTGAGTCTGGTCCTTCGTTCAATAAGGTCATAGCAGCATAGATAATTTTCAACTCATCCCCATAAGCCTTGGTTCCCTTAGAGATTAAAAATCTGCCTATTTCAGCCTTGAATATACTTAATGACCTAGTCTGAAAGCCCTCTATGGTAAAGAGTTTCTTAGATTCATTACCCTCTGAGAAAGAAAAAAAGTCCTTATCTCTGTTTTAAGTAGATAAATCCTTTCCCTGAAGGGTTACACAAGAAAAACAGCCTCCCTGTATTATCCTATCAATACCCTGTTAACCCTACTAATCTTTTATGTTTCAACAAGGTCTCCTCTCATTTCTCTAAACTCCAATGCGTACACATCCAACCTAGTCAACTTTCGCTCATAAGGCAATCCTTTTGTAACCAAAATCAACGTAGCAAACTTTCTCTGCACTGCTTCCAATAACTTATGTTTGAGTTTGATTTAGTGTTGTCACATCTAATGCAATACAGTGAAAAGTGTTGTTTTGCGTGCTATGCAGAGTGCAGAGTACAGTGTTACAGTCACAGAGAAAGTGCAGAGAGGGAGAGATTAGAACTAACATTTGAAAGGTCCATTTAAACGTCTGATAACAGCAGCAAAGACACTTGTCTTGAAGCTGTATGTATTTTTGGACTTCTGTTTCTTCTGCCTGATGGCAGAGGGTGGAAGAAAGTATAACTAGAGTGGGAGGGGTCTTTGATTATGTTGGTTGCTTTCTAAAGGCAGCAGGAAGTATAGATGGAGTCAATGGAGATAGCCTTTCTCTCTCATTGAGATATATCTTTGCTGTAGGTGACGAATTATTTTCTTAAATATCTGCCATTATTCCCTAGTTGACATTTCTACTAAACTTTCGCAGTCAATTCCAGCCAACTCATCTCTAATCCCTATGTTGTTACCCTTATTTGAGTTTAGCACTGTTGTTTCTGATCCAAGTTTCTCACTTTCAAACTGTTATTGTTACTGTTCCTTGGGGGATAACTTACTCTAAGATAATTTCTTAAACCTGAATCAATACACAAATCCAAAGTTATCTGATTCCTGATTAGATCCACAATGTATTGTTCCAGGGAACTGCATCACCCTTCCCTTCCTGCTTGTTCTTTTGGAACATCATTTGCCCTGAATATTTAGCTGTCAACTTTGATCTCCTTGTAATCATGTTTCCATAATAGCTACAAGATTATACCCATTAACCTCCATCTGTGCTGACAATTCAGTTATTTTTGTTCCAAATAATACACACATTTAAGTAAAGAATCATTATTTTTGCTTCTTTGCCATTTTCCCCTCTTTGATCCTATTTGCTGCTGTTTTCTAATGTTAATGTACTCTGTCCCTTCCTGTCCCACTTCTGGTACCAATATCAAGTCAGTTGCCCTGCAATGCCACCATATCCTTTTGTAAGCCAACGTGACATTCCTACTGAACCCTCCACTCCTCTTATTAGTTTAAAGCCCTCCCTATAGCTTCAGTTACTCAATTCAGCAGGACCCTAGTCCCAGCATGGTTCCAGTGAAGCCCATCTGAATGGAACAGCTTCCTTCTACTCCAGTATTGGTGCCAGTGCCCCCATGCCTCCCATACCAATCTTTAATCCATGCATTTAAATCCTTGACTTAACTTACTCTGAACCATTTTGCCCATGGTTCAGTTTGTAACCCTGAGACTATTATGTTGGAGATCTTTTAGGTTAGTTTCTAACTGTCCAAAATCTTTCAGCAGAACCTCCTTTCTCGTCTGACCAATGTCATTAATACAAAAGTGGATGAAAAGAACCGGACCTCTCAGTTCCTACTCTGAATTCCTTTCTAGCCCTGAGAACATATCTTCAACCCTGGCATCAGATAGGTAAGACAGCCTTTGGGACTTATACTAATGGCTGCAAAGAGCTCTATCTATCCCCCTAATTAGATAATCCCCCACTACTACTGCCTTCCAATTGTGTAAATATAGTCACTTTACATAGATTCATGCGTTTCAATGCCAAGTCTATCAACGTGTATCTGGTATAATACAGAGGAGCAGTTCAACTTGGGCAGTAACTTTGTTGAAGTCTATGCTTAACTATGCATCTATGGTAATTAAAAACTGCTGGCCTGATCACTTCATAATAACAGTGAAAGCTGTTGACCTCACCATTATTTCGCTAGCAAAATACAGCCAATTATTTTATGGCAGCTATGCCTCCACGATAGTGCTCTTGCCTCAGAAGCTTATTGATTCAAATACCACTCTCGGGGAATCAAGGCTAACATTTCAGTGTCGAACTGAGTAAGTGCCACACTGAATGAGACGCTTTTTTAGTGTGATGTCGCATCTCATAAGTACTTAATTGAGCTTCTGCTAATACTGCAAAATGTTTTGGGACAGCCCTGTTGTGAAAGGCTCTGTATAAATGCAAATCATTCTTTCTTTCTAACAATATGATCTGCTTCCATTGAACGAGAAATTTCTTAATTAGCAGTCATTCATTTTAACATGCTCTAATTTGATTTATTGTAGTCACATGTACCTAAGTACAGTGATAGGTTTTGCTTTGCGACCAGGACAGGCAGATCATAGCAAACAAGGGCATACAAATCATCGGATGCTAAGACAGAGCAAGGCATACAAGGTAATGCCAGCACAGGAGGTGCACAATACAAGATCAACATTAGGAAGATCAACAATATTGAAATTAGAAAGGTTCATTCAGCGGTCTAATAACAGCAGGGAAGAAGCTTAACTTGAACCTGTTGGTGCATGTGTTCAAGCTTCTGTATCTTCTGTCTGATGAAACAGGGATGTGATGGGTCTTTGATGATGTTGACAGACTTTCCGCGGCAACTAGAAGTGTAAATGGATGGGAAGTTGGCTTCCATGATGGTCTGGGCTGTGCACATAACTTTCTGTAGTTTCTTACAGTCCTGGGCAGACCAGTTGTCATACCAGTCTGTTATGCAACCAAATAGAATGCTGTCTATGATAACAAGCATGGGGCTGGATGAACACAGCAAGTCAAGCAGCATCATAGGAGCAGGAAAACTTGACGTTTCGGGCCTAAACCCTTCATCAGAAATGGGGGAGGGGAAGAGGGTTCTGAAATAAATAGGGAGAGAGGGGGAGGCGGATAGAGGATGGATAGAGGAGAGGATAGGTGGAGAGGAGGCAGACAAGTCGAAGAGGCGGGGATGGAGCCAGTAAAGGTGAGTGTAGGTAGTGGGGTAGGGAGGAGATAGGTCAGTCCAGGGAGGACGGACAGGTCAAGGGGGCGGGATGATGTTAGTAGATAGGAGATGGGGGTGTGGCTTGGGGTGAGAGGAAAAACAGGTTAGGGAGGTGGAGATGAGCTGGGCTGGTTTTGGGATGCGGTTGGGGGAGGGGAGATTTTGAAGCTTGTGAAATCCACATTGATGCCATTGGGCTGCAGGGTTCCCAGGCTGAATATGATTTGCTGTTCCTGCAGCCTTCGGGTGGCATCACTGTGGCATTGTAGGAGGCCAAGGATGGACATGTCATCTGAGGAATGGGAGGGGGAGTTGAAATGGTTCGCGACTGGGAGGTGCAGTTGTTTGTTGCGAAATGCTGTCTATGATGCATCTGTAAAAGTTCGTGAGGATCCTTACGGACATGCCGAATTTCCTAAACCACTGAAGGAAGAAGAGGCATTGTTGTGCCTTCTTGACCATTGCATCTACATGGGAGGTCCAGGACAGATTGTTGGTTATCGTCACTTCTAGGAACTTGACGCCCTCAACCCTCTCTGCCTCAGATCCGTTGGTGTAGATAGAAACGTGTCTGCCCTCTTTCTTCCTGAAGTAAATGATCAGTTCTTTTGTTTTGCCAACATTGAGAGATTGTTATCATTGCTCCATGACACCAAGCACTCTGTCTCCTTCCTGTATTCTAACTGATCATTGTTTGACATCCAGCCTACCATGGTGGTGTCATCAGTGAACGTGTAGATGGCATTCATACGGAATTTGGCTACACAGTCTCAGGTGTACAGGGAGTACACTAGGGGGCTGAGAACCCATCCTTGCAGCGGGCCAGTGTTGAGGATTATTGTGGAGGAGTTGCAGTTGTCTATCTTCCCTGATTGCGGCCTGTGGGTTAGGAAGCTGAGGATCCAGTTGCAGAGGGCAGAGCCAAGGCCCATGTCTCAGAGTTTTGAGATTTGTCTGGTAGGACCTACATATGCTCACATATCGATATAAAATCCTATCCTCTAATGTATCAGAAATATAAACAAATTATTTTGGGGAAACTCAGCAGCTCTGTCAGCATCTAGGGAGAGAGAAACAGTGTAAATATTTTAAATCCAAAGAATTCAAAGTTCATGCTTGGACTTAAGATTCAAAACAAACCTGTTTCTTTCTCTACAGACATTGTCAGAACTGATGAGTTTCTCCAGCATTTTCTGTGTTTGTTTCAAATTTCCAGCATCATCATTTTTTCACCCTAATAGATCAAATTTGTTTCAAACTACAACCCTTCTATGATCCATTATTTACCTGAGAACCTCAGGATAAAGAGCATTATGTTCTATATCACAGGGTAGGTAAAAACAGATTGGAAACAAATTTTCAATGCAAATTCTTGGTAGCATGCTGACTAGACATTGATGTTGTATTTATGAAGCTTGCATTTTAAGAAATGTTTGAAGGATCTGCAAATCTCTGTTATGGTGGATAATGAGAAAATGCATTGTTCCATCATATAGCTAAGGTTATAGTTAAGATATTAATTTTTCTAAACTTGAAGTCCTCTAGAGAAAAGCCCTTCCATTATAACATTTTTTTTCAGGCACATCTTTCAATCCTTAAATAAACTGAGTGCCTTCAAACTGCATGCATAGCATGATTGTCAGACCCAACTACGCTCAGGAGCAGCCTGGTGAGGGAACATGGACATGTGCTTCCAATAGTTTGTAATAAATAAACTATAGTATCACCCCAATCTCAACTTCTTATTAAAAGAGGCAAACTGGACCTAGACAGATTAGAGGCAGAAAGGATGTTCCCAATGGTGGGGCAGTCCAAAAGTAGGGGTCACAGTTAATGAAAAAGGTGTAAACATTTTAGGACTGGGCGAAGAGAAATTTCTTCCCCCAGAGATGGTGAGCCCTTGAAATTCATTACTACAGTAAGTAGTTGAAGCCAAAACATTGCGTTTTCAAGAAGGTAGATACAGCGCTGTGGTTAAAGGGATCAAGGGATATGGGGGAGGGTGGGAATAGGGTATTAAACTCAGTGATCAGCTATGATCATAATAAATGGAGGAGCAGGCTTAAGACATTGAGTGACCTACTCTTGCTTCTTTTTGTTATGATTCTGTGCTTCGAAGTTCAACTAACTTTCAAAATCCAACTGGTAGCCATGTTTCCTTTGGGATGTGTAATCTGACCCAAGTCCATTGTACCATGACTTGTTCATTGGGTACAAGGCATGTAGCTGAGAAAACAATAGTCTATCACTAGGGGAAGGAACAGGAGTTTCGGAGGCTGCAGATGTGATTCCTGGAATGTATGTAGCTTCCCTGGCGCCACGGCCAAGAATGTCACTGAGTACCTGCACAGCACTCTCAGGGATGAGAGATGAACAGCCAGCAATCACCAAAAAATAAACTACTAACCAGAACCTTTGAAGGAGTAAGGGGTAGTAGGTTCAAAATGCTCCCTCTATATTCTAGTAGGTGTCGAAATAAAATGATGCAGCAGAAAAATATGTTGCTGGAAAGATGGAGAGTTTGGGGTGACACAATAGCTCAGTGGTTAGCACTGCTGACTCACTCCACCAGGGACCCGGGTTTGATTCCAGATTCAGGCGACTGTCTGAGTGGAAGTTGTACATTTTTCCCGCGTCTGCGTGGGTTTTCTTCAGGTGCTCCAGTTTCCACCCACAGTCCAAAGACGTGCGGGTTAGGTGGATTGGCCATGCTAAATTGCCAATAGTGTCCAAGGATGTGCAGGCTAGGTGGGTTATCTATGGGAAATGCAGGCTCACAACGATAGGGTTTGGATGGGATGCTCTTCAGAGGGTCAAAGGGACTCGATGGGCTGAATGGCGTGCTTCCACACTCTGGGATTCTGTGATTCTATGATGGAGGAGGAAGTGTTCTAAAATCTTAACACGTTGGGACCATTTCTGGGGTGAGGTAAGACTTGTCCAAGCCCAGATAGGTTAAACCTGAACAGAGCTGGAACCAATGTCCTCACATGGCTACTTACTCAACATGTTTAAACATGATTGAAGCTTTCAGTTAGGAACAGAAAGGATAGATGAGGGTAATGTTGTTGCTGTGATACATATTCACTTCCAAAAGGTGTCACATTACAGGCTTGTCAATAAGTTTGATTTTCGTGGAATAAAAGGGACAAAGGCAACATGGGAACAAAATTGTTTTGAGTTATTACAGAGTCAGTAGTGGTAAGCATTTGATTTTTAGACTGGAGAAAGGTAGATAGTGGAGTTAACTAGGACCAGAATTTCATGAGATGTGAGGAAGATGAAATTTCATGTTGAGAAATATGAGTTAATGCATTTTGGTAGGAATAATGAGGAAGATCAATAGTAAATAGAGGATAAAGTTCTACAGAGAGTGCATGAACAGGAAACCAGGAGGTATTTGTGCACAAATCAATGAAGGTGGCCAGGCAGGATGAAAAAAAACAATTAATGAGGCATGAGCTTATTAAAAAAAATTTACAAGAATGGTGCAAGGAATTACATGAAATGAAAGGCGTCGTTTCTTTTTACAGAAGACAGGTTTGAGAGGAGATTTAGTTGAGGTGTTGGAAATCATGAAGATTCTGGAGAGAGTTTGTGGGGAGAAATTGTTTCCATTGGTGAAAGGGTCAAGAACCCTTTGAACATTGATTTAAAGCGATTGATAAAAAAAAACCCAAAGTGGCATAAAGTAAAGGATGTTGATGCAGCAAGTGATTAGGATTTGAAATGCACTGACTGAGAGTCTGATGATAATGGGTTCAATCTTAGCTTTCAAAGGGATTGGATGCTTATCTGAAAGGAAAAACATTGCAGAGTTTTCCTCTAAGAAAGTCAGGGGAATGGGGTAACTGAGTTACTCTTTCGGACCACAAGGTAAGCTAAATAGCCTCCTTCTGTCCAGTTATGATTTTATGATTCTATGCATAGCCTTGTAATAATGATGTAGCAAAAGGAAGAAATACAGAAAATGTAAAACTAGTGACATTTTGGCAGATAATAGGGAGATTGATATTAAACTTGCAAGATCAATGGTTAATTTTTTCCGTATTGCTTTGTGTCAAGATAGTCATAAATGTGAAGAGTGTCATCAGTTCTTAACCTGGTTGCCAGGTGAGATTTCCCATGGAAACAGAATATCACATATTAAGGGGAAAGTAAACATCATTTGTGTTGACTTGCTTCAAACAAGTGGTCTGCAAAAAAATTGAGCTTTGTTAGAGTGAAACAATGAAAGGGCTTTGGACATTCTTCTGAAGTGACAGAGAAGAATTAAAGAGACATATCTCCTGGGAGCAGGTAGAGAATTATCACAACTGTCTTGTGCAATGAAGGTTTACCAGACTGATTCCTGGGACAGGAGGATTGACATAAGACCATAAGACCATAAGACAAAGGAGTGGAAGTAAGGCCATTCAGCCCATCGAGTCCACTCCGCCATTTAATCATGGCTGATGGACATTTCAACTCCACTTACCCGCACTCTCCCCATAGCCCTTGATTCCTTGCGAGATCAAGAATTTATCAATCTCTGCCTTGAAGACATTCAACGTCCCGGCCTCCACTGCGCTCCGTGGCAAAGCGTTCCACAGGCCCACCACTCTCTGGCTGAAGAAATGTCTCCTCATTTCCGTTCTAAATTGACCCCCTCGAATTCTAAGGCTGTGCCCACGGGTCCTAGTATCCCCACCTAACGGAAACAACTTCCCAGCGTCCACCCTTTCTAAGCCATGCATTATCTTGTAAGTTTCTATTAGATCTCCCCTCAACCTTCTAAACTCTAATGAATACAATCCCAGGATCCTCAGCCGTTCATCATATGTTAGGCCTACCATTCCAGGGATCATCCGTGTGAATCTCCGCTGGACACACTCCAGTGCCAGTATGTCCTTCCTGAGGTGTGGGGCCCAAAATTGGACACACTATTCTAAATGGGGCCTAACTAGAGCTTTATAAAGTCTCAGAAGCACGTCGCTGCTTTTATATTCCAACCCTCTTGAGATAAATGACAACATTACATTCACTTTCTTAATCATGGACTCAACCTGCAAGTTAACCTTTAGAGAATCCTGGACTAGCACTCCCAGATCCCTTTGTACTTCGGCTTTATGAATTTTCTCACCGTTCAGAAAATAGTCCATGCCTGTATTCTTTTTTCCAAAGTGCAAGACCTCGCATTTGCTCATGTTGAATTTCAGCAGCCATTTCCTGGACCACTCTCCTAAACTGTCTAAATCATTCTGCAGCCTCCCCACCACCTCCGTACTACCTGCCTGTCCACCCAACTTCGTATCATCGGCAAACTTTGCCAGAATGCCCCCAGTGCCTTCATCCAGATCAATAATATATAAAGTGAACAGCTGCGGCCCCAACACTGAACCCTGCGGGACACCACTTGTCACCGGTTGCCATTCTGAAAAAGAGCCTTTTATCCCAACTCTCTGCCTTCTATCAGACAGCCAATCCTCAATCCATGCCAGTAACTCACCTCGAACACCATGGGTCCTCACCTTAGTCAGCAGCCTCCCGTGAGGCACCTTATCAAAGGCCTTTTGGAAGTCTAGATAGATAACATCCACTGGGTTTCCCTGGTCTAACCTACCTGTTACCTCTTCAAAGAATTCTAACAGGTTTGTTAGACATGACCTCCCCTTACTAAATCCATGCTGACTTGTTCTAATCCGACCCTGCACTTCCAAGAATTTAGAAATCTCATCCTTAACGATAGATTCTAGAATTTTACCAACAACCGAGGTTAGGCTAATCGGCCTATAATTTTCCATCTTTTGTCTTGATCCTTTCTTAAACAAGGGGGTTACAACAGCGATTTTCCAATCATCTGGGACTTCCCCTGACTCGAGTGACTTTTGAAAGATCACAACCAACGCCTCCGCTATTTCCTCAGCCACCTCCCTCAGAACTCTTGGATGCAGCCCATCAGGGCCAGGAGATTTATCAATTTTTAGATCTTTTAGCTTTTCTAGCACTTTCTCTTTTGTAATGCCTACCATACTCAACTCTGCCCCCGACTCTCCTTAATTGTTGGGATATTACTCATGTCTTCCACTGTGAAGACTGATGCAAACTACCTATTAAGTTCTTCAGCTATTTCCTTATCTCCCATCACTAACCTTCCAGTATCAACTTGGAGTGGCCCAATGTCTACTTTTGCCTCTCGTTTGTTTCTTATGTATTGAAAGAAACTTTTACTATCATTTCTAATATTACTGGCTAGCCTACCTTCATATTTGATCCTCCTTCCTTATTTCTCTCTTTGTTATCCTCTGTTTGTTCTTGTACCCTTCCCAATCTTCTGATTTCCCAGTGCTCTTGGCCACTATATAGGCTGTCTCTTTTTCTTTGATACATTTCTTGACTTCCTTTGTCAGCCATGGCTGTCTAATCCTCCCCCGGATAATCTTTCTTTTCTTTGGGATGA
>JAHRHZ010000012.1:65789959-65848620 GCA_024137785.1 Ginglymostoma cirratum
TCATTTTCTAAGAGGAGTTCCAGTGTTGCGCTCTCCCGGGTAGGACCCTCTACATATTGATTTAGGAAACTTTCTTGGACACATTTGGCAAATTCCACCCCACACGGGCCTGTTACATCTGGGTGGCCAGCCAATACAGAGGAAATTAATATCTCCATTCAATACTACTCTGTTATTCCTACAGGTGTCTGCAATCTCTCTACACATCTGCTCCTCTAGTACCTGTTGGCTATTTGATGGTCTATAATACAGTTCCAACAGAGTGACCATCCCCTTCTTGATTCTAAGTTCTAACCATATGGCCTCATTTGATGACCCCCTAAGAATATCCTAATCAAAGTCAAAGAGGTTAGATAGGTTTGGGAGACCAGTTACAACCAGCCCAAGCTTATGCATTGGAGAAGCTTTAGCACCTTGATTTCCAGCCATTGCCTGAGGACATGCCCTTTACACCTAACCGGCAGGGCAACAGTGAAGGGTGTTAGCATGACTCCATTTGATGATTTGAATTGTGCCCATGACCCCATTGGCCAAAGGCCACAGAACATACTGGAAGGTCAGGGGTGAGGTTGGATGGGGGAAGAAAACACATCTGGATGCCACCCGTTCTGTGAAGATGCAGTGAAACCTCAGCGAAGACACAGAAGGAAGAATTGCAGCAAGACTCATTGTGGAAGATCGTGCAAAAACCCAAGAAGACCCAGGAGAGGCAATGGCCTAGTGGTATTATCACTGGCCTGTTAATCCAGGGACCCAGGTTAAATTCTGGGGACCCGGGTTCAAATCCCGCCATGGCAGATGGTGGAACTTGAATTCAATAAAATATCTGGAATTAAGAATCTAATGATGATCATGAATCAATTGCCGATTGTTGGGGAAAAACCCACCTGGTTCACTGACGCCCTTTAGGGAAGGAAACTGCCATCCTTACTGGTCTGGCCTACATATGACTCCAGACCCACAGCAATGTGGCTGACTCTTAACTGCTCTCTTGGCAACTAGGGATGGACAATAAATGCTGCCTAGCCAGTGACACTCTCATCCCATGAATGAATCAAAAAAAGATCTGCCCTGAACTGAAAGGAAGAGAGATAGCCCTACATTGGAGAGGAAGGAGATTCCATGGCCCAGCTGAAACACATGGATCGTTGTGAGTAATACTGTTTCCCAGATAGATAGAACTATATAGACAGTAAATGTTGTAACAATTTGCGGAATGTTCACACAATGTTTTAATAAGGAATAATTTGTTAATAAAATTGAGTTGCTATGCAAACTGAATTTTGTGTTCCTTTGTCTGCCTCACCAACAAGAGCACTTGGGTAAAGAGCTTTTAATACATAAACTGGTCAAAGTGTCCAAAGCACGGACAGCAGAGAGGACAGTGTATATCCACACTTGTGTATGCTCACCTCATAGGCCAGGGATGGATGTGAAATGTAGCTAGCTGGAAAGTTGGAGGCTCACAGGAAGGGTGGAGATGAAGGGCTCAGCCATCTTTGAAGTGTGAAACAATAACAGAAATTACTGAAAAATCTCAGCAAGTCTGGCAGAATCTGTGGAGAGAAATCAGAGTTAACTTTTTGGGTCCAGGGTCATTTCTTCAGATCTTTGAGTGGAAACTTCTGAGTGGTCTATGTATGGTTTCTCCTTAGGCCTGGTGCCTCTTGGCACTGATCTGTCTCCCTATGAGGATGGCCACCTGGAGTGCTTGCCATTCCCCCTGTCACCATGCCTTTGGGTCATAGGACCAATGGCTTGGGTGAGGGAGTACAGGTGTGCCTCTCTAACAGAGTTTGAGTGTGCTGGACCTAGCTCTCCATGGCAGATACCAGTCTGTCCATAGAAGCAGCCAGTCACATGACTCACTGCAGCTTCTGGGCAATAAGGTGTATCACGTTGTACAAACCTATCAACTGCTCCTTTTCCTCCCTGTGCTTGTGGACAAAGTCTATGATTATCAACACAATGGAGTCATCTCCTGCCTGGGGCTGAGCTGGTGCCTGGTGCCCAGCAATCCTCTGAGTGCCAGCTCGTCATAGTGAGGTACTCACCAGATTGTGGTTCCACATTTTCTAACCCTGACGGGAAGAAGGGTCTAGGCCCGAAACATCTGCCTTCCTGCTCCTCTGACACTGCTTGGCCTGCTGTGTTCATCCAGCTCTACACCTGGTTAGCTCCCACCAAGTGTTAGCCACCCCACCACCTAGACTGGCTCTCTCTACCCCTCTAATGAGAGAAAATGAGAAATTAAGTTGGCCATTCCACTGTTGAAGTGGACCATTGAGATGACTCTGACTGAGGTAGTAACTTTGTACCAGGGTCTGGTGAAGTGACCTCCTTTGCTGATTCTCCAGGAAGAGAATTCTCTTTTGCACCACGTCGTTCAGGTCTCTAATTTTCCAACATCTTCTGCAAACATCCTTGGCCGTAACAAGTAGAGCAGTTGTTTTGGGAGCATGGTGTCAGGCAGACAAATGCCCTGCAGAGCTGATGTCATCACAGACAAATATATTTAGAGGCTACAACCTTCGTTGTCATTCTCGATTTGAGCTTGGTGAACCTGCCAGTTTCCTTAAAACAAAGATTTGGTGGATTAAGTGCCATAATAGCTATCTCCTGGATCTTGGGAACATTCCACTCCTTGGACATCCAATGACTTTCTCCCAGAGGCCTCTGCCCTCCTAACCTCTCACCAGTTTCCAATCTACCACCATGCCCAGTCCTCCGTCTCTCCCGCTTCTCCACTGCCCTTCTGCCACCCCCAGCCAGGACTTTATCCACACTATCCCCTCCACGGCCTCTAATCTCATTCACTTTGAGACCCCATAAGAACTGCTTCACCCCCTCCCCGCAACACCTTTCCCTAATGATCTTCCACCAAGCTTCTGGCTGACACTACTCCAGTTAATTCTGTCATACGCCAAGCTGCAACATTTGACTTTTCACCCTGACTGCTACTGTCTTTGAATGCACTTCCCTCCCGTGAACCCCTAAGAACAATCGCACCCCTCGTTATTGCCCCCCTTCTTGCACCGTTCCTGTTGCAGAGGTAACTGCTGTTATTACCATCAGTCACTGCCTCTCCACATGACCAATATCTCGCTTTGGTGAACCATCTGTGAGAGGACCATGATTGAACTATAGCTCCATGGTGTGGAGGAATTCCTAATCCTTCTGGGTCAGGTGTTCTACCCATCCTGCCTGAAATGCTGCTTTCAGTGTGAATAATAATTTGTTTATTGTAACTTAGGTCATTCATGGAACAATAATGCTTTAAAATTGTGTGACAAATGCACAAGCCCCTCCATGCTAACACTTTAGCTGCTGTCAATTTTACAAGTGGCTTTCTCATGGAAGTCTCAAAAGACCGTGACTTTCGAGTAATGTGTCCCTCTCCTATTCCAGTCAGGACCCCTAGATGTGTGTCATACACTGTCATCCCAACTGTCATGTAATTCACATGTGAATTCAGAGAAGGAGCAGTCCCTTGGGCATGCTTCACCATTGGATTAGATTATGGTTGATCTGATCCTGTCCTTATCTTCACTTTTCTACCCTCTGACTTCCTTGTTAGTCATGAATCTCACTCAGTTTTCAAAATACCAAAAGTACAGTCTCCAATGCTCTGTGGAGAAGACATTCCATAGATTTATGAGCCTCAGAGTAAAATAGACTGACCTCTGTCTTACCTGAGAGACTCCTTATTTTCAAACTGCGTCTCCTAGTTCTAGACTCTTCACAAGGAAATACATCCTTTCAGCAACCACCCTGTCTATCTCCCTCAAGATCTTGTGCATTTAAATCATATTTTGTTCTTCAATAATTTTATTTTTGCAGAGAGAAAGCAAATGTTGTGGTTATTTTAACAATTGAACAGAATATTGGAAGTGTATTATGTTGTAAATCAATGCTTTTGTCCAGTAAAATATCCTATGGAGAGAAAAAATATATGACAGCATACAACATATATCATGAGAGTAAAGTTTCTCTGTTATAAATCCTGGGCTAGTTTTAGTTAAAGAGGAGTAAAGAAACAACTTATCTTTCAATTTCAAAAAGAACTACCCTAAAATCTAAATATGAGACACCCTCAGCAGCCAACATCCTAGCATTCAACTGCCTAATGTTGAAGGGTTGCCACTGGCTGCCCAAAATTGTTCCCAAAGGTTTTTTTTTTCCCTTGATATAGTTTAGTGCTACCCAGTTGAAAAGGATTGCACTTACTTGGGTCTGTATAAACACTGGGGGCTGTTTTCAACCCATCTCATCGCTTCTCCCCAGATCTTTCAAATTTACCTCTGCACTGGCACCCAGCTGCAACTTGCCATTAAGCTACCCAATATGACACTGGCCCAAAGCCAGTAGGTTGCCAATAGCCAAGAAAATTGGTGGTGAGCCTTTAAAATGAGTACGGTGAATCATCCTAGCTTTCCTAACTTGGTGAGATCTTTCTCTTTTCTCAGCATTACAGCTGATCTGCTGATTAATACACGCATCAATTATATTGGTGCTATTGATAAGCTTCAAAGAGCAGTGCTTCTGGATATTGATCACCCATCAATGAAAAGAACAGCCTCCCACCTCGGCCACACTTGCTCCAATAACATATCAAGAAAAGATGGTGTGTTACCAACGTATACAAAAAGATTCACCTCTTCTCCATCGCAAACATGCAATTTTCTGCCCACAAATGAATGAGATCTGAAGTAGAAATGTTTTCCAAACATGAAACAAATTAATCTCAGAAAATGTCTGTAAAAACAGTGTGGGTTCAAGTTAAGCACTGTCTGTCTTCCATTGGATTGGACATTGAAGAGAAAATCCATACAATTTGTCTGAATATAACCTAACATCTCAAACAGTAACAAGTTAGGATTGTGACAGGCTTTCTGGTGCTCTAACCCAATATTTCACGTGTCTATTATTTCAGGATTTAACATTGTCCTGAGCAACACACACTGGCACTGTTATCATTAACATATCTTTCACCTTTATTTCCATCTCCTGCAAATTATTTTATTTAATAAGCATTGAATTGCATTTGGCATCAATTGACCTGACCATCTGTCTTCTAGCATCCAGTTTAATTGCTTATAGTACCTTTCCATCCCCTACTTAGGTCTCATTAGAAATTTAGAAATATTAGATAGAATTTTCTCAGGCCACAAAGGTCCTAGGTCAGAGGATGGGGAACATTTGAAAAAATGCTGGAGGACAATCATCCTGAGCTTTTCCTGCCTCGTCCCATCTTTTGGACAACAATCGAAGCAGAACATGCTTGTGATAACTATGAAGGCAATTTTCAGCTGCATCTGTGAAGGCTGCGATTGCCCCGTTAAACACCACTTGCTTATTGGAATTTCCAAAGCATCAAACTACCTATCCACATGAAGACATCCCAGATGCAGCTTATTAAGTGGTTGCCATTAGCGAAGAACAACGTAAAGAGCTGCAATTGATCTGTTGAGGTTTTCTGTCTGGAAATGGCCCCATATCTTAGCAAGGAAAAGGTGGTAAAATTCCATTCATTGCTGCCCAATTCTTCGCACAAGCCATTAATATAGATAAAAAGTTAACAGAAATCCCAAGATAGATTCCTGGATATCCCTTTCATAACCTCTTTCCAGCCAAGCTCCTATGTATAGCCAATCTGTTTCTCGTTGTTTATATTCTGTTTGGATCTGAGCCAAAATCTCATAAATTAAACAATACTACGTGTCCTCGTCAACAAAGGAAAATATTGCTTTTAATGATCTTGGAGCTAATGTAGATCAGAGGCTGATGGTGGAGTGGGGCTTGGTGTGAGTTATGATACAGACACCAGAGCTCAGATGAGCTGAAGTTCAGTGTAGGTAGCAGATGGAAGGCTGCCAGGATGGCCTTAAATCATCCATTCTGAAAGTGATTGAAGAATTAGGAGCAGGCTACTTTATGGAGATCAAAATGGGTAATGTTGGTATTGGAAAAGATATGGGATTAGAAGTTAACCTCAGAGTCAAATACAGTGAAATCACAATGCATTACGTTTGGGTAATTCAGAATTCCAGTGTATCAAAGATGTTGGACCAGCAGTACTTCCAGCACAACAGCAAATCCAACAGAATGATAAACTGAACTTGTGGACTGGTAGTTCCAGATCAGCTGACCTCATGTAAGCTTTTCATATAACCCTGCCAATCAGATTCAGAGTTAGACCACACGAGAGCATGGAGATCTGGGTAAGCTATCATTTGATGCCAAGATGTCCCCATGGAAGGACATTGAAACTCTGCAAGTAGCTAGGCCTAGGAGAATGTTGAACATTTTGTCAACTGGAGAGAAAGTGAAGTGGATACAGCAAGGGAAAACTGGGGCAAAAATTGGGCATTATGAAGGAGTGGGAGATACCACAATTGAATCTGTCAATTATTCTGAAACTCAAGCACTTGGAACAATTATGGCAGCAATGACAAATGATTTGTCTCACCCATCTCTTGAATGAGTGTGTGTCAAGAAAATGTTTTAATGGTTTACATAGGTGCTTCCTTGCCTGTCGTGACACTGTTTAACATAAATTTCTGCGTGGATCTCCTGTAATTTGACTGATCATGTTCCACTTTTGTTGAAGTTGTGAATAGTCTGGTTCAGCTTCAAAGTCCAATGAAGGACTTGGAATTGATGGGTTGACAAGAGAATTTATGACAGGATCAAGGCCTAAACTGCCAATATGTACTTGGAGGTATTCATTTCTCATTCAATACTGAGATTCAGACTAGCAGCATGATAATCATATACAACGGGACAATGGTGGCAAGATAGAGCTGGGTTTCATCAATGTATAATTTGACTCTGATGTTGCCTTTGTTGTTGATGTCCATGAGGAGCTATATGTTGATGAGAAATATTTCACCGTACATTTGCCTGAGTGAGCATATTGGGGCAAATGCTCAACCAATTACCTTGCCAAGGAAGTATTAGGGATTGAGATGTAAAATTGGATTATTTATCGGGATTCAGATGTCACTCACGAGGTTGCACTAGAACAAGGGACTGAGTAATGAAAGGAGATTTTCAAATATTCATAATATCTGCATTGCCTTTCAGAAGGTTGATAATCTGTCACTGACTATCTGCAACACTTCCCTCCATACAGACTCAAACACTTGTTTCTCAGGTTTCCTTTTTATAGAACATAGAACTGTACAATGCAGGAACAGGCCCTTCGGCCCATGGTGTTGTGCCGAACATGACGCCAATTTAAACTAATCCCTTCTGCCTGCCTTTGGTCCATATCCCTCCATTCCTTGCATGTTCATGTGCTTATCTGAAAGTCTCTTAAATGCCCTATCGTTTCTGCTTCCGCCACTGCCCCTGGCAGCAAGTTCCACACTCCTACCACTCTGTGTAAAAAACCTCCTCCTCACATCTCCTTTGAACTTTCCCCCTCACACCTTAAATGCATGCCCCCTAGTATGAGACATTTCAACACTGGTTATAAGATTCTGACTGTCAACCCTATCTATGCATCTTATAATTTTGTAGACTTATATCAAGTCTCCCCTCAGCCTCCACCACTCCAGAGAAATAAATCCGAGTTTTTGTAGCTTCCCCTATATAGTTCATAACCTCTAATCCAGGCAGCATCCTGGTAAACCTCTTCTGCGCCCTCTCTAAAGCCTCCACATTCTTCCTGTAATGTGACGACCAGAACTGAACACAATACTCGAAGTGTGGCCTAACCAAAGTCTCATAAAGCTGCAACCTGACATCCTGACTCAGGCACTCAATTTAGTTTTCAAATTTCCCTTGTTCCCCTTCTCTTTCACTTGTTCCCCTTCTCTTTCACCCTGGCAATAATTCTCACCCCTGGGGCTGCTGCTGAGAAATTTGGGGCCTTGACTGTTATCTACACTTGGCCCTAAACCTCTGGGGCCTGGAATCACCAGGAATGTGTGATTGATTGGTTGGATTATGAGAAAATTACCTTCTTGGTCTTGATCCTCCGGTAGAAGTATAAAATCTTTTAAATGTCAGCAATAAATTATTCATCATTTGTTACCAATCAAAACAATCTTTATGCTGACAGAAGCGTGGGACTCATCATGTATGAGTCTGTCAAATAGAGTCAGAGTCAATTTTCCAACCCATCTCCTGAGTTCTTGGAAAACAGCACCAGTCGAAGTAGTCATGAGATTCCCCTCTATTTGCACGCTGTTAGAACAGCAGCGCCTGACAGAGAATTGAATTCACAGGAGATTGAAGAGTCAGGGAAATGAACAGTTGGCCGTGAAGCATCGGTCACTTTCATTTCCTAACCGAGTCTCCTGACATTTCAATCAGCTGTGAAATTCAACCATTCTACTGACACACAAACAGATCTGTCTCACAACCAAATGTGACGTTCTCTATCTGCACTGTCTCTTGGCATTTTCATCAGCTCTGAAGTTTTGGCTGTTGTATAAATGTAGAGACTAAGAATTATGCAGTGGGGCTTTAGAATAAAGTATATGCCTTCTGCTATCTCACACACGCAGACATGCGGTTTCTCTCATTAGTAGATTGTTTTTCCCAAAGTAATTTCATGACATCGTGGGTGGTGCCCTTTCTAAGCCACTAATAATAGGGCATAGGTTCATATAAATGATCCTCAGAGTATCTCAATATAATACCTCAGCTTTATTGTCATTGAGATGCAAAAAGCGAAAGCCAGACAGTTCCTCACAAGGAGAAAATTTGACAGGAGTCTGTTCATTTCTTGTCTACCACAGTACATGACTACTACTGCTAACGTGGTGCAGCCCTTCATGTTTCTAACACATTTGCACTGCTTTACTATTTGTTCCGATCCTGACCTTGTTTGCGTTTCAATATGTAAATGTTCCTACTAGGGATGGAGCAAAACTTAAACCTTCTCTTGGGAAATAAGGCAGGGCACGTGTTAGTGGGGAAACACTTTGGACCTAGTGACCTTAATTCTATTAGTTTTAAACCAGTTTTGGAAAAGGATAAGTTTTCCATAAAATTTAAAGTTCTTAATTGGAGTAAGGCAAATTTTAATGGTATGAGACAGGAATTTTCAAAAGTTGATTGGAGTAGACTGTTCACGGGTAAAGTGGGAGGCTTTTAAAAGTATGATAATGAGAGTTCAGAGACAGCATGTTCCTGTCAAAGTGAAAGGTAAGGCTGGTAGGATAAGGGAACAATGACTGAATAAAGACATTGAAGTTCTAGTCAAGAATAAAATGAATCATATATTAGATAATAGACAAGTGGGATCAAATGAATCTCTTGAACAGTATAAAGAGTATAGGGGCATTCTTAAGAGGGAAATCAGAAATGCAAAGAGGGGATATGAGATAGACTTGGCAGATAAGGGTAAGGATAATACAAAGAGATTCTACAAGTATATTGAGAGCAAAAGAGCAACTAGAGAGAGAATAGGTCCCCTTAAAGATTAAAGAGGTCATCTTTGTGTTGAACCTCAGAGATGGGAGAGATATTAAATTAACATTTTGCATCAGGTTTTACTGTTGCGAAAGAAATGGAGGCTAGAGAACTCAGGGAAATAAATATTGATGGCCTGAAAACAATTTACAATCCAAAAGAAGTAGAAGGAGGTCTTAGAAAACATAAAGTTGGATAAACTTCCAGGACATGATCAAGTGTTTCACAGGACATTGTGAGAAGTTAGGGAGGAAATTGTGGGGCCCCTGGCAGAAATATTTGTATTATCTACAACCGTGGTGCAAAAGGACTGGAGGGTGCCTAATGTTGTGCCTTTATTTAAGTAAGGATTTAAAGAGAAGCCTGGGAAGTATAGACCTGTGAGTCTGACATTGGTGCTGAATAAGTTGTTGGAGCTGATTCTGAAAGGTAGATTTTACATGCATCTGGAGAGGCAAGGAATGATTAGGGATAGTCATTATGGTTCCTTGTGAGGGAAATCGTGTCTCACAAATTTGATTGACTTTTGTGAGGAAGTAACCAAAAAGCTTGATGAGGGCAGAGTGGTACATGTTGTTTACTTGAACGTTAGTAAAGTCTTTGATAACGTTCTGCCTGGTAGGCTAATTAATAAAGTTAGATCACATGGGATTTAGGGTAAACTTGCCAATTGGATACCAAAATGTCTTTACTGTAGGAGACAGAGGCTGGTGGTAGAGGGTTATTTTTCAGACTGGAGGCTTGTGACCAGCAGAATTCCACAGGGACTGATTTTGGGTACATTTTTGTTTTTCATTTATATAAATGATTTGGATGGGAGTAAATGAAGCATGGTTAGTGAGTTTGTGGATCACACTAAAATTGGTGGTATAGTGGACAGTGAAAATGGTTAAGTAAGATTTCAAAGAGATCTTGATCATTTAGATTGATGGGCTGAGTTTAAATTGGATAAATGCAACATATTGTAAAACAAACAGGGGGCAAGACTTATACAATTAATAATAAGGCGCTGGATAGTGTTATAGAACAGAAAGACCTACGAGTTCAGGTACATAATTCTTTGAAATTGGTGTCACAGATAGACGGAGAGGTTAAGAAAGCATTTAACATGCTTGTCTTCATTGCTCTGAATTTGAGTATCGGAGTTGGGATGTCATGTTAAGATTGTACAGGACATTGGTGAGACCTCATCTGGAGTACTGTGTGGAGTTCCGGTCACCCTATTATAGGAAGGATATTATTAAACTGGAGAGGGCTCAGAAAAGATTTGCCAGGATGTTGCTGGAAATGGAGGGTTTGATTTATAACAAGAGGCTGGATAGGTTGGATAGGCTGGAATGTTTTCACTGGAGCATAGGAGGTTGAGGGCTGACCTAATAAAGGTTTATAAAATCATGAGGGGCATAGATAAGGTAAATAGCAAAGGTCTTTTCCCTAAGGCGGGGGAGTTCAAAACTAGGGAGCATACTTTTAGGGTGAGAGGAGAAAAATTTAAAAAGGACATGAGGGGCAATCCTTTTACACAAAGAGTGGTTTGTGTATGGAATGAACTGCCAGAAGAAGTGGCGGATGTGGATACAGTTACAAAGTTTAAAGGACATTTGGATGAGTACGTGAATAGGAAAGGTTTGGAGGGATATGGGCCAAAAACTGGCTGGTGGCACTAGTTTAGTTTGGGAACATGGTTGGCATGGACTAGTTGGACCAAAGGGTCTGTTTCCATGCTGTATGACTCTACGACTCTATGAGTCTTTCTTGTTCAAGTCTTTTTTCAAGTCTAGTTGTGAAAATTTTCTAACATACTTTCTCCTCCTTGCTGCACTTAAGAGCCTGTTTTATCACAAAAACCTCTCCCTTATTGTGTGTGTTTTGGCGTAGCACCTCCATCATTCCATCTAAATGCACTTCCTGTCTCTGCTTCTACATGTATATCCGTAAGACTTGAGCCTTCACTTTACATTCACTGTATTACATAGACATCTAGTTCACCTGATATGCTCACAATATTAAACAGGCTTTTTCCTGTTTGTATTTACACCCGTGCTGTTAGCATGCTGCTCTGAGTGTCACTATCGTATGTACTGGATTGAAATCCTTTCCCTGTTCCTTCACCACAAAGATTCCCCTTCATCAGATCCATTACAACACCTCCGTGCAGCTGATTTCTGGGTCATAAAGAGAATTTTTTCTTCTCTCACATTCTCATCTTTCTTCCACTCATACCAGGGTCAGTTCTGACTTCTGGATAGTCATACAGAAAGCAGGTTCAGTGGCTCCGTACCTGTTGCAGAGGGTCAGGTCAATAGTCTCAATTATGTTGGTTTGTTTTGTTGTGTGCTTTTGGATGTGAGCGGTAGAATCAGGTGAGATACACAGTGAGGCCCTTCTCAATGCAGAGATCATTTCATTACATTTTCCTTTGCTTTTCTCAAGCATTGTGGGAAGATTCTTGTTAGTCAGTGGGGACTTCCCAAATGATATTCACCACTGCTTCTTAAATGCCTTGTCAACAGACCAATTTTCCATGGATTACAATCTTACAAAACTCACCAGAAAAGCTCGCAGAAAAACTTGACATGGTAACCACAGTGGCTTCTTGGCAGGTTCAACTTATCACTTGCCTTGAAAGATCTCTAACTTGCCCACGGACAAACTGCAGAACAAGGCTCAATCCCCCAGCTTCAACTGCACATGCCATTTAAAGGGAGTAGTTGCCACCATGCTGCCATCCTCCTGCATTGGGCACCGTACAATGGTCTAGCAGGGCACCAGCACTGCATAGAGGATCAAGTACTAGTAATGTGTAGGGAAAAGACTCTATTACATGGCGTGCACCAGGCTGCTCAGCAGGGTTGCTCCCTTGCTCTTGCAGTGTGTGCCTGACAGCAGCACAGCCTACGTTCCTGCCTTTCTCTACCGTGCCCTTGTATGCAGTCTGTGGTATTGATGTGCATTGGTCCTCTTATTGGACCCACATTTCACTTTACATCAGTGTGCCATGCCACTCCAGCACCTGTACCATGTGGCCTCAATGTTTGACACAAGCACCTAGGCAGTATCTGCAGCAAAAGTCTATCATGTCTGACAGTCTTAGGGAAGATCCCGCAGTGAAGCCAATGGCCGGGGGGGGGCCCATCACAGTTAGTTAAAGGCAGTCTGTCATGCCAGTCCCTGGCTTCGCTCATGAATAGGTGTCTCATTGGAGTGGCATTGCACGTGTCTCCTTACCTCTGTTCTCCAGAGAATGAGACATGGTCAATCTTTTGTTGCCATGGGAGTCAATCTGCGAGGGAGGACAGTCGAAACTGGGTAGATGTTTTCCACCAGTCAGAGGCCTGGAGAGGTGAGGGCTGGGTGAAAGTTGAGGTCACTCAAGCTGGTGGATCATGGTGATCCTGTTGCCTTTGTTCACAGGAATTAGAGGGGAAGAAGGTGGTGAAAGGGATAGTGGCTAGCGGGAAGGGGTCTGGTATAAGTATGAAGGGGGACAGGTAGACAGTTGCGGTTGTAGGGAGGGTGATTTTTGAGGTCTCTGCAGTGCGTTAATGCTGAGACTGAAAGCCACAGGTAGAGAACCATTTGCTATCATTCCAATTGTGAAGCACATGTGATGTTTAGGAGAACAGCTGTGATGGGACTTGGCTGGATTGGTGAGGCAACTTGTGAAGAATGGGCTTCATCTGCACCCAATCACTGGGTGTTCAGCACACAAACAACATTGTCCTCTAATAGATGTTATGTAGGGAGTCCACCCCCTGGCCATTGATGGAGAGCTCCCTCAGATATACACTCCTGTGCGCACAGTTGTGTGAACAGCAGATGGGGTCGGAGGAGCTAAGATGTCGGAGTGAGTTAATGGCATGTACACATATTGCTGTGCCTACTCCAACATGATGTATTTGGCACTCAGTGTACACTCCTCATCAAATGACCAAGTGCGATGCTGCAGACGCCACGAAGCCTCTACAGACAAAACAGATACAGGGACAACCATACCAACGGTGAAACACAAAGGTTTATGATTTGTAATACCTACTGAACTGATGTTATTGAAAACAAACTTTCAACATGATGATGTTGGCAAGAAAATGGACATCACATTGTATGCCGAACAAAATTCACATGACATCATATGCTGCATAAACTACTTACGTGAGTTTCCCAGCTATTGCCCACATATTCTGTTTGTAGAGTTTTCTCCTCTCCCTCCTGCTGTGATGCACTGACCTCCCTTGCTCTGCAGATGGACTGCAGGGAGCCTGCTCTGTAGAGACTTGGAGCCCCATTGGCCCTAGAGGTTAGTTTGGACATCCCTGGGGGTATTTGTGCCGGGGGTGGAGGGGGAAAGACATGTTGAGGGCCTTCTTTACAGTCAGGTTTACACTCCTTGGCAGGCAGGGTGGAGATGGATGGCCCAGTCACATCTGCAGCCTCCTGCGTGAAGACTGTTGAGGGACTTGTGTCTGGCTGCTCCTTGGGTTGCTATTTTGCGGCACTGTTCTGTCTCCTTGTGAAGAGAGGGCACCTGGACTAAGCTCAAGGCTCTCTATTGCACGCTTATCCTGCCTTTGGTCCTGAAGGCCAATGCATGGGCCAATGGAGTGTAGGTGTTGTCGATTCTCCCATAGCCCCTGAGGGCACTTAGCCGTGCCTTTCTATGGTAGTGACCAGCCTATCCATGGAAGAAAACAGGAGGCTGGAAGAACGCAGCAAGCCAGGCAGCACCTGGAGGAAAGGAGAAAAGGTGAAAGGAGAGGAAAGGTCAACGTTCCAGGAGTCCTGAAGAAAGGTAATACCCGAAACATTGGCTGTTCCTTTCCTTCAGATGCTGCCTGGCTTGCTGTGTTTTTCTAGCTTCCTGTTTGTCTACCTTGGATTCCAGCATCTGCAGTTTTTTTGTCTCTATCCATTGAAGCAGTCTGACAGTCACAGGATTGGCTGCAGTCTTGCAGCATCTGAGAGATAACAGCAGTGGATAGCTGGACTGGCTGCAATGCTTTGGGTTCTCCATTATGTGCCTCCTGTACACCAGCCTACTGCTGCTCCTCGTCCCTGTGCATCTCAACAAAATCTGTCATCGCCGAGTCTACAGTGTCATCTCCTACAGGAGGCTCAGCAGGTACCTGGTCTCCTCAGGCCTCCGGGTGCCAATGGTCTGGAGCAGTTCTCTCTTAGCTGTCTGAAAAGATATATGTGTGTGTGGAACTTACTGTGTGCCCTTTTGGAGTCACTGAGATAACATTATTTGTGATTCTGGAGGCAGTGTAGACAATGGTCCCTCCAATGTGTCCACGTTATCACCTGGGGATACCGAGGAACATTCCTCAGTGAGAGATGACCTGATCCGTGGGAGGATGGGTATATTGCGTGAGAAGTAGACGACATGGCAGCCACTGGTCAGTCGTGGTGTTGGACACATGGTTTGTGTGACCATTGCAGTGGAATGGCAAGTATTATTTAAAATGGGGTCAGGACATAGATATCTCCTCATCCCCAGAAGTGCAGTCCCTGTTTTCTCCAGGGCAAGAATCTTTTCATCTGCGTGATTGAGGACCTGGATATTCAGCTCCTGTCGTATGCCGTTCCTATGTATTACGGGATCAATTTTCCTGCAATGACATAAAGGAGCTGAATGTGTAACATGCAAGGATATGATACGTCTGTTAGGATTGGTATAGGTGGGGGAAGGGTGTTGAGGTGTTCTAAGGGCGTGAGGAGACAGAGCAGACAGCATGCAGGGTTACTGGTATGCGAGGATGGAGGGTAACGAGAGTAAGTGAGAGTAGGTGTTGTGTGCATCAGAGGGGCTGTCAAACCATACACATTGGTGGGATGTGAGTGCAGTGACACAAGTGTGAGGTAGCAGAGAACAGGGCATTGCACTTACTCTGGCAGAGCAGAGAAGATTGTAGATCTTTATCCTCTACTGTTGCCCAGTCCTCCTTATCCTGGAGGTAGCACTGATCTGAGTGAGGATCTCCGAAAACGCTAGCATGATAGGTGGTATGAGCTTTTCTAGGAAAAAAGACTCCTCTCCTCTCCATCATCTCATATGCAAAGCCCTCTCAGAGAATTGTGGTACCATCCTCCCTTTCTCCACCATCTCTCCTCAGTCCTTCCTCTGCTGAGCAACACTCCCTCTTGCAGATTACAGTATCCTGCAGGTGGACAGTGGGCTTCGGAAGATGGCGCAGCCCCAAAGGCTGTTGGTCTTGTGGATAACCCTGTGCTGGGCAGTAAGTTGCTCTAGGAACTGCGTGTGATAAGATGGGGTGGAAAGCTGACGTGATTCTTGCCACAAGGCCTGAAATAGCAACTAAAGTGACGTGTTTGGTAGGATATGGCAAAAAATTTACTTGGCCTCAATGCAAGAGTTGCTCAACAGAATTTGATGCAACTTGCACTTTTTGTCACAAAACATGAAGATTTAACGCCAAGTTTCTATGACCATCAAATGTATTAGATGCAGAAGCAAATTATCGCTGTTATTTAGCATGCACCCAATGTTTGTCATCAAAGGAAAGTACAAAACACTACTAAATTTAGATCCTTCCCTCCAAGTTCATATTAGAATGTGCATAAAGATGAAGTGATTTACCTCAGGATTATATTGCTCCTACCTATTCCAATATAACCAGCATTGCTCTGACAATAGAGATAGTAGGAACTGCCGATGCTGGAAAATCTGAGACAACAAGGTGTAGAGCTAGAAGAACACAACAGGCCAACCAGCATCAGAGGAGCAGGAAAGCTGATGTTTTGGGTCTCAACCCTTCTTCAGAAATGGGGGAGGGGAAGGGGAATTCTAAAATAAATAGGGAGAAAGGAGGAGGCAGATAGAAGATGGATAAAGGAGAAGATAGGTGGAGACGAGACAGACAGGTCAAGGAGGCGGGGTTGGAGCCAGTAAAGGTGAGTGGAGGTGGGGAGTTAGGGAGGGGATAGGTCGGTCCAGGGAGGAGGGACAGGTCAAGGAGGCGGGATGAGGCTAAGCAAAATATGAGATGCTGTTCCTACAACCTTCGAGTGGCATCGTTGTGGCACTGCAGGAGGCCCAGGATGGACATGTCGTCTAAGGAGTGGGAGGGGGGGTTGAAATGGTTCGCGACTGGGAGGTGCAGTCATTTCTTGCAAACCGAGCGTAGGTGTTCCACAAAACAGTCCCCAAGCCTTCGCTTGGCTTCCCCAATGTAGCGGAGGCCACATCTGGAACACCAGATGGAGCGTACCACATTAACAGATATGCAGGTGAACATCTGTTTGATGTGGAAGATCTTCTTGAGGCCTGGGATGAAGGTGTAGGGGCAGGTGTAGCACTTCCTGCAGTTGCAGGGAAAAGTGCCAGGGGTGGTGGGGAAAATAGTTCCTCTTGCTCAATTCGTTGTCACTTCTTTGTCCTTCGTTACCCTCTTGTAATCTCTCATCCACTGTAAGCATTCTGAAATCAACTATGAACAATATGTGTTTGATTAGTTGCTAATTAATCACCACATTCTTCAATCCCCCGGAACCAATAAACACGGGGATTTATATTGTTCTAAGACCCTCTGTCAGTGAATGATTTCTAATTATATAAGAATACTCATCCTTATTTTGCCACTACCAGACATGCATCCATGATTGTTTATACGTTGGACAACAAGTACCAGGCAAGAAGAATAGACGTATTTTCTCCAGATCAATAAAATGATAAAAATTCTATAGGTTACAAGTTGACTAAACCAACATCACATAAACTGGAATGCTGCCTCTCCTTTTCACTATTGTTGTGACTAGAAGATTAATTCCAATCTACGAAACCTTCAACTTCTGCATTCTATACAATGTTTGTGCTTTTACATAGGGCTATGTGTCATTTTACAGAAACAAGCCTTTCAGCTGAACAGGTCTATCCTTTGCACAAACCCGTTCCTGCCTTATTTAGCTCATCTCACCCTATCAACACATCGTTCTATCTTTTCTGTCCCAAATGTGTATCTAACTTCACTTTGAGTGGGTTAATGCTGTTGCCCTCAAACATCCATCTGGTAAAGAATTGCCCTTTCAAATCCTTGCCACCACCAGCAACCCACCCCCTCTCCTAATACTCCACAATAAATTTCAACCCAATGAATTTACTTTGAATCCCTCATTCCTATGATAAATCCATTCTTGCCTTCAATACATCAAATAACATTGCATCTTAGATTTCAATCTCCCTTCATTTGGCTCTGGTTCACCAGCAGAAGCTACTGTAACCATAGCCCTGTATTGTGGTATTCTTTTCCTAAACCGCTCCCCGCAAACAAAAATTCATGAAAAATCTCAAATCCTCTGTTTGTGCAAGACGCTGCCTCCTCCAATTCTTCTTGAAGATTAACTGATTTTTTGTTTTGCCTTTGGTAATCTTCATTGCGATATTTTATTAGATTAAGGTGTTGAAATATTCAAACTTGTATTGTGATCACGATTGCATTCAGTGAGGCCATTACTCTGTTGATGACCTGGAAAAGCCTCTAGTACTTGGGGAATGAGTCTGCCATGATGAATAAGGGATAGGAGTAATTAAAATTGAAGCTATAGCACTTTGCTTTAATTAGACTTCCCAAAATAATCCCAGAGTAAAAGAAAGCTGACCTTCTAATTCTATTTAATTACTGAGATATGTACTTGGTTACCAGTTAATTAAGGTACTGCATTTGGATTTGTTGATTATGACCTTTAATTTAGGAGTGTAAAGACTACATGATTCACGAGGAATGATGAAGCTATGTGTTGCATAGTGTTACGAATCTCAAGGGCAAACGTCAATTAAAATAATCAAATTTACTGAAGGCCTTCCAAACAAAAATACCAGCAAGATTTCATATTTTGTAACTCTAACTTTAACGCAAAACAGAGCCAATATAAAAAGTTAAGATGAATTAATAAGCTAATAAACAGGAGAATGGTATTTAAAATATGGTATTCTTTTCCCAAGCTGTTCCCCACCCACAAAAATTCATGAAAAATCTCAAACCCTTTGTGCTAGAACGTTTACTGCCTCCTCTAATTCTTCTTGAAGTTTAACTGATTTTCTGTTTTGCCTTTGGTAATCTTCATTGGGATGTTTAGTTAGATTAAGGTGTTGAAATATTCAAACTTGTATTGTGATCACAATTGCGTTCAGTTAGGCTATTACTCTAAAAGTCTCACCTTAAATAGTTGATACAACACAGTTACACCTTGCAACACCATAAGCAGCCACATCGCTCCCCAGAGATGTGTGATATTATTTAGGTACACAGTTCCTCAAAATACTTTTGTTTATTCAGGCAGGGTAACTGTCTGACAACAGTTTTCATTTCCAAGTTTCATGGGTACAATTTTTATCAGCACGGCACAAATCGTAAACTCTCTCTCTACAAGGTGACGACAGTTCAGATGGTGTAGCTTTGCAAGTCCCTGTTCAACCGACTGACCATACACACCCCTTTCAAAATTAATACTGAAAGAACTGAGGAATCCGTGAATCAGGAACAAAAACAGAAGTTGTTGGAAAAACTCAGCAGGTCTGGCAGCATCTGTGAAGGAAAGAAAGGAGTTAATGCTTCCGGTCCAGTGACCCTTCCTCAGAACTGATGGTAGCTGGGAAAACGTTGGTTTATATGCAGAAGATAGGGAGGGGCGTGCGTTGGGGAGTAAACGATAGGATAGTGCCCAAAGAGAGATAAGAACGTTTGATTGACAAAGCAGTTGATAATGATCTAGCTAGGAGGGCAAATAGTTGTTAATGGGGACTGTTGGTGACTAACAATAGGTAATGTGTAATGGCAGGCCATGTGATTTCAAGGCCTAGTGTATGGGGTAGGGGACTAGGACATAGGAGAGTTCAGGCCCTAAAATATTTGAACTCGATATTGAGTCCAGAGGGCTGCAGGGTCCCCAAGTGGAAAATGAGGTGTAGTTCTTCCAGCTTGCGTCGAACTTTGCTGGAACACTGCAGCAAGCTGGAGGCAGAGATGTTGGCCAGGGGACAGGGTGGTGTGTTAAAGTGGCAGGCAACAGATAGCTAGGGTCTTTTTTGTGAGCAGAATGTAGATGTCCTGCGAAGTGGTCACCCAGTCTACGCATTGTTTTCCCAATGTAGAGGACACCACATTGTGAGCAGCAAATGCAGCAGACTAGATTCTGCTTCACCTGGAAGGTACGTTTGGGCCCTTGGATAATGGGGAGAGAGGGGGTAAATAGGCAGGTGTTGCACCTTTGCCAGTTGCAGGGGAAGGTGCCATGGGACTGTGGGGGAGTGTTGGGGATGGAGGAGAGTGGACCAGGGTGTCCCAGAGGGAATGGTCCCTGCGGAAGGTGGACAAAGGAGGGGAGGGGAATTTGTGTCTGGTGGTGGCCTATCGCTGGAGTTGGCAGAAATGGCGTCTGATGATCTTCTGGATGTGGATGTTGGTGGGTTGGTAGGGAAGGACAAGGGGAACCCTATCGCTGTTGCAGGAGGGAAGAGAAGGAGTAAGCACGGAAGTGAGGGAGATGGGTCAGACCCGGTGAGGGCCCTGTTGACAACAGTGCTGGGGAATCCTCGGTTGAGGAAGAAGGTGGACATTTCGGAGGCTCCCTTTTTGAAGTTGGCCTCATCTGAACATATACAGTGGAGACAGAGGAACTGAGAGAATGGGATTTACAGGAAGCAGGGTGTGAGAATGTATAGTTCAGGTGGCTGTGTGAGTCAGTGGGTTTGTAGTAGATATTAGTAGTCAGTCTATCCCCAGAAATGGAAACAGAAATGTCGAGGAAGGAAAGGAAGGAGTCAGACATAGTCCAGGTGAAAGTGATGGCAGGGTGGAAATTGGAGGCGAAATCGATGAACTTTCAAATTCTGGACAAGAGAGGGAAGCAACACTGATAATATCATTGACATAATGGAGAAAGAATGTGGGTAGGGGCCGGATTAAGACTGGAACAAGGAATGTTCCACATACCCCATGAAGAAACAGGCATAACTAGGGCCCATGCTAGTACCCATGGCCACCCCTCTGACCTGAAGAAAATGAGAGGAGTTAAAAGAGAATTTGTTGAGATTGAGGACAAGCTCAGCCAAGCAGAGGAGGATGGTGGTGTTTGGGGTCCATTCAGGTCTTTGCTCCAAAAAGAAGCGGATTCACCCCATTCACAGTTTGGCCAGTTCTGGAAAATCATTCAGTTCTTTAGTCTATCCAAACTATTCACACACATTTTAGGTTTTTGACCTTTATAGTCAGATTGCATAATGTTTCTGGAAGCTCCTATCTCTTTTCTTGACAAACAGAATACTTGATTTCTTCCTGAAAGATATATGCTTACATTTAGAAGAAGCTTATATGTTCTTCTTTCTGCTTCTGTCAGTTTTCTCTTTGTGTTTGCTTCTATGTGCTGATCACATTTTGCCTGGAGCTCTCATGCTTGTAGCTCTGCTTCGAGTCTGCCAGCCACATTTTTTTTTTCTTAACTTCCTTCTAATTGGTACTGCTTTCAGGTCAAGGGTTGTCAGGACATATGGGTCAGTACCTCTTACAATCAAAGTTACAATTGATGGGAACTCTTAAAAGCCCTTTTCAAACATTCTTAAAAATAATTATAGATTCTATAGACATTTTAAATAAATTACAAATTTCTCCTTCTATGTCCAGGTCAAAGGTCAGCACAATAACCTGCAAAAATGTACATCTCAGAACTTTGAATAAATTGTTGAGAAAGATGCAATAAGGAGCCTAAATGGGTGCTAGTTTGTGTGGAGAGTTTAATTGATTGCCTTTTATTTAGTTGTCAACTGCATAAAATGTTTAGGAAAGTCTTGCTTTTGTAAGCAATTTAGAATGAGGGTATGAATCCTGTTGATATTCGAAAATACTTACGGCCATTTATTGCAAGGTAACTGAAAACATTACTACTAACATAACTGCTGGTAACTGCAAGTTGGCAGTTGTTCACTTGCATTGTTAGAAGCAACTGTGGATTGGATTGCAATTGCATGTATTTTAATTAATTGAATAAACAGATAAGGTAACATTATATCAAGAGCATTGTAACATTTGTTGTACTTATTTCTAGACATGTCACTCAAACCCATGGATATTATTATGGTTAAAATGGCAATTTACATTTATGTAAGTGTTATAACTCAGAGTATCCAAATCTGATTCTCTGTTGGGGTTGGATACTGTTACCAGATGGAGCTTGTGGTTTGCCTATACAGTTGGCTGACTTCTAACAAATGCACCAGACTCAAATTATTGTATATTAGTAATGGGAAGGAATTAAAAAAGAATTGAAGACAATTATTTGATGTAGTTATTTTAAGAAACAATTTAGTCCCACACAAATGAAAACGAAGAATATTGCAACTTTAAAATCACAACTCTTTCTTTGGAAGTAGAATTTCCCCTCTACAGAATGAAATCCTAATACACTTTACAGGTATATTGGACAGTAATTGATAGGAAAGTCAAGGGGGAAGAGCATGAGATGGATTAAGAGGGAACAGAAGTGTAGTTACAGAGAAAATGTGGACTGTTTGAAGAAAAGGTATGGCAAGAAGTTAAATTATTGCAAATGTACTGAAAATTGGGACAATATTGCTGACAGAGTAGGTGACAAGAAGTAGGTCAATGCCAGAACAAAGAAAAGTTTTTACGGGGCATATATCAAGGTAAGATTATGAACATGAAGGGGGAGAAAGTCCAATTGAGAATATAGTCTAGAATATTAAAATTCAGTCTCCTTGGCATGAGGTGGTGGCCAAAGAAAGGAACTGAAATAATCATTACAAAAATGGACATATATAACCAGTTGTCACTGTATATACTAATTTCTTAATTTTAGCTCTATTTTACACAGCAGTGTTGACTTTACTTGAGGATTAGTCAGATAATTTTGTATCGCAAATTTAATCGGACAGCTATTTCTGTGAACTCATGATAAAAAAAAACCTCAGTGGTTAGATTATCTTTTCCTGTAACATTAATTAATTCAGGGAATTATGGTTTTGAACACGTATTTCAGCGCAGATTTCTGTCAGATGTAAAATTAATAACATTTGGCAGTCGATGAAAAGTATGTTTGTAATACAAGAAAGAACAATTCAAAATAAGTATGTAATGTCAAGAAAGAAAAATGAATAGTAATCAACAGTTGAATTTAATTAACTTCAATTACCTTGGTGTTTGAATCTAGCCAAGTAAATTATGTTCTTTACCAAGGCTATGGTGTGGCAACATCTAGAACAAATTATTCAGTTTTGGCTATCCCATTGTAGAAACATTGAAACAATGTTGTATAAATTCATTGGGATAGCATGAGAGATGGGAAATTTGACATGCTAAGCTATCATTCTCAAGAAAACATTTTTGACATCTTCCATCTGCACCAGGTAATGGATAGACAGCAAATCAGATCTACTGGCTATGAAGGTATACTTTTAAAGATGGCTGAAGAGAACAATTCATGACAGATGGTCCTACCACAAATGCACATTATGAAGTGATTGTTGGATATCAATGAGTGTTGTTATCTTTGGTGTCAATACCTGTTACCAAATCATTGATTGCATGGTGATGTAGACCAGCCAACAGGTGATGTTGCCATTTTCCTCTTTCATCAGCTAGTGTCTGTTAAGTGTGAGAATGAATGTATAGGGCCTTTTGTTAAACTTGCAAAAAATCTTGAAGTGGAGCTATGGATGAACTATTGGTCATCTGGCTCAATTACATTGCCTTGCAGAAAATCTTTAGGTGTGCGATCATCTTGTATCCTATAAACATGCCTAAGCTAGTGAAGTCACATCTGCTTGATGAGTACCAACACACTTGTGCGTTTTTCGATAGAGAGGACTGTAGTATTTGTGATTTTGTCGTTCCATAATTTGCCCAGAATGTGCTGCATTCGAGTTTTCTCTCTTTGTAGTTGTAACTTATCCATGTTTCACAGACGTACCAGAAAGTGCTGAGAACACAGATATTATGTGTAGCAAACTTTGATTTAACTGGCATCTTATGAGCTGGCACTCTTGATAAACCGGCAAAAATGATATACCTCAATATTGGAAGTTTGCTGTATTATCACATCTTTGCGATATCTGAGTAGTCAGTTGACCATAAGACCATAAGACATAGGAGTGGAAGTAAGGCCATTCGGCCCATCGGGTCCACTCCGCCATTTAATCATGGCTGATGGGCATTTCAACTCCACTTACCCGCACTCTCCCCGTAGCCCTTGATTCAAGGGGGTGTGAGTGAGAAGGCTCTCTGCTGGTTAGTTTTCTTTAAGGCAAAGTTTTGTTATTATTAAAGTGATTGATGCTGTAAATAATGGATAAAAGTGATGTTTTTACCCCTTGCATTATGTTTCTATTACTTCGTGTATTTTTACATTGGTTATGTGTTATTGATTATGTTACATTGATCAACCAGAATATTTGTTCAACCGACACACTCCTGGTCCCACAGGTGTTAGTTCATAAAAAGTCCTAACAGTTAGCTTAATATGATTCCATGCACATTTCATATGTTGGCCAAATGTGGTAGCTTTCTCTATGCATACGTCAAGTTCTGCATCAAGACAGAATTGTCAGTCACTTGAACCTGAGGTAGGAGAATTTGCTAAGCACTTCCAGTGGAATGTTATTTAATATGATCAGGCTGGAAGAGCAAGACCTTGTACTATGACTATGGTTTTCTCGATGCTTATAATCAGGGAGAACATGTACAGGAATGGGAGAGAGTGTCCATGATTCATTGTAGCTAAGTTTCCATGTGAGTAAGTAACATAGCGTAGAGGAGATCTCTGATTCAGACGTGCTGCATTTTTGTCTTTGCTTTCAGTTTATATTTTTTTTTTATTCACAGGTGGGATGTGGGCGTTACTGGCTGCCCAGCACTTATTGCCCATCCCTAGATGCCCTTGAACTAGGTGGCTTGTTCCAAATTAGAGGACAGTTGAGAGTCAACCACATTGCTGTGGGTCTGAAGTCACATGTAGGTTAGACCAGGTGAGGATGGCAGATTTCCTTCCCTAAAGGACACTAGTGAGCCAGATGTATTTTTCCGACAATGTGAAATGGTTTCATGGTCATCAGTAGGTTCCTTTTTCCAGACGTTTTTCCCCATCAATGTCTGTGGCAGGATTTGAACCCAGGTCCCCAGAAAATTAGCTCACTTTCTGGATAAACAGTCTAGCAATAATAACATTAGGTCATTGCATCCCCTAGATTGTACAGTTTTTTCTAACTGACCAAGTATTCAGGTAAATTCCTTCCATATCTGCAGAGAAGGCAAAGGCCAGGAAATTGACAAATGTGATTCTATCAAACTCTGCATCGAGTGCACCAGAGCTTGAAAAAGTAGGCAAGACTGAAGAGCTTTGGTGGGCAGCCAATATCCCCTAAAATCATGGATGGTTCTTCTCTGGTACTGCCGTTGAACGTCCTAGACTCTTCCATAAGGGGAAATAAAAAACCTTTCTGCATGTCTGGTTTGATTTGATTTATAACTTGTCACATGTACCAAGATACAGTGATAAGTATTGTTTTGTGTGCTATCCAGTTAATGCATAACTTACATAAGTACATCAGGGCAATAGACCAGAATGCAGAATATAGTGTTACAGCTACAGAGAAGGTGCAGAGTAAGAACAACTCTAATAAATGAGAAGTCCATTCATAATTATGATAACAGCCAGGAAGAAGCTGTTCTTGAATCTATTGGTATATGTTTTCAAACTTTTGTATCTTCTGTCCAGTGGAAGAGGGTGGAAGACTGTATTACCAGCATGGGAGGGACCTTTGAATTTGTTGGCTGCTTTCCTGGGGTGGTGGGAAATGTAGACAGAGTCAATGGAAAGTTGGTTGGTTTTCACGATGGACTGGGTGGTGTTCACAGCTTTCTGTAATTTCTTGTGGTCTTAGGCGGAACAATTGTCATTACAAGCTGTGATGCATCCAGATAGGATGCATTCTATGATGTATCTATGAGAATTGGCAAGATTCATTCTGCACATGCTGAATTTCCTTAGCCTTCTGAGTGTGTGGAGGCAACGTGTACTTTCTTGACTGTAGCATCGATGTGGATCTGTCCTGTCAAGTCTTCTAAGAATCTTGTATTGTTCAATAAGATCACCTCTTCTTCTATATTCTAATGAGTAGACAACATCTTCTCATAAGACAGTTCCTCCAGACCTGGTATCAGCCTAGAGTACCTTCTCTGGACTGTCTCCAATGCCAGTATATCTTTCCCTAAAGGCCCTAAACTGTCCACAGTATTCCAGTAGTAGTCTGACTGCTACCTTATATAATTTTAGCAAAATTTCACACTAATATACTCCACTCTAGTTCAAATAAAGGCCAACAATCCATTTGTTTTCTCTACTACCCACTGAACTTTGATGCTAGCTTTTTTTGTGATTCGTGGATAAATCCTTCTGTTCTGTAGCTTTCTGCAGTTTTTTTCTCCTTTTAAATAATATTCAATTCCCTGTGATGTTCCTATCAGCATGCATAACCTCATAATTCCCTACATTATATTCTATCTACCAAGTTATTGACACTCATTTAACCCTCTGCAGACTGTTTCTTATCCTTATAACTTACCTTTCCCCCTTACTTTGCAGTTATCCACATACTTGGCGATAGTACATTCACTTTCCTTATCCACATTATTTAAGATATTGTAAATAATTGTGACCCCAAGATTGATCCATGTGGCACACCACAAGCTATTGGTTGCCAGACTGAAATACCTCATTTATTCCAACTCTCTGTCTTCTCTAAGTTGACCAATCCTCTATCCATGTTGAAAAACCAACTCCAACACCATGGGCTTTCATCTCATTAATGTGGGTCCAGCATTGGTACAGTGGTGAAATACTGCAGGCATCATCCTTTTTTCAGGTGGTCACTCAGCTGGTACAGTATCTTCACCAAGTTGCTGCACAGGCTGAGGAATAGGGCCGACAGACATGAGCAGCAGCAGGAACTCTCTGCTGTCCATGCAAATATTACAAAATAGATACAGAGGCACTTGAAGGGTACTGAGCAGATTTAAAAGGTGTAGTATTGAGCAAAAGCCCTCTCATCTAAAATACTGGACAAGACCCTGGATTTTTTTAATATCTAAAAACACTGGATGAATTCCTGAGCTCAAGCTGCAACAAACACACACACAGCCAGAATTATTTCCATCTGGGACTATTGTTCACCCTAGAATTCCAATTTACAACTCCACTCTAAGAGAACAATCAACCAAACTTGACACTCTGGACTGCAACTAATTTTTATACCTCAGGATACCCAGTGCAGACAGTATGGAGCCTCAGAAATACTAGACACTCAACCTCAATCAAAATCCATTTACACATACTGTAGCCAGTAGGAAACAAATTGACTTCAGAAGGAAACAGCAGAAGCACAATGGACAACACAGATTTGAAACGAGATAACAGAGCATACAGTCTATATGAACACCACCCCCAATCTCACCTGAGGGAGAGCCTTTTTCAACAACAAGCTTCTGCAGAAACAGTTTCCCCACATAACCGCAGAGAACAGAGAAGCTGAATCAGGAAGCCAAACCAAGGACATCATTACAGCAAAGGGAATCCGAGAGGGGTGAAGCCAACCAAATGCTATCCGAACAAGAGCTTTCAGACACAGGCCTGTTCTGAACCAAGAAAACTGACAGCAAGAACCTTAACAACCAGACACACTTTAAAACTGTGCTTTCCTCAGTGGTGAGCTGAAACTCCTGAGAACCCAATGTTCTGACCTACCTAGCAGTTGCAAGTGGTGACAGTGCATGGGACTCAAGGGTAGGAAACCTGATTTAAGTTTCTGTGACTACAACTGCTATGTACATTCTTATATTGTATTTATTGTTTAATTTAATAGTGAATTTCATTACTGTCCTCTGTATAACTGATAGGGTTAGTTTCACTGTTTATTGCATTTACCTTTGTTGCTTGTATTATACTTGCCTTTTGTATTTAAATAAACGCAGAGTTTTTTTTTTGCCCTGAAACACCTGTCTACTCCATTCTTCATTTCACTTTTCCTAAATAAGCCCGATGTCTAGAACCAGGAATCTGGGAGTGATTCAAACCACCTAAAATCAGCAAATTAATGATTGCAAACCAGAATCCTACAAAGGATGATGCCAAGAGAGTGTATGTTTATATTTCAGGAAAAGGGTGAGAATTGAGTCTCTTTTCTCATGTTAAATAGAAGCCTGCGAGGTGACCTAATAGAGGTTTTTAAAGTTATGAAATGTTTTGAGAGTGGACACAGACAGAATGTTTCCTCTGGTGGGAAGCTAGAATTTACCAATATAAGCTCATCACCAAAAAATCTAATTGGGGATTAAGCAAAATTTATTTCCTAAAGAGGATTATGATGATGGATTTAAATGAGAAAACCTGGAAGATGGTCACATGGAGCATAAATAGCAGCTTGGACTGGTTTCTCTGCTTTATGTCTTACATGAAGATGTGCTTTGAGACACTTGGTAAAGAATCCATGCTTTGGTATACTATGAAATGGTACAACATGTGATAGAATGTATTCCAGTATTCCAAAGTCTTTGGTATTGCACTGGAGGTCATACTACAAAAAAGGTAAAATTGAGGCTTAAGGAATAAACCAAGAGCTGACGCACCATCTTCAAATACCAATTATGGTAACCTCCTTTTCAACTATCTGGTAGGAGATAATGACTTGAATTTTGCTCTGGTAATGATAGCACTTTCCATCCTTGCTCTGTTCACTGCACTGAAACTGAAGGCAACATCATGCAGAACGTTACAGAAATTCGAAGTTGCTGTCAGTGATTGCATGCTCTTCCATAGAGTGATCTGTAGAGTTTCTCAAACACTGCAATCATTATTTCGATCATGTTTTGACGAAATCTTCAACTCAAACACTATTAGTTTGCCTGTAAAAACCGTCGAAAAAAATAGCATCATGTGGAATAAGTTGCAACTGAAATTTTAAAGGCATACTAATTTCTGAATAACTCCTAAACATCCTCTATGGCTCTGAAAAGCTAGTTTATACTTGTGGATTTTCAAATTTCTCCACAATAATTAAACCATTCAACATTTAAAGATTTTTTTTCATTTTTGTTATCTTTATTTTAGCTTCTGCCTTAATTCAGTCATAACTTATTTTACAATCTGAACATGTAAGCTGAAATTAGAGGGTATTAAGTGCTTGTTTGTTTTGTGAATACATCAATGTGATTGTTTCCTTGGCTGCTTTCTGATGTTACTGTGTTGCTTGCCAAGATATCCTCTTGACTTGTCTCCAGAATTAAATTGCCTTGAAGAAAGGGAAAACCACAACACAGGGACTGCTGATCTTTGTTAACATTTTTCTTTGAGGTAAGGGAAGAGCACCCTTGCTTTGCCGCTAACTACAAAAGTCAGGCCACACAATTCACAATTCACAGAGCGAACATTCACGGCATTAATAAAACAGTTTTTCTCTCCCTTACATCACTTTCTGGCTACAAAGGTTAAAGATGCAAAGGTGCTTTCTTGTAACATCTGTGTAAGGATTCACACAGAACTTGTTAAGTTAAAATAAACTCCAGACTTTGTATTGGAATTCTGTCCATAAGCATATTTGGGTTCCATTTATTTTAATATAGTTGCTTGTTATATTCACTGACTCACTAGAGGGGTGGTCAGATTCCAGTAATCAACATATCATTCCAATCCATTTATTTCATACTCATTCCTCTTCCAACATTTTGTTGGCTTACTTCACTGGAGTTGAAAGAGGCTTAGACTAATGGTTTTACCTTTACATTTTTGAGTTAAATCCAGCTTGAGATTCTATTTTATGCCAGCTGTCACTGAGAGTGGGATGGGGGAATCTGGCATGATGATATTGTAGTAAATAAAATAAATGAAAGGCAGCTGCCTTTGCAGTTTTAGTTACATTTTCCACTCAATTCTCCCTGATCTTTTTCTCTCTCCATTAAACCTCAATAATGGCACCTGTCACCACTGGCCTCTTTGTTTTTACAGTTTAATTTTTACTTGAAGTCCTACAAATTTAGATAATTTTAAATCTATCAAGTGAAGAATGTTCTAAGTTCCACAGCTTTTTAAAACTCCCTTGGCTGCCATGGGCCAGTGATGTTTTTTGTATGAAGGCTGGAGAGCTAAAATGCCTTCACCTACCAGACACCAGGAATGAATTACAAACACTCCCTGGATTCTGCATGATGATCAAACTGCTGTAATGCAGTTTGTCATCCATCTCTGTGCAACTGGAACTAGATACCCATTGCTCAACCACCAGAGAATAGGATTATGTATACCTACCATTAAGCTGCTAAAGAATTGATGTATATTCACAACCAAGGAACTGGAAAAATTCCCAACACTAAATTACCAAAGAGTTGGATGTAGACCATTAGTAGATTGCCAAAGGTTTCCACTAGCTCTTTATGAATAGACAGACAAATTGAATGTTTTAAGAAACACAAGTTGTGCATTTTTTTTAATACATGAGCTAATAACAAAAATGATACAGTGTGGGCAAGCGAAAATTCACAGCAGGTAAAACTCAGCTACAGGAGGATTCCAAAACAGGCAATGGTAGGTTGGCCACTCAATGCATACCCTGCCTGACTTTCCTTCTTTTGGATTTTCCATCCATTACTATTCATTTTTAATCCTGCCAATATTGAATTTTACCTCTGTGTTGCCCATACAATATTTGAGACCATCTCAAATGCTGCAATTAAATTCAAGACTCGTTTTGTTTCTCCCCATTTCAACTTCAGGAACATGAGTTTATTTTAGTCAGAGGTTATGTTACAGTCACCTTCAGAAACTTTCTGTGGCTGGTTGATAGGAGGCTGATCTCATTTTCACTCTGATCAAATTTATCAATTCTTTTATGTTCTTACTTTCAAATACCTGTCCATCTTTTTTTCAAAACAATGTTAAAATACTTGCCTCAATGAATATCAGCTATGGCTTAGTTGGAGCACTCTAGCCTCCGATTTACAGCATTCTTGATTGAAGTCCCACTCCAGAAATTCGTTGCAAAACTTGAGGTGACATTTCAGTGCAGTACAAAGCGAATGCTGCACTACCATTATTAGGCTTATTGTTAAAATGAGGCCCCAGCTACTTTCTTGATGGGTGTCAATCAAAGAATAGCAGGTGAGTTTAACGCAAACAGAAAGGCTTTCTGGTTGCATGAACCTGATGTCCCACCTGCAAATCTGGCATCCACCATTTTCACAAGAAGTGGAATGGGATCACACATTCTAAACTATACATCCTTGGTTTCCAGATGAAGTTGCCCATATAGATTAGTAGATACCTCGATGCAAATGCAATCCTGATGAGATAGGACTGTGAAACATCATGTGCGTAGACGAGACATGGTAGCAATGGGTCTTTCAACCTGACCATGAACCTAGGAGATTTATTTGAATAGAAGAGTAGGTTTTTGGAGAGTTAAGGTACCCGTTCGGATATAGTGCCAAGACACCACTGGGAGATGCCACATGCCCATTGGGAGAGGTAAGGTTTTGGAGAGGTTAAGTGCCTGTGGGATAGCTTATAGTAGACCTAACTGTGTGTGCCAAAGATATTAATTCATCAGAACTGTCAAGTTTTCAAAGAACTGTTATGTGTAGAAAAGAGAAAATAATCTAATTGAGTTTTTAAAATAATGAAAAGGTTTGTAAAACAAGATGTAGGTAAAATGTTTCTCTTTTTGAGGGTATTCAAACCCTGTGGTCATAAATATAAGGTCGTCACTTATAAATCTTAGTGGAATTCAAGAGAAAAGCATTTACTGAGAAATGTAAAAATGTGAGGCAAGCTACTACAAACAATATTTGAGACAAATAACCTAAGAATAAAGGACCATAGAAAAATTATATTTAAGACAAACTAGACTTACACTTACATAATGCATTGCACAATCACTAGATGTCTCAAAGTGCTTTACAGCCAATGAAGTACTTCTGAATTGTGATCACTATTGTAATGTTGGAACCTGAATAAGAGGAAGCTAAATTTAAAAAAAAATCAAATGAGGGAGAAAAGAACAGAATCCGATGGTTAAACAGAGAGGGTTGGAAGGAATCTTGTATGGAACATCACTACCAGCACTGACAAGTTGGGCTAAATAACTTATTCCGTTGACTTGTATTGTTCTCAAAAGGAAGGAAATAATAGGATAGCTGCTCCTTCCTCCACTTCTCAACTGACTAGAGATGGGTATGTTTTAAAAGAAGTGTTCTAATGATTTTAATGCTGTGACTCGTAAGAACAGACTAAAGCAGGTTTTTTCTTAACTTTTTTTAAAAAACGGCAGAAATAATTTTTATTTCTTAACATTCAAATATGTTTACAACAAAACTCATTCACAGTCACAAATGCAGATGAGAAAATGTGATAACAGGAAGAATGTGATTCCATGTTAAATATGTTCAAAATTTCACCATTATACTCGAGTCTTGAAATGTTGCAGGCCTGATTTTACTTCTTTTTGGATCACTGAAAAAATGGGGCTTGGAGGTTTCTGGTGGTGAAGTCATACTGCCTTACTAGTTAGCTGTAGGTCTCTGGCTTTCCTTCGAGTCAAGGTTTAGTTGAGACTCCAGAGTGAAGATTTTGACTGGGTCTTCAAATTGGTCAACAAAAGGCAGCCCCCCCTGTTATACTTGTTACTATATTCTAGGCTGGGTCTGATCTTTTGCTGGGCTAGATCTCTTCCCTCTGTCCCTCTTTATCTCCCAACCTGACTTTGCACTAAATGTGAGTTCTTAAATGTCCCTTATCACAGTCTGATGCTGGTCAGTTGACTGTCATGTCTGTTTTCCTATTATCCACACCAATGACGATTTAAGGATTGACACACAATAGAGTTTGAATTTCAGCCACTTGCATCTACTTGATGCTTTTTAACAATTCAGTTGATAGGATGTGGGTATAAATGAGTACATCAGTATTCATGGCAAATCTTGAATTGATATTCACATTTTCATGGTTTGCTGACTTAAAGACAATTAATAATGAACTGAAGGAAAAGAAAAATCAACAGTCATTTTGAAGCCATGCTGCCATGAGAGATGGTTTTTTTTTGAAGCAGATATGATTATAAGAGTTTAATAATCAGTCAACTGATTGAACTTTACTTTCCAGTGTTTGAATTAACCAGATGTGGGTGAGGGGCTCACCATGAGAAGATACTGACTCACAAATCAATGTGAGGTTGCTTCTGGGTTCTCAGGAGGAATACTTCGCTCAATGGCAGTCAGTGCCTGATTGAGGGACCTGATATTGGCAAGTGGGGGATGCCTATAAAGATCCACCCCCTACCCTTACTGCTGACAGCCCAATCCCTTTTATAATATTTACCATTATGCGACCCCCTTGCTACCTGTGGTCTGGGATCAGCAACATACACCTAATATACATGTCATAATGGTAGTACTCACCCACTCCCAATGGTACTGTCAATCAATACAGCGACCAGCCTCTGATTGGCTGGTATCATGGAGAAGAGGGATGTCTGTCCCTGGGATTGTTGATCCCGGAGAAAGGCCCACCATTGGCCTATGAAGTGCCTGACGGAACGAGATTCTGGAAGGATGCTCTCTCTGGCTCTCCAGCCGATGGCTGAAACCTCTGTGATGTCCACTAGATTCCACCTAATGTTTCACAGGTCAGGTTCTCTTCAGTTAACACTCCCAGCATGTAAATCAAATACCTTGTGTCACTCTTTTAGAAAGGTGCAGGTGAGAATTAAGCAATACAATATAACTTTACGTGACACTTGTCACTCACAATAGACCACTGCTCTAGCAATCAGCCAGTGCACACCACAGTTAGTATTGTTAATTAGTACAGTAACTAAGGCAGCAGAATATTGCTCTGTTGTCCACATTATACTGGACAGCAGTAGCTAATCATGTATCATCATCCCCATAATCTGTTTTCTGAGGTCATCAGATTCCACTTCCTTCATGTTCTCAAAGAATTGCATGACACTGTTTAAAGTAAATTTTGCTTAAACATAAAGCTATTATCTCCTGGCTTTACAAACTGTATTGGCTAAAAGAATTTAATATTGATGGAACTGGAGCTATATTTATAATGGTGGCCATTGCAGAGCATCAATTTACTAGCTGGAGGGCAAGTTTCCATACTCTTTACTTAGTTTTGAAATTGATGTGTTAACTACACTACAATAGTGACTAGACTTCAAAAATACTTCAACTGTAAAGAATCTTGTGACATCTTCAGGTTGTGAAAGGCTTTACGCAATTATAAGTTGTTTCCTTACATTTCTAAATTTTTTAGTCATCAAGAGTTTCTGAGGTTGACAATTTATACTTTTATATTTAAACTATGTTCTTTTTATCATTGCCAAGTAATGGGATAGTTGATCTGATAAACACCTTAAGATTCTTTAAGAAATCATTTATATATTGGCACCCATTCCTTTTTTGGCGTTTCTCAGAAGGGAGGAAATAGGAAACTAAAGACCAGTTAGTTTAATATTTGTCATTGGGAAATTGTTGGTGTCTGTTATTAAGGAAGTAGTAAAGGAACATTTGGAAAATGAAAACGCAACTCATCAAAGTCAGCATGGTTTCATGAAAGGTAAATCATGGTTGAATAATTTACTAGAGTGTTTTAAAGATGAAACAAAAGAAGTGGATAATGAGTGTCCTATAGATGTAGTATATCTGGACTGTCAGAAGGCATTTGTGAAAGTGTCGCACAAAAGGTTAACACACAAGGTACACAGAGGATTAATGGTAATACATTAGCTTGGATAGAGAATTGGCTAACCCACAGAAAAATGAATTGGGGTAAATGGTTCTTTTTCTGGTTGGCATGCTGCAACTAATGGTTGAAACAAGGTTTGGTCCTCAGGCCCCAACTGTTTACAATCTGTATTAATCACTTAGAAGGGGGGATAGAAAGTACTATAGCCGAGCTTGTAGATGACATGAAAATAGAAAGGAAAGTAAGTGGCAATGAAGAAAGAAATAATTTACAAAAAGATATGGACAGGTTAGATGAACAGACCAAAATTTGGCAAATGGAGTTTAATGCGGATAGATGTGAGGTTATCCATTTTGGTTGGAAGAATAAAAGGCAACCTGGTATCTAAGTGGAGAGAAACCTCAAAATGTTTCAGTGCAGAGAGATCTGGGTGTCCTCATGCATGAGTCACAAAAAGCTAGCGAACAGGTACAGAGGTAATAAGGAGGGTTAATTGAATTTTGGTATTTATTGCTAAAGGAATGGAATGTAAAAGTAGAGAAGAGTTGTTGCAATTATGCAAGGCATTTTTGAGACCACATTGGGAGTACTGTGTACAGGTTTGGTTCTTTTACTTCAGGAAGGATAAAATTGTATTGGAGGCAGCTCAGTGAAAGTTCACTGGATTAATTGCAGAGGTGAAAGCTTTGCCTTGTCAGGAGAAATTCAGTAGTTTAGATCTATACAGGCCACAGTTTACAAGAATGAAAGCATATAATTGAGCCATATAAGATGATAAATGGAATTGAAAAAGATTTAAAGAGGATGTTTCCTCATGGGGGAGATCTAGAAAGAGAGATGATAGTTTTAGGATAGAGTGGTGAACATAAAACAGTGATGAGGAGAAATTACTTCCCTCAAAGTGACATGAATCTGTTGAATTCACTACCCCAGAGTGCAGTACATGCGGAGACATTGACTAAATTTAAGGAGGAGCTAGACAGCTTTGTAATTAGTAATGGGTTGAAGGGTTATCGAGAGCAGGCAAGGAAGTGGAAGTGAGGCCAAGATGAGATCAGCCATAGTTAATTAAATGGCAGAGCAGGCTTGAAGGGCTGAATTACTTACTCCTGCCTCTCCTTCATATGTTCTTTTGTGCTAATCTCAAAACTCATTCAAAATGATCTTCCATTTAATACGGTTACATTTAAAATCATAAACATCTAACCTTTTTCCATTAATATTTTTTGCAATGGGAACTGACTCACTAACATATCTTCTAGTCCATGATAACCCTGGGAAGAACCAAGGATCAAAGGGACCCGGGTGAGCATGTCCACCAGTCACTTAAAGTAACAGGGCAGTGGATAAAGTGATTAAGGAGGCATATGAGATATTTGTCTTTATTTGGTGATGCGTAGAGTTTGAGAGCAGGGAGGCTTTGCTCGGATTGTATAAAAGGGTGGTTAAGCCACATTCGAATATTGTGTGCAGTTCTGGAATCTACATTATAGGAGGGATGTGATCGTATTGGAGAGGGCGTAGAGGACATTTACCAGGATATTGCCTTGATTGAAGAGTTTCAGTTATGAAGAGAGATTGGATGGACTGAGCTTGTTTTCCTCGAAGCAGAGGACACTGAATGAAATGTAGGAAATTATGAGCAGCATAGACAGGGTAGATGTGAAGCAACTTTTCCCCTTGGTGGAAGGATCAATGACCAGGGGTTATAGATTTATGGTAAGGAACAGGATGTTTTGAAATGTGAGGAAAAAAAAATCACTCAGAGGGTGGTGGGAATCTGGAACTCATTGCTCATGAGTGGTAGAGGAAGAAACCCTCACAAGACTTAAGAATTATCAACATGTACATTTGCAATGCCAAGGTATGCAAGGCTATGGACCAAGTACTGCAAAATGGGATTAGAATAGTTAGGTGGTTGGTTTTGTCCAGCACAGACTCTTCTGTGCTGTAGACCTCTACGAATCTTATAAAATATACAAAAATTGTAAATAAACATGTGCTAACTCAGATGATTACAGCATGAAAAATGACTGAAGCAGTTTTCAACTTTGTGGCTGTTAAATTTATTGCTGTAAGAGGAAATTACATAGCTGATTTTGAATATATAATGTACGGAGAGCTGCTGCATGGTGCTGCCAATTTTCTACTCTCGTCTGGTTACTATGATTTTCATTACTGTTCATTGTTCATTACATCACTTCTATAACTTCTTCCCCGCACGTGTAGATATTTTGTAACCAACCTGTTCAGCGTTGGTATTACACACCTCTAGAGCAGGTGGAATATAAATAGAGGCTTCCTGGCTCAGAGATAGAGACAGTACCGCTGCCACAACAGCCCTTCCCACATTTGTATACTTTAATCTTTACCTTGTCTTGATACTGGTATATCTCTTTCCAGTACAGTTTCACAAGGCATTCTTCAATAAATGAGCTTAAACAATGAATGCTGGTAGGCTCTTCATCTGTGGAGGACTTCACAATCAAACCCAATCCTCTGCTTGCCTACAATCTACAGAATAACATTTTCTAACAGGGCTCACTGGATTAGCAATCCGCAGTAGGTCCTCGAGCTGATATTTATCAGCCAAGGGACAAATCGCTCTCAGAATTGTTACTCTGTTCAGAATGGAGTGGCAACTCTCAGAAAGTAAGTCATTGTATACTGGTTATTGCAGTCTGAAGTAGTAGGTTGACATCTTTATGACCATTTTTAGTGGGGCTATGTGCAACATGGAGCTGGAGACAAAAGACTTCAGTTATGTGGAGAGAGAGGAGAGAATTGGGTTGTTCTCCTTCAGGCAAAGAAATTTAAGAGATTTAACAGCAGTGCTCAAAGTCATGAAAGGTTTTAATACAACAAAAAGGAGAAAGTGTTTCCACTGGCAGCAGTCAGTAATCAGGAGCCAGATTTAATTTACAAAAGAGGCAGACACAAAGTATAGGGGGAAAGTACATTGTAATTTGTTATGATCTGGAATGCTGATAATATTGCAGTGAAAGCAGAATCAATAATAAGTTTCAAGTGGGATTGGCTGAATACTTGAAGAAGAAATGTTTGCAGCACTATGGAGAAAGAGGAGGGGAGCAGAACAAAATTTTTCAAACAGTCAGTTTTATTTTTGTGCCATATCATTCTAAGTTTCCATGACTCATATTAAATGTTAAAATATCAGCTACAGTTGTATCATACAAAATGCTCCTCTGCTGGGGTTTTTTTTCAGTTAAGCTTGCTTTCATAATAGCAGATAATGACATCTTGTACAGCAGAAAACTGTGGTGAAATGAACAATAGAGCAGATATGAGAGATAGGGCAAGTGCCCAGGCAAATACCAACAAAACTTTCAAAACAAGCCTTGGCTGAATAAAATCTCCAAGTTCCCCATAAAAGAGTTCCGAAATCGAAACGGTATACATTGGACTTTCCAATCTAGTATCAGCATTTTGAAAATTATCCAAATTCTCCAAATTTAATTTCAATATACCATAAGGAAATAGGAAACAAGTTCAAATCAGCCCACCTTTCCACAGTCCATTAATTATCTATCTCATAATGAACACTAAAAGCACTCACATTTGATCCCCTGAAATTCCTACATAAATAATCTCAGATCCTCAAATACGTTCAAGCTAAAACATCAGAATATCGATTAGTACACACATATACAACTCAATTACAAACCTACTTTGTTCTGTCGACATTTCCAGCTTTTTTGTTTCAGACCCTAGATCACAGAAACCATTACATCCTGTAGAATATCAGATTGCCCTAAATGCATCTAATCATGTAACCTCTAACCTTAATCTCATCCAAATGTTTGGAAGGCAGCTTTGAAAGGTTTATCAACAAGTTATTGACTGCTTTTATTGGGTGTCTCTTCTTTTACTTTGTGAGGAGAAAACATTATGTAATATTTTAAATAAACATTTACCTAAAATATTAAACTAATGCTTAAGTCTAATATGACTTCTTCAGAATTGAGTTTCAAAATGCTGGACTCAAAATATTAACTCTGTTTCCTTCTCCACAAATGTTGCCAGATTTATTGAGTTTCTGCAACACTTTCTGTTTTTATTTCATATCTTTAGCATCTACAGCATTTTGCATTTGTTTTAATGTATTTTTTCTTTGCTTTTGCTTGAGACTTGTTCATTGAAACCTATGACCTATGCCTGTGCTCACAGTCCAAGTCAAATACTTATTTCAGCATTATTTATGCTTCTGAACATTTTAAAGATGTGGATCACGTTCCCCTCTAACCTCTAATCTCCAGTTAAAACAAGTTCTACATTGCAAGTATAGTTATTCATGACATATAGCTTTAAATCCTGGATTCATCCTTGTTGTTCTCCTTCTCTGAACACTTTCCAAGGAATAAACAATTTTTGAAGGATGAATACCCAAATCTGCACACAATATTCCAAATGTGATCTCATCAGCGAGTCGCACAGAGTTACCATTGAGTCTTTCAAATTACTTCCAAATGCCTTGACGTGTATCCTAGTCTGTGATTAACTTTCAAGCTAACTTTTTCACATCAGGAACATATTGAATAGCATGGGACTAAAATATTGACCAATCTATCTGTTTCGTCTCTAAACCTAATTGCTGTCTATAAGGGGTTACAGACAGAAATTATGGGGCCCCAGCCTTGCCCCCTTGCCCCAACCCCAGTTCTGTGCGCACCCACCCAAACTATACACAATTACCCTGTCCCAACATGAGAACAGTAGTCCCACCTGAATATAGTGCCCAAACTGAACATAGCAATCCCTCAAGAGCTCCAGGTCTCGGATATGGAGCCCTGATATAATCCAGCCTCCTAGTACCTCTCACCAATCAGTCTCTCAATACCCATCCAACTGTCCAGTTACTATTTCCACACTATCTGCCTCCTGTGTTTACCCTGACAATCTGTTTCACATCTTTTACAACCACACTATGTATAAATGTTCGGTCAATGATTAGTAATCCAAACAGATGTGTAGCTTCCAGCTTTCCCAAAACTCTCGATCGTGCATAACCTATGGCCCTTTGATCTTACCTTGTAACCTTTCTGGTCCAAGTATTTGTCCAGTCAGCCTTACAACTGCAGAAATTTACATTTCAAGTCATTGAATTATTTCAATAAACTCCAGAATTGAATGAGATGAAACTTAAGATTGATTAAATTGCTGTAGCTTCAAAAGAAAGCAGAAAAATGGGGCATGCTATTTCATGGAATTCAAATCAGAATAACTCAATTTACAACTAAAAAGATAGTTAACAACAAATAATGCTCTATTTGATTTCCCTTCGATACATAATTATATCCATTCTTTGCTTGACTCAAATTGTTTAAGGACACTCGAAACAGCAAAGTACCAGCATATTATCAGGATTCAGAGCTGCAGAGCTTAAACAATACCTGTAAATTATAATGTAAATGAAGGCTGATTTTCAACTTCTCCACCAGACAGACATGGAATGATAGAACAATCAGAATAAATAAGCGGCAAGATTTTTAAAAGACTTGAGAAATATTAAAACTTCCTTCTAAGGACTGCGTATTTAACTGCATTAGATGCAACCATCCAGAATGCCATAGACCTGGTGCTGGCATTTTTTTGACAGTTCAATTCTTTGAAATGAGGGCCTCAAACAGATAGTAAACATTTACAAAGAGCCTAACATGTGTTGCAGATGTGGGCCTTGGACACTTGTAACGGAAACTTGACAGGAACTTTGGGACGGAATCGGCAATCTATTTCTTCAAGCCTGTTCTGACACTTAATGAGTTTGTGATTGCTTTATGGCCTAACTCTATATATCAACATTGCCCTATCTCTTTGTAACTCTTTAGCAATGTATTGGGTGCTAGACATCTACCAGCAACATATATACATATGCCACTTAAACACGATCAATGTGAATTTCTATGTCTTAATCTTTCTTTTTGCTTCAAGTGTATGCATTTGCCAACGCACTTAAAGTTTTCTGTTTTATTTGGTTTGGCATATTCCCACAGATTCTCAACAAACTATGGTCTATATTAACCCTGGAAGATTGGAAGCACAACATTCCAACCCTCAACATCTGTCACCTAAATTGCAGTTACAACAAATAATTAGAAAAAATATCACTGGACTTTGACTGGCGTGGCTTGATCTTGCTCCACACAATCCATTATCTTCTCCAAATAATAGAATATTGTATGGAGCTGTGGCTGTACAATGATCGTTTTGCTTTCTTACGCTTAACAAGAAAATGGCTCAGACTATTGACCATTTTCATTGAGTAGAAGATGGTCTTACTCTGCATGGCAACAGCCAAATGCAATCAGACGCTATCCCATGAGCTGCATCTCCTGGTATATTGCTCACATGACCGATACCAAAATTCTTTGATCGACAATGATCTCATTGGCTATAGTTTTGGTAATAATAATGAGCAGAAGAGTAAACCACTGGTACATGAAATTGTCAAAGTAATATCTACAATGCTTTCTTTTCATTACATTATTCTGCTGCTTTTTTTTTCCAGGAACGCCGTAAGGTTTTGTAAGAAACTTGGGTGTGCTTTCCTGGGTTTTATGGCACCATATGAAGATGCCCCATCCTTTATTTGCTTGAGTTGACTGATTATCTCCAGTATCTATTTATGCAATAGTCAAAACTAAAGTATGAAGCTGTGTTGTGGTTTATTTATGAAACGTATATCATGTGATAGAAGTTGAATCCCATTACGTCTGATTTCCAAATTTTAAAAAACTACATGGGCTATGTCCCATTTCCTAAATATGTATGAACTCATAATACTTTGGGTAGGTTTTCAGGTATCCATGGCAGTTACCTAAAGCAAATGTTAAACTCTTTACATATGTTAGGGAAGTCTTAAGGGACCTTTCTGAATTTGAGCTGCCCTGAGGAGACCAGTTACTAAGTGTGTTCCACTCACATTTTCCTGATATGTGCGCATCCTAATTAGGGAAGGTAGACCACACATTGGCTTATTATCTCATAGAAAAAGACAACACCTCCGACAATGCAACGCGCTCTCGTTAATGCAATATTAAGAATATCAGTTTAGATTATATTTTCAAGTCCTTGAGTGGGGCACAAGTACATGGAGGGAAAAGAGGAAGGTTTTAGGTGCAATAATGCACTCAAATATTGCAAACGCACACACAGTTCTCATGCAAAATAACTACTCGCCACAAGCATGCAATGCTGATTTGACTCAGTTTTTGAAGCTCAGGCTTCACCTTAGGCTTTCTCTTAAATTCATCCATTGAACATGTGTTAAACAGCATGAGAACCATCCGACTCCATCCCCATTCATTCACCAGCAACATTGTTTCAAGGGATCAATGATCAGCAAGTTTAAGTTGATTTCTTCTGGCTGTTGCTCCAATTAAGTCATTGGTGTTTCCTAGATGTTTCAAGTTTCATAAGTCTATAAGGAATGTGGCAGATGCTCAAACTGTTTTTTTTCTGACTTCAGGACTTAATAATGTTGATGCTGTCAGACATGGGGAATTTAGAATTGAGCATTTCTGGTAGAGTGACTGGTGGCACACAGAGTAAGAGAAACAGCCACATGAAGCAGAAAGAGGAGGGGCAAAAGACTTTTCAGCAGGACATCATATTCATTCTGGTTGCAGTCATAATGGCAACCCCCAAGCAAGCATAGGATTATATTGCCAATAGCTGTTAAAGTGACCACTGATGTCATCTTTTACGAGTCTCGTTCTTTCTAGGTTGGCACCAGAGAATTTATTATCCTATAGTTTGTACCCACTGTTACATAAAAGAGGGCACTGAGGATCTTTAGTCAAAGCCACAAAACCTCATTTAATTCACTCTTTCAGGACAGAAGCAAACAAAGTGAACACAAGCTTTTCCAAGGTTTGTAAACTTCCCCATTGTGCAAGATGTTGGCTGCACATTGATTTGTAGATGCCACATTTCAACTCTACCCTGTAACAAAGTCAATAAGACTTTCAATTCCTCAACATCTGGTCCATGAGTGAGATAGTATCACGTGGATCAAGAGTTGACGAGGCAATTCTGATGCCTTCCTTGTGTAGCAGTCCACAGTACTGGATGTATTCAACCCAATAGCAAACCTAAGAGGGGCTACTGGGCTACAGAGTCTATCACTACTTCACAACAGCATGTACATGAGAAATATGATAGAGCACTCACAGGCATGCTGAAGGGACAATACTTCAGCCTGGACTGTACAGGAAGAGCCTTCTTGTACTTAGCTAAGGATGCTGTAGGCCTGCTGCAAAACCTTGCCTTCATAAGATAATCATTGCCAGCATGAAAAATCAAGAAGCAGAATCATGAAAATGAGGATGTGGAAAAGTAAGAAAAGCAAGGGAGCTTGGACTGCATTTGTTTGAGTAATTGAATTACAACAGTAACTTGAATCCAAAAAGAAGAGAGTTAAAGTACTCAAACCTACAACCAAACACAAAAAATTTTGGCCATACTCAGCATGTCATCCATCAGTTGTAAAGAGAGACACAGAGGAGGAAATTTTAACCTGAAGAAGCGAGTGAGTTCAGAAGGAGGCGGATGTTTAAAATGGTTCAAATTGACAGCACATCAGGAGGCCTGCAGCAACCAAGTAACTTCTGTGCATTTGATTAAACATGGGAAAATCCCCTAGGAGAGGTGTGTTGGTGATTATACTACACAAGCTAAGCTTATTTACAGCTGTTTAACTGTGAATTTCAAATAAAGCTGTGTTGATGTGATTGTTTTTTGCCTCCAGCAGAGTACTGTACCTCATGCAGCAATGCAAATGTTAACTTAAGAAACTATGCTTGGATATTGTGGCATTAAAGAGTCTAACATTAAAGATGGTTATAATAAATAGTTATTATATACAACATTACTTCAAAGGCACATAGGCATCTGGACTCATGTAAAGCTATTCAGTTACAAAAATCAACATGCTTCCATTAGCATGTCATGCCTCAAGTGACCCTAGTCAAGAAGGAGGATAAGACCTTTATACCCTCAGCTCATATTTTATGATACAGTGCTAATATCATGAACGTGTCTCTTAAAGTTATACTGACACACAGGCCATGAGCCATAACACAACACATGTGTCTGCTTTTCATAGGCTTCATTGGCCCACTAAGGAAATCCAGATGATAGCATAATGGAATTTGAAGGAGGGAAATAAATAACAGGCAAAAAACAAAATCCTTTAAAGCTAAAGACCTCGTAACAGTTTCCTATCCTGGTTGAAAGACATCTTCTCATGGGTTTTGCCTGTGAATGTGTTTTAACTGCTTTGGAGGAGATTTCTAATACTTTCAAGATCATTTTTTGCTACTTTGGAGTTTAGTGCATTTGAAGCTTCAATTTGGCATGCTTGCCATTTTACTGTGGAACACAGATAAAGAGCATGAATGAACCACAGTACCCTTCTCCTCACTCATCTGCCCACCTCACCAGGAGGGAGGGGATAAGTATAGAATTTCAGCTAACAGGAGGAAATTCCCCGAGAGATCGTATATATAAAGAGGATCAGCTTTCCAGACATAATCAAACACCAGTGCTTCTGGAGGTTCAGGGTTGTTTGCGAGGTGGCTGTGAGCATTAGCAATGTCCTAGATTAAGTTATTTTGTTAAGTGAACTAGTGGCTAGTCATAGCGGAAGTGATCCTTAATTTCTTTACCTCTGTTTTATTCTAGGGAGCACTGAACGTATTTGCAGAGTCTTGCCAATATTCTTCTGGTTGGTCATGTTATCACACAGGTAACTGAATTATAAGATAGTTATGGTATAAGAGAAAATATTTGGTCTATCGTAACAAGTCATGGTTGCCCAGACTTATCTGCACATTTCAATGGTTGATGCTCGTCAAAATAAATGAGTTCTTGGTTTTGTGGCTCTTGCTGGCTTCCAAAAGGACCAGGTAGACATTAACTGTACATATGGCAATCAATGAGCTTCTGGATCACTCAGGAGCCTTTTCTAACTGCAAATGTTTATGTACCTATAGATCAGAAGTTGTGTGCAATCACTTAAAAAAAAGTTATGTTTGTGCTATGATTCAACTGCTATGATTCTTTCATCCTGAGCCAATCAAACCACCCTTAGATCTTCATTTCTTGATGCAGATTTTAACAGATGTCTCAGTGGAGAGAAGGGCACTGTAAGGAGCTCAGGCAATCATTGTGACTTGACCACAAGGGCTAACATCAAGTGAACAACGGGACACTGAAGGTGTCTGGCCAAATATAGGTTGCTCTTCAGAATGCATGAGCTTGAGTATCCAAAATAATTGCAGTTCTATCATTGATGTAGGTGTCATGGTGGGAAGAATTATAAAATTCTTCATGTAAAAGTATACATGACAATAAATTTCTGTTCCAATCTATTTTAACAGCAAGGACTGTGGCTTCAGGAGGAAGAATGTGTTGAGTACATGACTGTTTTGGATAAGGGTGGGCTATAATGAGGAACAGGGGAAGGACATAGTGAGTGTACTGTGATTACAAACATAGGTGTTTGTGGTAGCCTGATTTGAGCGTGCTTCAGTTTGACTGGAACCGTGCACCTGTCTGGCAGTCAATCTTGAACTCACATCCACCCCTAACCTCACAAATTTAACATAAAAAATTACAAAATCAACAGTTCATCCCTTTAGCAGATACCCATTTTAACCTTTAAACACCCTTGTGGATACTTTTATGCAACTCTTCACTCTTTCTTTTTCACCTATTCCTAGATAGTGCAACACTGTGGTTTCAGCAGAGCTAGGTGTAGGCTACTCAGATCCCTGTGCAGATGTTCTTGGCTGGTGTTCTTCAGGATTTAGAGTTCTTGAGAGGTTATGCCAAAGACTTCTTCACCTGGAGCTGAATGAAGACAGACTCAGCCATTGCAACATGACAGGTTACAACTGAGTAAAACCAAGTAACGGCTTTCAGCAGTGTTCCCCTTTCCATATGCTCCTTCTCCACCTTCTCTCACATGGTTTATCCACGCTCCCTTACTAACAATGTCCTGGAGGACACTGTTCTGCGCAGCAATACTAAAGGTTCAAGACAAGGTTATCATCAGTCCTGTTTAAAATGACATTCAGAGCAGGGAAATCAATCCAAGGATCATCGTGCACTCATGTGAATACTGCATTTGATGCTCCATTCAGTTTACCACTTGCAAATATAAATATCAATCCAAATACCTGCAACAATATGACACTCATGATAGAGTTAGATCCTTTCAATTTTGCAAAATGCATACGGAAATGTTATCATTTTCTTACACAATTTCTGTTTCTCCTGCTGAATTAGTATCTTCATGAGTAGTCTTTGGGGTTCAACATCTGTGTCCATCTGTGCAGAGCTTACAGCATCTTTGCCTTCTGACAGGGCTCTTCTCTTCTGTCCCTATCTTCACTACCTCCACCTCCTCCCTTGTAATGTGTGAGATGCCATGCGAGAAACCAACTACTTGTTGACCTCTCTCTCCAGAAGCATGTCCCATGTATTTGCCAGTGGTATTGAGTAGCAACCCTGCAAAACAAATTACTGTTCGGAGGAGGTACAGGTGAAATGCTGCTTTACCTGGTAAGACTGTTTAGGCCCTTGGATGGTGATCAGGGAGGAGGTGAAGGGACAGGAGCCACACCTTCTGTGGTTACCGGGGAAGGTGTTGTGAGAAGCGGGTGAGATGTTGGTGCTGGGGAATGGACGAGGGTGTCCGGAGGGAATGTTCCCTGTGAAATGCAGACAGTGGGTGTAAGAGGAGGATACGTTTGATGGTGGTGTTTTGCTGGGGTGTCTGAAATGGCAGCGAATAATCCTTTGAATGTGTGGGCTGGCAGGGTGAAAAGTGAAGACATGGGAGAGCCAATCACGCTGTTGAGAGCGATGGGAAGAGGCAAAGGCGGAAGAACAGGTGATAGTTCAGATGTGGTTGAGGGCTCTGTCATCTACAGTGGGTGGGAAACCACGGTTATGAAAGAAAAAGGCGTGTCAGCTGTGCTGTATTGGAGGGTCACATCATCCAAACAGATACGACATAGGAGAACTAGGAGAAGGGGATGGAGTCCTTCCCAGATGTGGAATGTGAAGAGCTGTAGTGAAGGTAGCTATAGGAGTCAGTAGCTTTATAGTGGATGGCAGTGAACAGTTTAAACTCTATTCTCTGAGTTCCTTTGCCTACATCTTATCTGTTTGGGTGATGCCACCTTCCAAAACAATGCTGCTATCGTGGCTTTCTTCTTCCATAACCATGGTTTACCACCCACTGTAGTTGACAGGTCCCTCAAGCGCATCTAAACTATCACTGTGCCTCTGCCCTTGCCCCTTCCCGACAATCACAACAGCATGGTTGGCTCCCCCTTGTCCTCACATTTCATCCCACCAACCTCCACATTCAAAGGATCATTTTCTGCCATTTCAGACAATCCAGCAGAACACCACCACCAAACATATCTTCCCCTCGCTCCCCTGTCCGCATTTCACAGGGATCATTCCTTCTGGGACACCCTAGTCCATTTCCCAGCACCAACACCACACCCCCTTTCCATGTAACTGCAGAAGGTGTAGCACTTGCCCCTTCACCTCCTCTCCGATCACCATCCAGGGGCCTACATAGTCTTTGCGGGTGAAGCAGCACCTCACCTGTACCTCTTCCAATCTGGTGTATTGTATTCACTGTACCCAGTGTGGCCTTCTCTACATTGGCGAAACCAAATGTAGGCTGGGTGACTGCTTGCAGAACTCCTCCAACCTGTGCGCAAGCGTGACTCCTACCTTCCCATAGCCGGTCATTTTAACACAGCATCCTGATCATGTGCCCATTTATCTGTCCTCGGTGTGCCGCAGTGCTTCAGTGAATCACAGTGCAAACTGCAGGAACAACATCTCATCTTCAGACTAGGCACTTTACAGCCTTCTGGAGTTAATATTGAGTTCAACACCTTCAAATTGTGAACCAACTCTCATTTCTTTCCTCTCTTTTAGCCTTACTTGTGACATTCTTTGTCACCATGTCCTCTTCCCCTTCATCCACCTCCTCGTCACCCCCAACTCCAATGAGACTGTCTGTTCTTTCAAGTCTGGCAGTTAGACACACTGTTGTTCTGCCATTCCCACATTCCAGTCACTTAAGCTGAGCTATTAACATCTTTTCTCCAGCAGCACTGAACACACCCCAAACCCCACACTGATACCGACCAACTATTGCATAAATGCTGCCCCCTCCATACTTCCCTCCAGCTCTGATGAAGAGACATCTGGATTCAAAAAGTTAGCTTGCTCTCCCTTCATGGATTCACCCATTGTGATCTCCAGCACTGTTTGTTTTCAGTACAGATTCCAGCATCTGCAATAATTTGCTCCTACTTATTCACCAATATGTCCCTGCATGCTCCATGACTACAATCCTCCTTGACCCTTCATCTGTGCAAGTTGACATTGGAAAACCATCAGCCTCACCATATTTTCATGTCTACTCTCAGACCAAATCACACATCACTTCAGACCTTCAATTTTTTATTTCCAACTTCAGGGACTTGCAAGACTTCTCCAGGTGGTTTTGCATGCAGGGACAGATTTGCATCTGATGGATCTATATAGGATGCCTTTGTGCTGACATTGACACATACATCTTAAAATTTTGGCTTACTTTCACTGCGCGTGACCTAGTGACACGAGTGCTTATTTGGAAGCTGTCAATTTCTGCCAATTTCACGTTCCTTTCTAAACTCACACTGACTTCAGTGCTCATGTACAGGCTGTCAGTCTATGTGTCGGTTGCGTTGTTATCTTAGCATTTAGATCCTTGGTGTTCGGTTACAAGCTGCCAGCCTCTATGGTTTAAATTGCCTTTTAGCACAAGAAAGATTTGATAGTGGGGTACACTGAATAGTCAATCTATTTCTCAGACAAAGGGGTGGACATCTTAGAGACTTCTGGGAGCATAAGTTAGAAAATGATGAGAACCAGAGCCAGAACCCAATTGCATTAGGCAGTGGAGGAGAAAGACAGGAAGAAATAAAAGTGATAAAAGACTCAGTAGTGATGGTACAGACAGGAATTTTTGCAACAGCAGATTTTGCTGAAGATGTGTCCTGTCTCCCTGGCACCAGGATGTCTCTGAATATCTGATGGGCATTCTGAAGGGGGAGGGCAAACAATCAGGGGTCATGTTATACATCGGTACCAATGACATAGGAATAAAAAAGAGGGAGGAGGTCCTGCAACAAGAATTTAGGGAGCTAGATGTAGCGATTGTAATAAGGCCAGCCAGCTGGACATCATAGAGTATGAATTGACTGACTGGGGCTATTAATCCGGTCTAATCAGGGAGCCCTGATTGACAGACAAAAAAAGGACTGTCAGTGATATTGACACTCTGATAGCTGACTCTGAAAAAGCAGTATTAAAGTCAAGGACTGTTCATGTATAAATAAGAGGTGACTTGGTGATAGACATACCTGGAGTTATTTCACTTGGTAATAGATTGAAAAGCAAGATCTCAAAGGGTGCAAGCTTTAGGTTACTGCCATTGCCACATGCTAGTGGGTATAGGAATGGGTAGACAGAGTGGATGAATGTGTGGCTGAAGAAGTAATAAAGGAGCTGAGGGATGGGGTGGGTGTTTATATTCCTGGATCACTGGGTCCATTTCAGGGGAAGTTAGGATCTAACAGATTGTGCCTGGACTGAAATGAGACCAACGTCCTTGCCAAAATTGGAATGGTTGCTAACGTTAGTGCAAAATTAATTTGACAGGGGAATGGGATGTAGAGTGAAAATACATTAAAGGGTGATTGTCTGTCAAGTATAGAGGAAAAAAAATAGTTAATCTGGAAGGCAGAGCATATGTAGTGAGGTTAAGGAATACAGGACCATGGCAAGGTTGGATGGAATTATTTTAATGCAAGAAATCTTATTAATGAGGGAGATGAGTTGAGTGTGTAGGTTATCGCATGGGAATCTGACATCATTGCTATCACAGAGACAGGAGTGTGGGAGGTACAGGACTGGCAGCTCAATATTCCAAGATATATGATCTTCAAATGGGACATTGGAAGCAGGGGGTGTGTGTAAGTGAGAAGGTGATGTCACAGTGGTGATCAAGGAATCAACAACTGTAAAAGGGAGGGGTGACGTTTTAGAAGGTTCCTCAAGATAGGCCTTATTGGTGGAACTTAGAAATAAAGAGGGTGTAGTCACATTACTTGTAGTGTACTATAGACCCTCAAATTGTCAGGTTGGGATGGAAGGATAGCTACTCAGGCAAGTCTCAGGGTAGTGTAAAAATAATAGGTTCATAATATTGGGGGATTTCAACTTCCTCAATGAGAAAAACAAAATTTAAAAGGCTTAAAAGGACATAAGTTTTAAATGTGCTGAGTTGGCATGGAGAAAGTCCTACAAGAGAGGGGGCTGTGGTGGACCTAATGATGATATCATTTTAATAAAATGGAGAGACTGAGTCTGATGGAAATGGATGCAAGAGTAGTTAATGGTCAGACGTGAGCAGGAGAAGAGTTCTGGTGACCCCAGTCAGTGACTAGGAAGTTCAGAGGAAGGGAATAGTAGTTTGAGAGGATGTGGTGGATGAGAGCCATTGCATGAGCACGATGCATGCAACTCAGAGTTGGAGTCCCTGAAACTTGTTGAGTTGTATACACAGTAGCTGTTTTAGAGTGAATGCTGGGTCTCTGAGTGTGAAGAAGAAACAGAAAGAAGATGCAGAGTCCAGGGCATTGTTTATCTTTCTGTGGCATTGCTGGGCGTCCCTCTTAACGAAGGACTTGTGTTGTTGTTCGGGCCCAGGCACCTGGCATAGTCTGCTAAGGTGATCAGCAGGAGACAGTACTGCCCTCCTCTCCATCAATGTATCCTCCAAAACCTTCATGCCCCTGTCTTAAAAGTCGGGAGTTCGGCTTTCCTTTGCAACATCTTTAAACATCAGTGGTGAGCACCACAGTCATTCCCCGTTTGCAGCATCTGAAATTGCATGCAGCTGAGCTTTAATTCTGGCGCTAGAATGACAAGGAATCACTTGGGGGAGGGTGCACAGTCCCCCCACAACCCACCCCATCAACGGTAAGCGCACAGTAGGATGAGTCATCAAGGAAGTTTCGGTGATAATCATGCAAATTTTAATCAACATACAAATCATATGACAAAAGTAGCCTAGAAGAGAAGTTCACAGACTGTTTGGGGATATTTCCTTAGAACAGTATGATCTGGATTCAATGCTGTCAATGTGTTCTTCAGGTAGCTGTACTCTTGTTAATCTTGCTTTCTCTATGATACAGATGGTGGTGTTTTAACCTAATTTTCAAATGTTGCTAGAATATTTTCAGAGGCATCTATCTCTTTTTGCATGTTTTGTCATTTTAAAATACGCTTGGCTATCAAATGTACAGAGTAAAGAAATGCATTCACTTGATCTTCTCTATTCTTATGCAGTTATGAATCAATTTCATATAACATGATATGTTTTTTTTTCTGTACAATCCAGTTTAATTCATTGTTTGAAGTATTTGTAATTTAAAATCTGCTTGGAAGTGTCATATCTTTCTCCATTGTCATAACAGAGGGCCCCCAAATTACAAATGTCCACCTTACAAGAGCTTGTGCTTAGTAACACGATCCCATATGGGGGGGTAACGCAATGTGGAGCTGGAGGAACACAGCAGGCCAGGCAGCATCAAAAGAGCAGGAAAGTTGACGATTTGGGTTGGGACCTTTCTTCAGAAAAGCCCATATGGGGGTGTAATTTTAAAGATCCAAAATATAAATGTTTCCTGTCCTGCATTGTGTTCCGATTTGGGTACAAATTTACTTGCAAAAGATTTCCAGAATGGAACCCATTCACAATTCAGGGCCGCTATACTATTGTTGCTAATTCTTTTTAAAATGATCTGTTTGAAAACTGTTGCAGAATTTTAACAAAATTTCTGTACATGTAACTGATTTTACACTTCAGTGTTTTAAATTGTTACAATAAGTTCAATTGTATTAAATGTTCAGTTTTCAACAAATTTCTCACATTCAAATACTGTCATTATTTTCTTTAATTACTGGATAATGAAGATAAATAATGCTTTGTTTTTAAGAGCTTTGCTGACTTTATGAAGATTTTTAAGTTCTCCCTGATTTCCTTATCAGAAATTTTCCTTAATTTCTGTTTTTTAAAGTTGGAAAACTTCTACATTTCAGAATTAACCTCCTGTTTTACTGTAAAAAATATTTTCAAACATTTAAATATCATTGAAATATTAAATTGAAGAGAAACTGTATTTTAAGTTTTGTACAAACTGGTGGAAAACCTGTATCTCAACACTGTTTCCCCCTTCCCCTCCCTGATTTTCCTGCCCTTCTTTTAGCACAATAGAGGATTCACATGCTTCCTGCTCATTTTTCCAGCTTTTCACACAACTTTACATTGAAGAAAATGATGTTGGATTGATTTGTGTCCTAAGAAGTAATTTCAGTTGAACAGTCAATTTGTTTCAAAACATTGTTTTAACTAAACCCTGCTAGCAATTTTTCAATGTTCAATGGTTATTAATATTGCTATTTTGGCAATTTTCTCAACGAGTGTATGTTTTTCACAATGGCTTTTCTTGCAATGTTTCCTGATTTTTAAAAGGAATTAAAACAAAGCTAATTTTCTATATATAGTGCATTAAGTATTTCTTTTAGCCTTTCAGTCTAGAATTTTTCTAAAATTGAATGTTGAATGTTGCACTATTGAATGTTGTACCCAGGACTACGATAATGATTTTCTCCCCCTTGCAGCTTTTATGACACTCTGCTTGGTGCTTACCAGCTTTTAAAATATTTTGTGCTGCTTCTGGCTTATTTGAACATTCACAGGTTGGCTTAAAACTTCAATAGTTCCTGTAAAACTTTTATAGTTCCAGCAGTCTTTCCACTGACAGTCTCTGAGTTGAGTCATAGAGTCGTACAGTACAGAAACAGACCCTTTGGTCCAACCAGTCCCTGCCAACCATAACCCCAAACTAAACTCATCCCACCTGCCTGTGTTAGGCCCACATCCCTCCTTTCTTATTCATGTACTTATCAAATGTCTTTTCAATGTTGTAACTGTACCTACATTCACCAGTTCCTCTGGAAGTTCATTCCACAATGAACCATACTCTGTGCGAAAAAAAAATGCCTCTCATGTCCTTTTTAAATCTTTCTCCATTCAACTTAAAATATCCCCCCTTAAGTTGCTGAATATTGGAAGATACACTCACAATATTTTGACTGGAGTTTTTATTCCAGTTTCTTCTCATCAGATGTCAACGGCTTTCATGGAACTGACTTCTTCAGGCTAGCACTGTCAAGTCAAAGCCTGCACTGCTGTTCACATTTCAAAAACTGTACCCTGTGTATTGTGTACAGTTTGGAGTATTATGTACAATTTTGGCCCCATTACTTAAAAAAGAATATACTTACCATAGATGGTGTGCAACAAATGTTCACAAGATGGATCCCTGGTATGATGAGATAGTCCTACAAGGAGCCATTGAAGAGACAGGGATGAGAAAAATAAAAGATCATCTTGTTGAAGCATGCAAAATTCTTACAGGGTTTGACAGGATGGATGTTTCCCTAATCTCTGGGGGGGTCCAGAACCAATGGTCACGGTGTCAGAATAAGAGGCAGGCTATTTCGGACTGAGAGGAGGAGACATTTGGGTCAACCCACAGCAGGAGATCTGCAGTGGTTCAAGAAGGCAGCTCATCACCACCTTCTCAAGGGCAACTAGGGATGGACAAGAAATGCTGGCCAGCCTGTGACGCCCACATCCCACAAATGAACAAAGGGAAAAAACTCAAATGCTGAAACATGAGAATCCATTAACCAAAAAGGATGAGAAAGTTAAATATTAAATACATTCAAGGCAGAAACTGATAGCTTTCAATATATTCATGCAGCGATATGGTAGTGTTGGAAAATGGCATTGAGGTAGAAGATCAATAATGATCTAGTTGAATTGCACAACTGGTTAGAAGGGCCAAATGGTCTACTACTGTTCCTATTACCTGTCAGGCTTGTATGTTCCTATTTTTTTAAGTGATGGAAGTGATTGTGCTGAAAAAATTCTTTGCTGAGTCTGGGCTGTCAGCCCAAGCAGACATGATGAACTCATCCCATTCTATGAAGCACAGTAGTAATGGGTCAGTCACACGTGATGGAAAATAGAACATGCATAGCAAGGATCTGGTTGAGTTCAAGCTTATAGACGGTGGATGATGGGATGCTATAAAGAAGAACATTGGAGTCATTAAGTGTGGAGATAATATAAGCATGGATGAGGGTATCAGGTGCAGAAAGCTAAGGGTAGAAGATATTACTGATGTGGAAGCAGGCAGATTTCTGTAAGGGACTAAATACGGGTTTGGAAGCTAAGATAATCATCAAGGTTTCCAACAATCTATTTCAGTAGTCTGACAACATCATGGCATCGAAGACAAAACATTGAAGTTAGTGGTTAAATCTGAAAACAGTTGATCTTCAAAATGTTTAATTGAAGGAAATTGCTACACATCCAGCACTGGATGCTGTACGGATGCGGCAAGTTCTGGAAAACATCTAGGATTGGACTGATAAGTAACAATAACATTTCTGACACATGAGTGCCAGGAATAACCATCTCTGAAAAGAGAGAATCTAACCATTATCTCTTGATGTTCTGTGGCTTTATCATCACCGAATTCCTAATATGAATATTTCATGGTTTTTATTAACCAGAAATTAAACTGGACTGTAGCTGCAAGAGCACATCAGAGGCTGGCAGTTCTGCAGCAATTAACTTATCTCTGACTCCTCAAAAAATGTCTATCATCGACAAGACACATTTCAATAGTGCGTTGGAACACTTTCTTCTTGCCTGGATGGATGCAGCACAAACAACATTCAAGCAGCTAAACATCACCCAGGAAGCAACCCATTTGTTGGCATCCCATCTAAATTCACCTTCAAATTCACACCCTTCACCACTGCTGCAAAGTGGCAGCAGCGTATATAACATCTGTAAGATACACTTCAACACCCACCAAGGCTGCTTCAGCAGTGTCTTCCAAACCTGTAACCTCGATAAGGTTATTTGGACAAATGGAATAGATATATGGAATGCCGTCACCTGCAAATTATGCTCCATGCCACACATGATCCTGACTTGGAAATATAGAACCATTTCTTCACCGATGCAGGGTCAAAATCCTGGAACTCCCTCCCTGATACCACATGGACTGCAGCAGTTCAATTAGGCAACTCCACCACATTTTTAAGGTCAAATAGGAATGAACAATAAATGCTGGCCTGGTCAGTGACGCCTACTTTCTGTTTATTTAATATTTTATTTAATATGGCAATAAAAATGTCACAGTAGAGTACAGAGAGGTCATGGTAAAGTTTAACTGGGTGATGTCAGTGCACAAGTAGAGCCTGACGTCATTTTTTTTGATGATGTCTCTAAGAAACAGGGTGCAGATGATATATATGTTTTAAATTGCGAAGGAATTCAATTCAGGTTTATATAAAAACAGGGAAAATAGTTTCACAACTAAATTTAGATTTTGGCAAGCTCTCAAATGTTCAGGAAACTGCTACTAACCCAGACAATGGTAAGTCTGTACATCCTAATTGAATGTAATTGAAAATATCCAGGAGCTTCAGGGAGGGTACATTTCTAAACTATTTTGGAAACAAATGATGTGTAATTATAGTTCATGTGTTTTATTAAGCAAAATCTCGTGGCTGTATTTATGGTCCCTGACAATGCTGGGATCAGAGGTGGGGCAGATCCTGAAACCAGCTCTGTTGGGCATTGTGCCTGTTCTCTGGCTCTACTCTATCAATTCAAAAGTTATTTATTACTACTTCTGAGTTGTACCTGAGGGCTGCTAAAGCTCAAAGGCCTGTACCCAATAAGAATGAGCACACAACACAAAAAAAATTGCAGATTTTACATGGGTTATCTGAAATGATACACAATCTGTGCCTGACACCGAAATTCAGCCTGCCTCGAGGTTCATTGTCTACTACTCTTCAATGGCTGTCTTCTAGTTACCCAAAACTTTCCCACTCCCACAACATCTTGAATGGAATCCTAGAGGTAGCGACATTAAAAACAGGAAGGGCACTTAATTTAGGCAGGGCGATGGTATATCAAAATGCTTCCATCTTCCCACCTCCTTCAGAATTATGTCCTATGCGGGAAGGCTTATGGTTGAGCTTCCCACTCTTCCAGTGAACAAGGTCCTTCAATAGCCAGTAAAGGACTAGTTAAGGGTCTCAACCTGCCACTATTGAGTTTAGCATCACCTTCAGCATGTTAAGGACTGCTCGCTGGCTGGCAGCCTCTCATTTTGTGGGGACACGGGTGTGCGGGGCTGGGGAGTGCAGTTCCTGATCAAAGGTCTGGGCATTGTGCCACAGGAGGGGGGCTGTTTCTAACTCACTTGGCTCCTCTCCGGTGAATCGCACATGACAACACACCCTAGCTCCACCGCATCATTTAAATTTGTCCTGGGACTTGAAGGATAGAGGAATAGCTCTTTTGCTAGCAGGTACAACCTCCTCAACTATGCAGTCTAGCACCCAAAACTGTTGCCATCTGATTGATAGGCAGTTCTTCCTGGGCAGGGAGAAAGAAACACCGGAAAGAAGTTCAATCCTTCACTTCAATTCACAGTAACAGTGCTGAAGAAGCGTCACATCAGACTCAAAACATTTCACTTTCTACAGACACTGGCAGACCTTCTAAGTTTCTCCAACATGTTTCTGTATTTATTTCAAATCTTTACCATTTGCAGTATTTTGCTTTTATATGTCATAGAGTCCTTCCAGTGTGGAAGCAGGCCCAACAAATCCACATCTCCCTCCAACGAGCGTCCCACCCAGACCCATTTCCCTACCCCTACCCCTACCTTTCCTATGTCTAACCCAAGCATCCCTGGACCTGATGGGCAATTTAGCTAGGCCAATCCACCTAACTTGTACATCTTTAGGCTGTGGGAGGAAACCCACACAGACACAGGGAGAATATGCAAACTCTCCACAGACAATTGCCTGAGGGTGATATCGAACCTAGGTCCCTAGTGCTATGGGGAAACAATGCTAACCACTGAGCCACCATGCTGCCCATGCAGCATATGTATGCTTATACATTATATTTTTAAACTTATAGCAACTGAGGCTCGTGGCAAGAAGGCTTTTTGTGGGATGGGAGTTGTGAGAGACTTGCAGGAGGGTAAAAGAGTAGGGCAAATCAGAACCTCCCTTTTGCTACCTGTATCGTTGATGATCTTACTATCTGTTTCCTGCTGTTCCTACAAAGAATTTAAAAAATCACTTTACGCTCTCCCTTTTGTCATTAATTCATGAATAGACACACATACCCTGTAAACGACAGTGTAAATGCTTTTAGGATTGATTTAATAGTACCTAGAAGTACAAGTGGAGTTAGTCGGGGGAATTTACCACTAGGTGGTATTGGTACTTCAGGCATGATTTTGACAAATAAGGATGAGGAAAATGCATGTCCACCACTTGAGCAGTTTCTGGTGTATTCCCTATGAGCTGATACACTTCAGATCATTTTTTGTCCTTCTCAAATGGCAGCATTGCTTTCATGTGACATGATAAGTTACAAAAGGAATAATTGCATTTACATGGAGCCTTTCATGATCTCAGGACATCCCATGGCACTTCATAACCTTAAATATATCCAATGATGGTGCAACTGTACTGACTTGGGAGAGAATTCCATAGATTTACCATGCTTAAATGAAAAGAATTCAATCCATCTAAATTCTGAACAATCAGGCTCTTATTGTGAAATTACACACCCCTTTTCTAGATTCCCTGACCAAGTGAAACAAGCTGCCTAATCCGCCATTCTAACAGCTCCAGGTGCACACAGAAATTTCCAACCCCTAATTCCAATCGTGATCAGGCAAAAAAAAAACTTCTCTTTAGAGGAGATAACAAGGCGTGGGGCTGGATGAACACAGCAGGCCAAGCAGCATCATAGGAGCAGGACTTCATCTCACCACTTTCTGGCCAGGAGCCTTCTAACTGGAAGCAGCAAAGACAATAGGGCAATGGCTGATGGATCAACATGGAAACCACCTGCAGCTATCCCACTCTGACACACAACCCTGCCCTCATTTTTCAGCAGATTTCAAGGTCCAGTAGTCAATTTGAAAACTACTCAGAGAAGGTGAAAGTTTGGAAGGTAAGCAAAGGGGGCTGGATGCCAGGTGACTGAACGTAAGGTTGTAGGTTGATAAAGAGGGTTGGTTGGTAGAGTGCCAGGTGGGTGAAGAGATAGTGTGTCAGGTAAGTGGATGTGTCCTTAGAATAGTTCAAGAAGTCAGGTCAATGGGGCAGGGAGTAATCAGTTGCTGTCAGCGTGTGTCCAGTCGGTGGGGTGAGAGGATGGTCCTGTCCCTGAGTGGGGATGGACCAACAAAGGCAGGAAGGCAATAGGCATAGTGCCCCCTGCCCTGTCATCCAATTTTATGCATGTTCCCACCCACTTCTATCTCATTCTCCCACTCCTCGCATGTGCTGTCAATGTGCAATCAATAATTCCAAGCAGAGTTAGCACACTGTCTACTTGGAGCATCACCAAGTCCAATGCCACATGGCAAACAGGGGGCAGATTAAAAATTCAAATCTCAATGTAGCTCTTTAGAAGTTTGACAGCTCATCCTGTGTTAGAGATTGTACATCTGTCTGAAGACGGACATGGTATTCTCTATTGCGCTTGTTTGATAACCTGGATGTCTTCTTTCTACTCGCTATTACTTGACATTAACACACAATAACGTCACAGATTCCTCCCTCACCTTCTGTTTCTCACAATGTAGCGTCACATTCATTAATAACTTTGGATGATCTGGGCTGGTTGCACATTTTACAATTGCTGGTATCCATGTATTTGTATTTGTATTTCTTACCTGTATTCTCTGTCTAGTGCTCAGTGTGGTAGTTCTCCATCATCTGACTTGTTATTTATCTCTTTCATGCTCCTCTGTCCTTGAAGATGAATATCCTGTGTCTCAGGATGGTTAGACAATTTGTTGCTGGGCACTATTATTCGCACTTGTCATCTAAACATAACTACTACAGGGGATGGTCATTCGTCCTGCACAAAATTGTAGCAACGCAATGTGAACATCTCAATTTGTGCTTGACATCTGATGGTCATTGAATTGATACCAAGTAACGTACATTCTGCTAAATCATTTGAGCCAGGCTTACGCAGGTGATGATGTGATATGTGTCACTCCATTTTAATATGTGTCTTGACATGAATTGTGACCCATTGTTAAATAGTATCTGTTCTGGGACCCCAAATAAACTTAAAACAGTGGTCATCATGTTGGTTAAGATTACAAGGTTTAGAGCTGGATGAACACAGCAGGCCAAGCAGCATCAGAGGAGCAGGAAGGCTGACGTTT
>JAHRHZ010000012.1:65849020-65892111 GCA_024137785.1 Ginglymostoma cirratum
GAAGGGTCTAGGTCCTAAACGTCAGCCTTCCTGCTCCTCTGATGCTGCTTGGCCTGCTGTGTTCATCCAGCTCTACACCTTGTTATCTCAGATGCTCCAGCATCTGCAGTTCCTACTATCTCGGTCATCATGTTGGTGATGGTTGCACTCAATGTGTTGCCAAGCCTTGGAACAAAGGGATATTTGGAGAAGTAATTCATAACAGGGAAGTGATTCATAATTCATTCTGTGAATAGGCCTGTTGCTGCATTCATCCAAGGCGTTGATGGGACATCATACAGATGTAAATGCTCCCTTTGCTGCTGGTGTTGTTTTATTTGGCATGCTCCACAATCATTCATGAGTTGTTAAATATACTGACCAGTACACAGAGTCACTCGCTGGCTGTCTGGTGAATTCAACACCCATGTGTATCTGGTGTAATATTGATATGATATTCATCATAATGCTTTTGGTATTGGGGCATGTTTGCCCTTGAAAATTACTTGTTGACATAGGCCTGAGTTTGGCTCTTTGTGACCAAAATGAACAAATATTCACAGGACCTTCTTTAATACTGTCAAGTCATTCCTAGATGATGGCCTTTTGCAACTCTTATTGTTGGTCATCTTTGGTAATTGCCAATTGCAACTGTTTGTACTGGCTCTGACCAAGGTGTAACAGAACAACCTTGAGGTACATGTCCTTCAGAACAAAGATCAAAGGGATGCTCCTGTGATGCAGTGAGTGCAGGGTTGCCCATGTCATCTTTAATATAGAGTTAGAGCCTACAAGCCCAGAAGGTCCTGACAGGGACAAGAACTTACACCCGCTAGTCACATGAGATTCACCATTTAATAAATTTTCTAAGACACTTGCATAAGAGATGAGTTGAAAAGTGTGTAGTTATGCAAGCAAGCTCAGCACAGGCCATGGTGGAAATGACTCCATGAAAAAATCTGCACCATACCCTAATATAAAGTCCGGACCATCTTACCAAAAATATCAAAATCTCTTGCATGAGAGTCTTTGATGTAGATGGAATTTCTGCTGGCGTCCTAGCCAGTATTCCTTCTTTGTCCATATGTGTATGTTACGCACATGTTTGTGTATATTGGGTTATGAATGTGTTTGTGTTTCGGCTATGAGTTTTTGCTTGCATGCATGTGTTTGTATTTGCTCATGGGCTGGTTTTCTGCCAGAATTCACTCAAAACCTAAACAGAAGAACCACAGAAATCCTGGCAAAACTGAGTAATGCTGTGTTTTATCCAGGATTTTGGTGGCTCTTCCTCTGCAATTACAGCAGAGGGGCAGAAGAATCCCTGAGGAAATTCATCCCCCATATGTATGTACATGAGTGAGCAGACACATATAAGTGCATGGGAATCTGTGCGATTGTGATTGTAAGCTTGAATGCAATTCTTTTTTAAAACACATTATTTGGATGTGACTGTCAGAGACAAGGCCAGCATTTATTGACCAGCTCTACATCCTCTTGAAAAGTGATATCTTTTCAGTTTTTTTTAAAAATTCATTCATTGAATGTAAACATTGTTGCCTAGACCATTTATTCAACATCCCTGCTTACCCCTGAATTTAACTGAATGGCTGGCTCGGCCATTTCAGAGGGCAGTTCAGAGTCAACCACACTGCTGTGGACCTGGAGTCACATGTAAACTGGACCAGGCAAGGTTGTCAGTTTCCTTCCCTAAAGGATTGGTTTCACAGTCATCAGACTTTTGATTCCAGATTTTTATTTAATTCAAATCATTTCCCATGATGGGATTCAAAACTGGGCCCACAGAACATTCCACATGTCTCTGGATTATTAGCTCGAGCAACAATACTACCAGGCCATAACTTTCCCACAATGTAGGTACATTTACAATGCCTTATCCTGGTTACGTTTGATGTGGCTTGCTAGGCCATTTCAGAATGCAACTAATCAACTATATGGCTGTGCGTTTGAAGTCACATGTTGCCCAGAGAGGGTACAGATGGCAGATTGCTTCCCTTGAAGGACATTAGTGAACAAGATAGTTTTCTATATGACAAATCCAGCAGTTTCCTGATAATTATTAATGAGAACCAGTATTTTGCTCAGGTTTTATTTATTATTTTTATTTAAAATTCCTCAACAGAATAGTAGGATTTGAATTCATGTCGTCAGAGTATTAGTGTAAGCCTTTTGTCAAGTCTTTTGTTACTGTCTTCATGATGTGAGTGCATGAGTGAATGTATACGTGTGTGTGTTTATGTGCGTGTGTGTGCGCGCGCTTGTGTGTGTGCATATGTGTGTGCATGTGTGCGTGGGTGCATGTGTGTGTGTATGTGTATGTGCATGTGTGTGTGCGTGCGTGTGTGTGTGTGCATGCATGCATGCATGCTTGTGTGTGTGCATGCGCGTGTGTGTGTGTGACTGCTTGCTGCAAGTACCTGCGTATGTATGCTTGCTCCTGTGTGTATGCTCGTTCCTGTGTGTATGCTCGTTCCTGTGTGTATGCTCACATTAATGGCTGCTTACAAGCACTTGAGCAGAAGCATATTGTGGGCCACTGGGTGTGGATTGCGTTGTTTGCTTAAAGGACAAACATAACAATGAAATTAGGTGAGAGGCGGGAGAAGAAAGATTTAAAAGAAACCTTAAAAGGTCAGCTTAGGATATCTATTTGGCATGGACGAGTTGGACCAAAGGCTCTATATTCATGCTGTGTAACTCTATGACTATGACTCTAGACTGGAGTAACCTGAATTGTTCCCTGAAAGGATAGATTTTAGCTCAAAGCCACAAGCTGTTTGTCAGTCTTATATCTGGCAATTTCTACTGACCTTAATAGCTGCGTCTCTTTAACGTCCTGGTGACTGACTGACCATGTCAAACAAAAAAAAGACTTGATTAGCTGGCAGTTTTAATAATATTAGACTGCATTAGACCCTAAGTAAAAGATGTACTGTGAGATTACTACCCACATTGATGAGTGCCTCATCTACTTAAACAAAGTGTCCAGTTAAGCTTATGATGGGCACTAATGGAATGGGAACATTGCAGTGGGGATTCATGCAGCTGTTTTAAATTGCACTGACTCCATTTTCGACTAGAGGCAAAGTGTTTAAGTTTGTTTTCTCTTCTCTACTTCACTTACACAAATGTTTGTTATGTGCTTTGTCCAGATGGCACGTTCCAATATTTTGGTTGGAAATAGTTCTGCACATGGACCTTCAATTCTCTCATAATGTATTTACACCCGATGGAAGTTTGATGTTGTTTTGTGCATTTGGATGTGGGTAAATGCTCCTAATGACTTATGGATATAATGATTCATGAATGACCAGCAAATTTTTGGCACAAAGAGCAAGATATCATCTGGATGTTACTATTTTATCATGCTCTGCAAGTGTGTAACCTTTCTCTGAAATAAAATAATCTATATCTTTGATGCTGACGTATATTGATCACATTTCAAAGCATTTATTGATTCAGTTTTCCAATTTGCTGCACTTTACACTGCCATGTACATACATCAACTATATTCATGTAATATGTAAATAGGATGGAAAAGAGAGCATAATGCATCCTAATGATGCACACAGGCAAAAAGAAAACTCTCAGATCTAATTATGGAATAGGAATGAAGCTGCAGCAAAAGTACTTAGGAGGCAAGCCAAAAAAAAACTCTGGACAAATGAGGCATTTAATTACAATCTAGAGGGTATTAGCATGGATGATATGTTTCAATCTCCCAATATTTGAGTTTATTGTTTAAACCATTGTTGCAGCAGCAGACATAAACGTCATTTTTAATTTAATTTTGTGTGCATAATAGTTTTACTTCTGCTATTCTAATATGTGGGGCATCAATCTGAAAAGTCAACCATGCCTTCCCATTCTAACTTGCTAAGTTTATCCAACTTTTTCTGTTTGCGCCCATATGCTTTAAAGTGAAAAGGCAGGTAACATATTGGACTGACTCCAACTTGGGCAGAAGAAAGAAGCAATAGAAATGTTAAGCATATAATTGCATGACTCATGACATTGTTTAATTAGAGGAGCAAATTATTTTTTATTCATTCACAGGTTGAGGACTAAGTCAACATTTATTGCCCATCCCTAATTGCCTAGAGGGCTGTTAAGAATCAACCATATTGCTGCGGGTCTGGAGTCATATGTAGGCCAGAGCAGGTAAGGATGGTGGTTTCCTTCCCTAAAAGACATTAGTGAACCAAATGGATTTTTCCAACATTTGACAATGGATTCACACTCAACTTTAGATTTTTTTTATACAGAATTCAAATTCCACCATCTGCCATGGCATGATTTGAACCTAAGTGCCCAGAATGTAAAATGGGTCTCTGGCTTAATAGTCCAGCAATAATACCACCAGGCCATCTCCTCCCTGACAAAGCTGAGGGGATGTATGGTTCAGTTTCAACTGGCAGAATCAGTGCTGGCAGGGTGAATTTAATGTGGCAAAGTGCTTGGGTTTAGGTGCAGACAGCAGTAAAAGTTAAATCCAGTAAAACGTCAGCACTTTAGAAGCAGCTCCTACCTGCAGTGCATTAGGAAGCTCATATAAAACAAACTCAGCAAGAGCAGATTATTTGTGCCAAGTGTTTAACTGGTGTAATGTTTCAACTGACTTTAATATTTAACTGGCCATGCAGAGGTTACTGGGCTTCCTGGAATTCACCAGTGAAGACAAGACAAAAACACAGCAGCAATGAAGGAACCAAGTCAAAATGTGGAAATACTGAAATAAATTGTCTATTCTCACGGCTGTTTTCTCAACAGCTGGTGGGAAAAGTTTTGTCCATAATACTTTTACTAAGAGACAATTTTCTACCTTTTGGAGGCTTGATGAATTCCATCATGATGGGTGGTGTTCTGTCTGCTTTAGATTGATCCTCGATAAGGAACAATCAGATGAGGAGCATCAGCAGAAGCAGGGTTTTGATCAGATATGTGTAGCTGCAGAGAGGAGAACTGCAAAGAAGTGTAGCATTCAGGTGGCTCCCAATGGAAAACAGGGTTCATGGGCACAGGCTGAGCTTTCTGAGTTCAAACAGTAGCAGCTCAGCAAGCTTGGAATATTATGTCACGTGGCCACAAATATTGGCAGCTTTCTCAAAAATGACTGGTTCCCCTGCTGTACCTGTGGCTGTGTATTTCCAGTGGCTATCAAAGGCTCCATTGCCCAGACTCACTTGCCTCTGTTTCCTTTTCCTGTACTGTAATGTTAGAATGTCCCAGCCTGTGGTCCTTCAACAGTTGGCTGACGGCTGGTTTACCAAGGTCAACAATTATGTCAACTCACAAAGGGGTCTTTGATTTTGATTTTATCGTCATGTGTACTGAAAAACAGTGAAAAGCTTCGTTTACGAGCAGTACAGCAGATCACAGCAAGTAAAGGATGTACAGATCAAAAAGACTTAGAGGCATACAGGTTACATTGTAGGTTACATTATTTGATGCCAGAGTCCATTAAACAGTCTGATAACAGCCAGAAAGAAGCTGTTGCTGAACTTGCTTGAGCGTGTGTTCAGGCTTCTGTATCTTCCGCCTGATGGAAGAGGTTATAGAAGGTCATTACCTGGGTGTGATGGGTCTTTGATGATGTTGTCCGTCTTTCCACAGCAGTGAGCCATGTAAATAGAGTCCATGGATGGAAGGTTGGCTTCCGTGATGGACTGGGCTATGCACACCACCTTCTGTAGTTTCTTACAGTCCTGGGCAGAGCAGTTGCTATACCAGGCTGTTATGTACCCAGACTGTACGCTTTCAATGGTGCATCTGTAGAAGTTGGTGAGGGACCTTATGGACATGCCAAATTTCCTGAGCTACCTGAGGAAGAAGAGGCGTTTTTGTGCCTTCTTGACTGTTGCATTTACGTGGGACAGATCATTGGTTATCGTCACTCCGAGGAGCTTGATGCTGTTCACTCTCTCACCCTCAGTTTTGTGGATGTAGAGGGGGACGTGTTCTCCTCCTTTCTTTCTGAAGTCGATGATCAGTTCCTTAGTTGTGTCAACGTTGACAGACAGATTGCTTTCATTGCACCACGTCACCAAGCCCCCTCTCTCCCCTCTGTGTTTTGACTCATTGTTGTTAGATATCCATCCCACTACGGTGGTGTCATCACCGAACTTGTAGATGACATTCATTTCGGAATTTGGCAACACAGTTGTAGGTGTACATGGAGTACTGAGGGGGCTGAGGACACATCCTTACGGGTCTCCAGTGTTGAGTGTTATTGTGGAGGAGGTGCAGTTACCCATCCTCACTGATTGCGGTCTGTGGGTCAGAAAGCTGAGGATCCAATTGCAGAGGGCAGAGCCAATACCAAGGTCACGTAGTTTTGTGATCAGTCTGGAGGGGATAATGGTGTAAAAGGCAGAACTGTAGCTTATGATCAGGAGTCTGACGTAGGTGTCTTTGTTGTCCAGATGTTCCAGGGATGAGTGCAGGGCTAGGCATCCTCTGTGGACCTGTTATGTTAGCGGACAAACTGTAGGAGATTGAGACAGGATGGGAGATAGCAGTTGATGTGGGCCATGACCAGCCTCTCAAAGCACTTCATGATTATTGAAGTCAGAGCTATTGGACAGTAGTCATTAAGGCATGGGGATGATGGTGGTCTCCTTGAAGCAGCTGGGGACTCCAGCTTACAGGAGGGAGAAGGTGAAGATGTCGATGAACTTGGTCCACACAGGATCTGAGTACTTGGCTGGGGACACCGTCCAGGCCCCTCGCTTTCCTTGGGTTGACTCCCAGGAAGATTGATCTGACTTCTGAAGTTGTGACAGAGGGAACAGGTGTACCTGGGGCTGTCAGGGTAGGCATCACCACGCCAGTGGAATACTGCTCAAACCGAACATAGAAAGCATTGACCGTGTCAGGGAAGGATGTGTCATTATCCACTATCTTACATTGTTTCATTTTATATCCCATAATGTCATTTAAGCCTGTAAACTTACTTGCGATGATCATGATCAGGCACTCAGGTTACGATTTTGGTTGGTTTACTGCAAGTGCAGTGTGGCATTGCCTGTGTAAGTGGCAATCCAAAAACTGCTAGGTCAACCACAAGGTTGTTGGGGGAGGGGAGATTTGAACAAGTACAGTATAAGGATGGGGGTGAGTGGAAGTTGTGATGTACATCTGAAGATGTGAGGGAGTGCATTGGAAGAGGAAAATGAGTGGACAACAGGCATACAGGGACAGGAGTATGAGAACTGAAATGATGGAATAGATCTGAGAAGGGAGAGTGAGGCTTTAGGATGATAGACACAGTACAGCATAGCCAAATGTGCAACTCTACTTGCATTTTATATTTAGGTAATTAAAGCTGTCTTTGCACTGAGTCCATAGATAGAGAGACTACTTTCAGACTGTTGTCCTTCGAAGATGCCTGCAGCCATATACTCCATATGTTAGCAGAATTTCTTTCCTCACATTGTTGAGGAGCAATGTTTTTCTGTGATTTACTTTACAGCGCCCAGCAGAACATGAAGGGAGATGTTATTAAAAAGGGGTGCTAACATTCAGTTTCCCGCTTTCAGCTTCGAGGAATTTGCTGTCTGTGTTCCAACTCTCAACTCCTCCCAATGGTAGCATTGGTTTGGCTCTTTAAATCCTGGATTTGAGTTATTCAGGTTAGCAAGTCAAATGCTGCCAAGAATTTGCCAACAAACTTGAAGATAAATACTAATGAACTAGCTAAGTTAAATAGCCAATGCCAATTACAGTGAACTTACTTTGGGGTTTCCTGCACAATATTGGAACCATATCTCCCAATGTATCTTAGAGGTATTACCATACCATTTATTTTGTCATCTTTGAAGTTGTCCTGTTGCTAATTTAAATCTAAAAGTTATGATTTATTGATGCCACTCAGGCTTTAATGTGATTTTATCCAGCAATTATGAGGATGAGGGAATTGTTTCATGTTAGAGAAGGGATGTAGCAAAGTGGTCAGAAGAGGATAAGTTAAGTAATATTTTATGTTCTTCAGGTGGACACAACAGCAGGTCAAAGGCTAGGAATCCTATAGCAAGTAACCCACCTCCTAGCTCTGCAAAGCCTGTCCACCATCTACAAGGAACAACTCCAGAGTGTGATAGAATATTCTTCACTTGTCTGGATGAATGCAACTCTACCAACAGTCAAAAAACTCAATGCCAACCAAAGCAAATGGCCCCTTTGATTAGGACTCCATCCACCTAAAGCAAAATTCCATCCCTTCACCACAAATGCTCAGTAATAACAATGTGTATCATTCACAAGATGCGCTACAGAAATTCACCCAGACTCCTTCAATAAAACTTTTAAAAATCCCACAGCCCCTACCAACCAGAAAGACAATGGCAGCAGATACATTACTGCCTGCAAGTTCCCTTCCGAGCCACACAGCATCCTAATTTGGAACGATATTACCATGCCTTCATTGTGACAGGGTCAATAGTCTTGAATTTGTTATCTTCATAACAAGACTATGGGTGTAGTTGCACCAAATAGACTGCAATAGTTCAAGATGGCAGCTCAACACCAATTTCTCCAGAGTAATTAGGGCTTGGCTTGTAGAAATGCTGATCCAGCCAGTGATGCCAAAACCCCTTTTTTTAAAAAGATTTCTTAAGAGTGAGGAAGAACAAGTGTCTTTTTGCCTCCCCTGACCCAGGCATCACTACAATAGCATTCTGTTGGAACACACATCGCCCTTCCTAAGCATTGACCTTATTGTGGCCAAGATTCCTTGGAACAGATCAGAATGTTTTAACACAAAAAGAGACATTGGTCTCTCCAGGTGTCCGTAAAAGCAATCCAGCGAGGAGGGGTCAGAGGCTAGCAGTTCAGCCATGAGTAATCTCCTGACCAATGTTCCCTCTAATTTTCCTTCTTCCCAGTGGCTCAGTGGTTAGCACTGCTGCCTTACAGCACCAGGGACCTGGATTCGACCCTACCCTTGGGCAACTGTCCATGTGGAGTTTGCATATTCTCCCCGTGTCTGCACAGGTTTTCACCAGGCGCTCCAGTTTCTTTCCACAGTCCAAAGATATGCAGGTTAGGTGGACTGGTCATAATAAATTGCCCTCAGTGTCCGAGGATATGCAAGCTAGGTAGATTAGCCATGGGAAATACAGAATTACAGGGGTAGGTTGGGCAGAGGGCTCTGGGTGGGATGCTCTTCAGAGGATCATTGTGGACTTGATGGGCAGAATGACATGTTTCCACACTGTAGGGATCCTGTGATTCTATGATCCTGTGCAGATCTCTGAGGTGGATGTGTGCAGCAGCTTCTGGAAGTGGAAGTCATATTAAAGGCTTGATGATCAACGTGCACAGTGTTTCCCGTGGCTGCAAAGCTTATTTGAAATATTGCTCCTGACTCCCAAAAGCCTGTCTGCCATCTATAGGGCACAAGTCAGGAGCGTGATGGAATACTCCCCACTTGCCTAGATGTATACAGCTCCAACAACACTCAAGAAGCTTAACATTATCCAGAACAAATAGCCTGTTTCATCCAATTCCAATTCAACAACTTAAACATTTAGTCCTTCCAGCACCTTGCAAGGGGCAGCAGCATGTGCCATTGCCAAATTTCATTGCAGCAATTTGTTATTGGATCCTTAAGCAGCACCTTCCAAACCTACAAGGATGAGGACAGCAGATGCCTGGGACCTTCCAGGCATGCTCCCTTCCAAACCAAACACCATGCTGACTCTGAACTATATTATCATTTCTCCACTGTCACTCGTTCAAAATTCTGCGATTCTCTCTCAAACAGTACAGTGGGTGTAGCCATACGATATGAAGTACAGAAATTTTACAAGTCAGCTCCATGAAATGGAGGCTTCCCCTTGTCCTCACAAAACCCCACTAACTTTTGCATTCAAAATATCATTCTCCCCCATTTCTGCCAGCTTCAACATGATCTCACCACCGCAGACATCTTCCCCTGGGTTCTCCTTTCAGTGCTCTGTATGAGGTATTCCTTCTGAGAAACGCTAGGCCTCTCCTTCTTCACACCAATACTCTCTTTATCAAGGCACCGTTCTGTGCAGCACAGGAGATGTCCTTTCATCTACCTCCTTCTCAAATGCCCAAGGTTCCAAGCATTCCCGCTAGAGAAATGTGATTCACTTCTTCTTTTTGCAAGTTACTGTATTGTATTTACAGCTCAAAATGTGGTTTCCTCTAAACTGGGGATACTGCTTTACGTAACACCTAAGTTCAATTCACAATCAGAAACCTGAGCTTCTGTTGGTCATCATTTCAATTCTCCACTTTAAGGTTCCCTTGCCCTTGCTTATCTTAATTTCTATCCATAACTCGGTTCATCTTCCTTTCTCGACTCAACATCGAGTTCAATATCTTTAGACCATGACCTCTGACTTTAAATTGCTCTGTGCGTTTTGCTTCTGCTTTTCTTTGGATGGGGTGGTCTTATTTTGCTTCTCTCTATATTCCTTCACACTACATTCAGCATTTTTTAAACATAGCCATTAATGCCTTATTTCGACATAACCTTTGCTTGCTAATCTAATGCTGTTCTCTTTGGCTGTTGTCTCATTAAATCTTTTGTCCTTTAATCATGCCTGCACTCCATCCTCTCACAAATCTCCTTTGTTTTTCCTGCCTCCCCCCTCCCTTGCACTGATTTAAAAACCCTTACATTTCCATCTTTCTTCTGTTCTGATGAAAGATTACTGGACCAGAAGTATTAATTTTGTTTTGCTCCACAGATGCTGGTTGAGTTTTCCAGCCTTTTGATTTTATTTCTGTTTCACTTGCCTGTTGCTCATCTGCGACAAATATCAAAAAGCCAACAGTAAAGGCTAGAAATATTGAGACTTCAGGCAGCATTTGTCGAACAACAAGCCTTCATCAATGCTTCTGATCTTAAAACACTCACCTATCCTTTCTCTAATCTAACCATTTACTAATCCTCTTTTTGTCGATAGATCTGCTGTGCCTTTTGAACTTTTTTTTTGTTTATTTGTTTAATTACACTTGTTTGAACTCTAGGATTTAACTCATTTCAAGAATGTTAGAAATATTTCAAACGTGTAAGATAAAAGTGTTCAAAGTAATAGAACAGTTGATTGCTTCTCCAGAAGAGATAGTTAATTGTGTTTAACAACACAGTGAGCAGGTGGTGCAAAACAAAAAAGAGATTTATTGCCAGAAATGGGTGATGAGTCATCAAATGACTATCGACTCTTGGCATCAAGAGCCCTTGGCCGTGTTCCATACGATACTGCTGCGGGAGAAAACAGCTCACTGGAATAACTTCTCTGATATATAATTTATAGACAAACATAAGGAGAAAAGTGTTTTTGTTTATATGCTGAAACTTTTGGGACATAGCAAGAAACTTCTCAAAATTTCCTGAATTTCGAAATCTCTTCTTTTTCACCTCTGGTCTTTATTTACATAAGATTCATCCTCGTGACACAAAATGTATTTTATACTTTCTTACAGGTTTGTATTTGGCACCTATGATCTGAATATCAGGTTTCAAAATATGGGTGACAATTATCTTGATATGACCCAAATAACAGAGGCTCTTTTTCCTCTCTTTCATCCTGGACCACTTTGTAGCCTTTCATTCTCCTATTTCTACCTATTGAGTTTTCATCTTCTGGCGCAGGTGGCAACACAGGTGTTGTTGGTAAGTCAGATTTTATCTTTTATTCTTTTTATCCTTAAACTATTCTTTTTCAGTTATATCTTTTATCGTTTTTATTCATAGAATTATTGAAATATAGAATCCCTACAGTGTGGAAGCAGGGCATTTACATTGTAGGGAGACAATGGCCTAGTGGTATTATCATTGGACTATTAATCCAGAGACCCAGATAACATTCTGAGGACCCAGGTCTGAATCCCATGACAGATGGTGGAATTTGAATTCAACAAATAAGTATCTGATGATGACCGTGAATCCATTGTCGATCGTCGGAAAAACCCATCTGGTTCACTAATGTCCTTTAGGGAAGGAACCTGCCATCCTTACCTGGTCTGGCCTACATGTGACTTCAGACCCACAGCAATATGATTGACTCTTAACTGCCTTCTGGGCAATTAGGGACGGGCAATAAATGCTGCCTAGCCAGCGACACCGTCATCCTGTGAATGAATAAAGAAAAAACAAATTTGGCCCATCGAGTCCAAACCAAACCTTCAAAAAGCATCTCACCTCAGACCCACACCACCACCCCGCTTCCTAATCATTGTAACCCTGAATTTCCCATGGCTAATTACTTAGACTGCATATCCCTGGATACTACGGGCAATTTAGCACAGTCAATCCACCTAACCTACGCATGTTTGGACTGTGCGAGGAAACCAGACTACCCAGAGGAAACCCACACAAACACAGGAAGAATGTGCAAACTCCACATTATTCATAAACTATTCAAAATGGTGTTGGGTTGTGGTGGAAGCTTTTCACTGTATTTTACTGTGTTATTCACTGTAACATACAAGGGACAATAAATAAATCATTCATTTGCAATTCCTCAAATACTGAAGCAGTCTAAAACAAAATCTGGACAATACCCAGGCTTGAACCGACAACTAGTAAGTAACATTCACACCACACAAGTGCCATCTTCAGCACAAAGAATCTGATCATTACTCCTTGACATTCAATGGCATTACGATCGGTCAATTACTATCAACATCCTGGGGGTTACAATGGCCCAGAAACTGAAATGGATCAGCCAAAGGAGTGCCAGACGGAGTTTTAATTTAGGTAAATGTGAGGTGTTGCATTTTGGAAAGGCAAATCAGGGCAAGATTTATACATTTAATGATAAGTCCTGGGGAGTGTTGATGAACAAAGAGACCTTGGATTGCAGGTTCATAATTTGTTGAAAGTGGAATCGCAGGTAGACAGGATAGAGAAGAAAGTGTTTGGTAAGCTTGCCTTTATTGGTTAGTGCATTGAGTATAGGAGTTGGGAGGTCTTGTTGCACCTGTACAGGACATTGGTTAGGCCACTTTTGGAATACAGCTTGCAATTCTGGTCTCCCTGTTATAGGAAGGATTTTGTGAAACTTGAAAAGGATCAGAAAAGATTTACGAAGATGTTGGAGGGTTTGTGCTTTAGGGACAGGCGAGATAGACTTGGGCTTTTTTCCCTGGAGCATTGGAAGCTGAGGGGTAACCTTATAGAGGTTTATAAAATCATGAGGGTCATGGATAGGGTGAATAGCTAAGGTCTTTTCGCTGGAGTAGAGGTGTCCAAAACTAGGATGCATACGTTTAAGGTGAGAGGGGAAAGATTTAAAAGGGACCTAAGGGCAATTTTTTAACACAGAGGCTGGTGTGTGTATGAAATGAGCTGCTAGAGAAGTGGTGAAGGCTGGTACAATAACAACATTTAAAAGGCATCTGGATGGGTATATGATAGGAAGGGTTTAGAGGGATATGGGCCAAATGGGCAAATATGGCAAATGGGACTAGATTAATTTAGAATATCTGGTTGGCATGGAGGAGTTGGACTGAAGGGTCTGTTACTGTGCTGTATGACTCTTTGACTATGACTATATATCAATGCTGCACTTATCCACTTGCCTGGATGATTGTAGCTCCAACAACACTTAAGAAGTTTACATCATCCAGGACATCACAGCCCATTTAATCAACACCATTTCAACAAAGATTCACTTTCCACCATCAACACTCAGCAGGAGCAGGGCATAGCGTCTACAAACGCACTGCAGAAATTCACCAGGCCTCCTTACAACAGCATGTTTCACATCCATGGCTACTATCCTTCCAGAAGGACTAAGACAGCAGAAATATGGGAGCACCACCACCTGCAAGTTCCCCTCCAAAGCTCCTCACCATCCTGTCTTGGAAATATATCACTGGTCCTTCAGTGTTGTTGGATCAAAATCCCTCTCTGATGGTATTGTGGGTGTACTACAGTAAATCGATGCAGCACTTCACAAAGCCAGTTCATCACCACCTTCTCAAAGGCAGCAAGGGAAGGGCAATAAATGCTTGTCCAGCCAGCAACACCCACATCTCATGAATAAATAAAGCATATCGTTCTCTCCCACTTCAGGCGGAGCAAGTTGGAACTGGCTTGCACGTTATGGTTCAGGATCCTCTCAATCCTTACTTTGCAGACAGGGACCTGGAGATTTTGATAGACAGGGTAATGCAGAGGGCATAATTAAATTGCCCCAACCTTCACAGAACTGATGCTCCCACTGCTCCGAAAATGACCTATGCATATAATCAATGGACAGCTTGCACTTGACCTGCAGGACTGATCATGACCCAATCCCCAATTCCAAGAACATGGATTCATGAACTCCAACATGACCAAAAACCTGCCTGACCATGACCAAACCCCTTCACTGGGATTGGATGAGCCCCTTAACTCATGTTGGCGCCCCCTTTTATAAGACCATAAGACATAGGAGCAGAAATTAGGCCATTCAGCCTATTGAGTCTACTCCGCCATTCAATTATGGCTGATAAGTTTCTCAACCCCATTCTCCCACTTTCTTCCCGTAACTCTAGATTCCCCTTGACAATCAAGAATCTATCTATCTCCATCTTAAATTAACTCAATGATCGGGCCTCCACAGCCTTATGTGGCAATGAATTCCATCGATTCACCACTCTCTGGCTGAAGAAGTTTCTCCTTATCTCTTTTCTAAAAGGTCTTCCCTTTACTCTAAGGCTGTGCCCTCAGGTCCTAGTCTCTCCTACCAATGGGAGCATCTTCCCAACATTCACTCTGTCCAAGCCATTTAGTGTTCTGTAAGTTTCAATTAGATCCCCCACTTATCCTTCTAAATTCCTTAAAGTATAGACCCAGAGTCCTGGAGCATTCGTCATATATTAAGCTCTTCATTCCTCAGACCATTCTCGTGAACCTCCTCTGAACTCGCTCCAGGGCCAGTATATCTTTGCTGAGATATGGGGCCTAAAACTGCGCACAATACTCCAAATGTGACCTGGCCAGTTATAGACCCTCAGAAGTACATCCTTGCTTTTGAATGTAGCTTCCATGGACATATCACAGTGGATGATGTGCTGAGGCTGGTGCTTCACTTGTGCTGACTAGGGCACAAGAAGATTAAGAAGGACAGAACATGCAGGACTTGCTCTGAAGTAGCAGTTGCATTATGGCCAGGACAAGCGAGTGGTAAGTTGCAACCAGCAGCTGCCCACACTGATTTACAGTTCAGAAATCACGCCGTCTACTTTCTCAGTAACATCGAGGAGAATTAGAAGTGACATACAAATAAGGCGAGTTAGAGTGTAAATAAATGCATACACATGGAAATAAGGAAGTTATTTCTCTGTGGTAAATTTCACCATTTACAGCTTGAGGGGAAAATCGAAAAAAAAAACATTTTCGATGCAGAGAATCAGATTCCTTTACTCTCACTTTCTGGCTATTATTCAGGTAACATCAGTGAAGGGGGAATTCCATCCACAGATATCTACAATGCAACAATTTGCTTTAAAAAGCGGAAAAGTTAGCTAAAAAGAAGGATGAAAATGAACTTGCTGACAGTTCTTTTACATTTGTTCTAACTGAACAGTCCTGACCATTAAATACAAATAAGCAAAGTGGTGATCCGGAATCATTCTGATGTTGAGAAACAAAAATTAACCTCTTTTAATTACTTCACTCCAGCAACATGCAAGTAGTAGATTGATTCCTCTGTTTTTTTTATGGCTGGACTGTTGATTGTCTGTTCAAATGTGAAGTAAAATCATAGACAAGGTAGAAACCTTGTCTGGAAACTCTTCACCTGTTTGTCCAGCCTATTGTTCCCCATCTGCACTGGTTAATGATAAATAATGGACATGGGCACAAAGTGTTTTAAAATTAAATTTGTTTCTATCTAAATTGTTCAGTTGAAAAATGAATAATTCAGGAAGCGTTTCACAAGGAACGTTAATAAGTGGTGTATTGTTGGGATATACTGTGTTGAAAAGTGGAGAGGTGTTTGGAAGGGAAGCCTTCAGTTGACATTCTTCTGCTGTTATTGCCGCTGAGAGAGCCACCCGGTTACCAACAGCTGGTAAACGTAGAAAAATACTTCTTCCTGACAATGACACCACTGTGGGCTGTTAACACAGACCTGCTTTAAACAGAATAGAAGCCCACACCTGCTTTTTGGAACATATGCCAGGAGGGCTTTTAATCCAATTTGATTGGCTTCATTCAGGGTGTTTCACATCCTTTGACATCCCAAGAAGAAAAAAAATGTAAAAACAAATCATTAATATAGCACCACTGATACAGGAAAATATTTTAGGGTCCTTTATAGGGGTGTCATCTGACAAAATGTTAACTGAAGAAGACGCTAGAAGAGATGCCCAAAAATAAGCAAAATGCTGTAATATTACTCCATTATATTCAGGAAAGTTTTCATAAAAATTCCGTATACATCAACTTAATTGAACACAACAACTAATCTATTTCAATGGTTTTGGTTTGGGATAACATTTTAACCAGAAAATGTCTCTGCTCTTATTCGGATTTTTTTTCCCAAAATTTGGCACTTTTGAAGTTTTGCCCATAAGTATTAGATTGGAATATGTTCAAATTAAGGAGTAGGGATTGAATCTACAGTTTCTGATTTGGACGTTAGCATGTTACTACTCAGTCATGCTGACAACTGAATTAGGAAGTTAATAAAGAAAAAAAAATTTGCATTAAGTGGAGTATTTTTCCTCGGTAATCGATATTTGAAAGCATTTTGCAGCCAATGAAGCATTCTCAAGTTTAGTTACTGGAATTTACTTTGGGACAATTACATATCTAAAGGTCTGGATGAATTGCTATAGTGTCACTGGAGCTAGGGACAGAACTGTTGCTTTAAGCATGTTACTTTAAAGCAACACTTCCTCCCCCCACCCTGCTTCCTAAATCTCAAGGATAGGGCCATTACCACAAAGGAAGCAGGTTCCTATACCAATGGCAATCCAATAGGACCACCCAGCAAGAAGGGCAACACCCTGCTTCTGTGAGTGGTCCTGTAGAGGGTGAGCAGATGGTGTGATATCCCACTGGAATTTCTGTGGCTGTTTCGAAGAGCTGTAAACCCACAGTTGCTTTTTGCTGTGACTTTCACAACTTTCTCACCACCATATGCCTGAATTTCATTTCAGTAAGGATTGGTAGATCTCAGCTGACTTGTCAGATTTAACAATAACTAGGGAGGAAAAGTGGCCCCTTGACTGTGAAATTTTGCTAGGTTTCTCTAATTTTCCCATTACTTGACAAAAGCTCCTCAAAAATGACTTTAGACAACATTATTTCTGAACCTCATTTAATTTCATATCTGTATATATTTCTATCTCCCCCACAGTCTCTCTTTCCTACTGAGCTTCTCACTTGCTTAGTCACTCACATACCCTTTGTTTCTTTCATCTGCGCCTATCCATTATTTATTTGAACTGATTTGTTAGTTCAATTTATCAAAGTACAAGAATTGGAAGAACCCATTCAGTACTTCAGATTCTTCCACAATTCAATTGCTTCTGAACTCTCATTTTTAGTTTTCAAGAAGGGGTTCGGATTTGAGATTAATTTGTCTGTTATCTCCTAACTGATACGCTATGGGATTCTTTCCAGCACTTTCTACAAACATACAAAATAGGAGCAGAAGTAACCTATATAACCGCTCAAGCTTGCTTCATCAGACAATAAGATCATTGCTAATCTGTTTATGTTTCAAATTCCACGTTCCCAACCTTCTTGAATAACCTTTAATTCCCTTAACTAACAATAGCTCCACCCTAAAAATAATTAATGACCCTGCTTCCACGGCCTTCTGAGACAGGGAGTTCCAAGATTACACAATCCTCAGAGAGAAACATTCTCCTCTTCGAAATTCTAATAGGGCAGCCCAGAATTTTTAAATAGTGCTCCCTTGTCCTGGATCCATCCACAACAGGAAAACATCATTTCCATGTCTACTTTATCAAGACCATTCAGAATCTTATATACTTCAATCAAATCACCCGTTCACTCCAGTGGAAACAGGCCCAGACTGTCCAATTTATATTCATAAGACACCCTGCTCATCCCAGGTATAAATCCTGTTCAAAAACAGAAATCGCCAGAGGAACTCAGCAGGTCTAGCAGCATCTGTGGAGAGAAAACAGAATGAATATTTCAGGTCCAGTGACCCTTCTTCAGAACCTTCCTCTCCACAAATACTGCCAGACCTGCTGATTTCTCCAGCAATTTCTGTTTTTGTTTCCGATTTCCTGCATCTGCAGTTCTTTCTTTTATTTTATACAAATCCAGTTCACCTCCTCTGAACCAGCTCCAAGTATTTACATCCTTAAACAAGGAAACAACAATTACACACAATATTCTACATGAGGTCTCACCAATGTCTCCACAACTGAAGAATGACATCTTTATTTTTATGTTCAATTCCTCTTGCAATAAAGGATAACGCTCCATTAGCCTTCTTGATTGATTACAGGAGGAAGACTTTCAGTGCCTTGGGCCTGTTCCACCATTCAATTAGATCACGACCAATATGAATCTTAATTCCATTTACCCAACTATGTCTATTTCCTGAAACTTGCCCATCGCTGCACTGCTTCTCCACATCCACTGTTGAAAATCTCATCCATGCTTTTGTTACTTATAGTCTTGAATATTTGAATACTCTCCAGATTAACCGCCCATCTTCCAACTTTCCATAATTATAAATAATTTAAAAACCTATTCATACATTATCCCTGTGTATGCTGACTTACATTGGCTCCTGTTTGAAAAATTCCTTATTTTTAAAATCCTGGTCTTGTTTTCAAATGTCTCATGGACTATACCCTTCCTTAATCACAATAATACCTGTGTTAACAGCCAAATGTTCTGCTTCCCCTCAATTCTGACTTTTTGTGCATTCCTGAATTTCATCGCTGCATGAGCTGCCATGCTATCAGCTGCATTTGCCCTAAGCTCTGAACTTCTCATACTAAACCGCTTCATCATTCTAGAACTCTTTCCTCTTGAAAATGCTCCTTAAAATGCAGTTCCTTTCTGTCCTAATATCTCCTTATGTGGCTTGGTGTCAAATTTTGTTTGACAACATTCCTGTGAAGGACTTTGGGAAGCGGACTACATCAAATCTGTCATCTAAATGCACATTGCTCTTGTCCTTGCAAAATCTTCATATCATTTGCAATCCAAAATCTGTAAATTTCCCTTTGAAATGTTGTGTTGACCTGAATTTTCACAATCTGCGATGGGCTGGAACAGAAGCTGATCCTTGGAAGAGATAATGGCAATGTCATGAGGCTAGATATCTCTTTCTGGTGTCAGGAACATTACTGGCAACTTAAAACGTGCTGTGCTCCTGAAATGGATAGCTAAAAGATTGTCCTGAAAACATTTCCTAGGGACAGCCAGTATGGAGCTGCCCTCTGAATCAGACCAGCTGGAAACAGAAACAGAAATTGCTGGAAAAGCTCAAAGGGTTTGGCAGCATCTGTGGAGAGAAATCAGAGTGAACGTTTCTGAGGAAGGTTCACCGGACCCGAAACGTTAACTTTGTTTTCTCCCTCACAGATGCTGCCAGACGTGCTGAGCTTTTCTAGCAATTTCTGTTTTTGTTCCTGATTTATAGCACCCGCAGTTCTTTTGGTTTCTTTTTCAGGTCCAGTGGCCCTTCCTCAGAACCTCAGAAAACAGGCATGGACCATGTCAGGGTTTTAAAAAGAAGTTTTAAAAAGGTAAATATTCATCCGTTTTAGACCTGAGTTTACAAAGGCTTTACAAAGGTTTATTCCTGCACAGGTAAAGTTGCAGCAGCACATCACAAGCTAGGGAAAGGGTCAGAATTACTCACCAGCGAGATGGTGAATGTGGGGCAAGTTTCAGAACACAACCTCAAATCAAACATGACCTCTCAAGACCACAAAATGTAAACCAACGAGACATAAGTCACAGCGAAAGCAGCAGAGGACAAAAACTCTGTCAACAATAAAGACAGGGCAGAGGATCTGGTTAAGGGACCAAAAGTCAGAACTCACAGTCATCAAATAAACAAATCAACTGAGATTTTTATATTGGCAGAATGCATAAAGCGACATTCAGGAGGAACAAGAAGGTTTGATCTTATTCTAATTATGAGTGAGTTTATGATTACATGGGGCAACCATACCAATGCTACATCAAACAGTGCACAGATAGGCACAACTATTCCAGAAATGGCACAACAGAAATGGTACAAACCAGACGGGGTCTTTCAGTTAGCATTCCAGATCATCTTGACCTGTGAGGTTCAGATTTTGCGCGGGAGAAATAGTGAGAATGGTGATAATGATAATAATGATGTTGATAATCCTGTTATTGATTACAATAACTATGTAAGTAAAAAGTAATGGAATAATGCAGACAAAGCAGAGAAAAACTTGGGGCTGCACTGTAGTAAAATGAGATTCATGTAAATCATGATGATATAACTGAGCACATGCCTTTGACATCTTTAAGAGAAAAGACAGCAGGGTAGAATGAACATGTGAAGAGAGAGCTATGCTAGAAAGCAGCATGTCAGAACCCACTTTGTGCAGATGTAAATAAACAAATGTTACAGTACCTAAGATGTCGAATGGGGCTGGGGCTCTTGCGGCACAGTGCTAGTGTTCCTCGAACTGAGCCAGGACCCAGGTTCAAATCCCAATTGCTTCAGATTTGTGTAGATTAAGATTATCAATCAGGAGTTTAAGTGGCATTCTTAGTAATAAGGAGTAAGCAGCCTCAAGGACAGCCTATATTCAGACATCCACTGTTTGAGACACTCCAGAACCAGAATCTTAATGTGCAGGAAGTGGGATTGGCTAAATGCACAAGACAAAGCAATGATGCTGAACAAAGGAGTGCCCTTTCTGCATAATAAAGTGGCCCCCTCCTGCCACTTCCCACTCATGGGTATCAGACATCTGACTTCCATATGATTCAGTGGCAGATGTTTCCACAAACTTTCCAATTGGATTATCAACTGACTCATTGATGGCTTCCTTGCATGTTTAAAACCCACCTCCATTCCTGCCTCAAACTTGACTTGGACAGAAAATATGTCTCCATATTAATTAAGGACTGACCTCCATGTAAGCGTGAACTTTAGACAGTTTCTTATCAGATGCAGCTTCCTGAGTCACAAATAGCTCTGGTTTTTTTTTCTTTTGCCTTTATGGGGAAAATCTAGTCCCTGGCCTCAATTGCCTTCTACTGAAGAAGCTCCAGATTTCCAGTTAACTACATGGTGTGAACAAGTGCTTCCTAACATCACCCTTGAGTGATCTAACTTTAAATTTATGGCTCTGACCCCTTGTTCTGGACTCCCCTACCAGAGGAAATCGTTTTTTTTCCAGATACCTCATTGACTCCATTAATTATCTTCAACATCTTGGTCAGAATTTCCAAAGGAGAAGAGATAAAGTTCTGAGTTTACCTCCTGTCCAGCTGTTCCAGTTACTTTTAAATACCATATTGTGACAGAAATACATCTCAGGATTTGTTATTTCATTTGGGTGTTGGGTTTTTGATCACGCATTAAAAATCTTGCCCTTCATTGGAGCTCTGTTGTGTCCCTGTTGGAATGTAACCATTTTATATGTATGAAAATTCATACATTTCAGGTGGTCCTGTGTGATTATGTCACATTGTCTAGAAAGTACATTGATTCTGTAATTAAACCTGGTGTAGATAAACATAATGGTTAAATCCAGCTTTTGGAAATAATGGTGAAGCATCAGGGTAAAGGATGGAGGAGAAGAATTTAATTGAGTGACAAAGTAAACGTCATTCATTGGAACAGTGTCCCAGCAAACGTCTCTTAAATTTTTAATCCTGTTAATTTGTTTTTGTAAATTTACTTTTGTTACAAATATATGCCTGATTTAAATTAAAATACTGTGTCAAAGCAATAACAAAAGGTATTTGTTGCTTATCCTAGTTCATAAGCAAAAGTGGTCACCTCGTGAGACTGGTTATAAGAGGGAGCTGTGGAGCTGGATGATTTTAGTGAATCAAATCTATGTCAAACTTCAAGTCTTAAGACACACTTCTCTTCTGCTGTGGAGGGGTAAAGGTTGAAAGGAATAAAGTGCAGTCACATCAGGCTAGTTCCTTTAATGCAATCTAAACAAACCAGGACATGAACACATACATCTCAGGAGATTGGGGTTGGCTTGAAAAAAGTGAATTAAACTGAATGAGGCACCCCAGTGAAAACAAAAGGGGAGCAGAGTCTTAATTAGTAATGGACTAAATGACTATGGGAAGCAGGCAACAAAGTGTCGTTGAGGCTGCAATGAGACTAGCTATGATCGTATTAAGTGACAGAGTAGGCCGATGGGGTTGGATTGCTTGCTCCTGTTCCCCTTTCTTTATGTTCTTACTTCCTACTTGCCTGGATAAATACAGCTCGAAAACACTCAAGAAACTTGGCACCATCCAGTACGAAGCAGCCCACTTGATTGGCACCACATCCACGAACATTCAGTCCCCCCAGCACTGGCACTCTGTATCAGCAGTATGTACCTGGGATCCTTAGACAGCACCGTCTAAACTCATGCCCACCACCATCTCAAAGTACAAGGGCACCAGATAAGCGGCAACACCACCACCTGCAAGTTCCCTTCCAAGCCACACACTATCCTGTCTTGGAAATATGTCTCCTAATCCTTAATATTCACTGGGTCAAAATGCTGGAACTCCCTTCCTAAAGACATGGCAAGTCTACCTACTCCATATAGATTGCAGTGGTTAAGGCAGACAGCTTCTCAAGGGCAACCAGGAATGGGCAATTAATGCTAACCTGACCAGATATGTCCACATCCCATGAAGAAAATTTTAAAAAATATTAGTAAGGAGGACCTTGCAGGGTCAATAAGACTACGTATATCATTGCCATTTCCAGTGCTGGAATATCAGGTCCAGTTCTGCTCACTGTCATATCGTTATGTGAAGCCACAGCAGTTTGAGTATCTCAGATCACCAGTCAGTTCACTTTGTAAGAGGTGAGTTGCAGTAAAATGACTAGATTGATTTAAAAAGGCCATTTTACGTGTATATAATACATACCGTTATTTGTTAGCGATGTGCAGTATTTATTACAGCATCCATACTCCAATGCTGGAACACAAAATTTAAATTAATCCAGTACAATACTGAAAAAATGCTACGTTGCTGGAGACAGCATTCTACAAATGAGATATTAAATCTACCAACAAAAATCTCATTTGCCTTTCAGTTGAATGTTAAACTGTCTGTGGGAATACTTAAGAAGGGCAGAAAGTGTTCTGGCCAACAGTCATGCTTCTCTCACACCAAACAAAACAGATTAACTAGTCATCAATTCCATTGTGTTTTGAGGAAATTTAATACGCATGGAAGTCTAGTACACATGTATTTAGATAACAACAATCTCTAAACAAGGCGGGAAGAGTTTTCAGGTTACTTGAAGAGATGAGGTAATGGGCTGTATAGATGCAAGTTTTCTTTTGCTATTATTATATCACATCTTACAAAAATGGACTATAACCGCAAATTACTGACAGATTTGTTGAACTTTTAGGTCCTGTATGTGTTTCTTTCGAAGAAGACATATAAGTCAAAAGTTCACTGAGAATGCACATCAGCGGCTATCCAAAACCTCTGTGTGGATTACACTGAGGCCCAGGATGAATAGCAGAATGTTTTACCTGAAGACTTTGTGGAGAATTCAGACAGTAACACTTCAAAGGGAGAGATGCCATCAAAAAAATGAACTGCGATCTCCCGTGGGTTATGTCCCAGGCTGCTACGGACAGGATGTGAGTTGAAAGAAAGACAATTCCGGGTGAAAGAAATATTTTACCTCCCCAAGAATATACAAGAATGGTCATTTAAAAAACCCAGCAACTCCTGGCACCAGAGTGCTTGTGTGCTAGCTTATGGTTCAAGCTCCAATTTCCTAAAGTATGCTGTGAAAGGGTACAAGTGACAACTTCCACTTGCCATCCCTGGGGGCAGGTAAAGAGGAGTACATTATTTCCGAGTGCTGGAAATAAGTTGTCAGCAAAGCCACTTCTGAAAGAAACTGGGCAGACTCCTTCTAGCTAACAGCAAAACTAAGAATTATCAAACAACTGACCAACTACCAAAGCCAGTGCTAGTGGAATCATCAACTTTCACAGCTTCACAATTCATAATTCATTTGTTGTGCGAAGGCCAAAAACTGATTTGTATTTTTATTTTAATTTTACTGTTTGGACTCCCTTCTTCTTCCACTCAGGAATGCCGGGTTAAATTAGTTTCTTTTAAAGCACAAGTGTATTTGAGCTGGGGAGAGGTATGCATGAAAGATGGGATTTCTTTTTTAAATTAACCTTACTGAGAGCTTGGAAGATTAAACATTTGGTGGTATCCCATCTGAAATCATAAAGAATTGAGATCTCCTCCCTAGGGACTGGTCGGAACAATGCATATAAAATTCTCTGTGTCAAATCAGTCGATGAGTTTTTCTTCATACTCAGGATGTGAGCATAGCTAGGCTGTTGTTGATGTTCAAGTCTAATTCCTAATAAGAAGGTGGGTTATGAGCTTTTTTTTTCAGACTTATGGTGGCAGAGTGGTTGTGTTACTGGATTAGGAATCCTGCAATCCTACGCAGACAATCCAGAGAAATGAGTTCAAATCTCATCAAAACAGCTGTGGAATTTAAATTAAATAAATCTACACTTTCTTTTTTAGAAGACCGGTATCAGTAATGCTCCTACGAAACTGCTAGATTGTTGTAATATGCTTATTTGGTTCCTTGAGGTCCTTTAATGAAGGAATTCACCTGGTCTAGCCGATATGACAACAGGATGGACATGGCCTTTAATTGCCCTCTGACAGAGTCTGACCAACCATTCAGTTGTGTTCAAGAAAGTGAATCACCACGACCAAGGCAATTGGGAATGGGCATTAAATATTGGTCTTTACAATTACATCCTGTGAAATAATGACTTTTAAAAATGCCAAAGTCAATACGAACAAGGTGCTCCCAAAGTGCTAATAGTTCCAGAATTTTGACTGCAGCAAGTTACACACATCCAAAAGCAGAAAGAAAAAAGTGGCACTTACTCTTGTGAAGCAGACAAGGTTATGGACATTTTTCGTCCAATGCTGAGCATTCCTCCAGACTGTGGAAATGTCGCTGCCGTGGTGGAAGCCAGGTACCAGAAAAGCAGTGTCTGGTGAAATGGTCTCCTCAGTTGTTCCAGAGGGAAGTGAACTGCCCTCCTCTGCAGTACTGCATCCACCAGGGCCTCCAGGTCCCTAACAGCAAAATGGGCATCAGTTTCCATTTGTCTAACATGTCTGTGAAAATTTGACAGCAGGCCACCTCCAAACTGATAGTGTTTGAACTCAGGCATGGCTGGAATTTAAAGCTGGTACTGGGGTTGGGAATCCCGTGAGGTCCCAGCAGTTGCAAGTGTGGGAAATAGCATTTTCTGTTCCCAAGAAAACTCAGAGGACACGCTTCCATTGCTGCTCATTAGTGAATCCATGGAGGTACTATGGATATGAAGGATGATATAAATAATGAGGTGATTGCGATAGCATGAGAAAACTTTTTAGGCCTTGCAAAGTGAAGCCCTCCATGAGACTTGCCAAAATTGACTCTTTGCCAATTTCTGGTAAAATTCAGTCCCAAAAATGTTATTATCTTGGATTTGATACTAAGAACTTGCAAACTAGGAAGGATGGACACCCATATCATCAGCAACATTTTAAGGACAAAAGATGGTGTGATTATTTGAAGCAACACAGACATCTGTTAGCAGCAAAAAACATTCGAGCCTTTATGAAGGCATTTATGAGCCTTTACAAAGGTTGTGTGAGCAGGAAATATGATCTGTGGGTTTGACATGGAGTGCAGCATTCAACCCTACTTTCTGATGGTTGCTGGAGTGGAAGCACTGAAATACGGTAAGACATGTCACAAAGTACTGCTGAACAATCTTTTGCATGTTTCGTAATGGCCCATGTAAAACCTTTAGAACCTATTAGGCCAATGCTTATTTTGCTGAACATGCATACTTATTGGATACCCACTATGCCATTGTTCACTAATGTCTGAATCGTTTGGCCTGCTCCTATTTTCAAAGGAGTTCACAAATGTAACAACCCAGCTGCATAATGTATGACATGACAGTCAAGGTATGACACAGCTTTAACCTGTCTGTCACTGTGTCCATACTCCTTCAACTTAAAACAGGTCAGGACTATTTCTGTACTATATATAGGGAAGCATACCTGACTAACAGAAGTATAAGTCCTTAACTCTTTCCTTGAACATAATAACCTTGTAAGAGCATCAAAAGAATAACACAAGATGAAGACACAATCTTCCTCAAGTGCATTTAGTGCTTATTTCTTGCTGTTCTCCTAATCCACTCTCCTATATATGTGCATGGGGTTGGGATGCTAACAGTCATGTAGGTTCTGCACTTAACTGTTCCTTCCAGTGATTAACCCATCAAAGTAAACAGGGTCACTGACATCTATTTAACATGACTAAATTAGGGGCCATTATTTGAAATTAAGACAAGATGAAATTTTTTTTCTGTCTTAGAATGTTGAGTCTTTGGAGCTCTCTTTCTCAAAAGGCAATGGAAGCAGAGTCTTTAAATATCTGCAGAGGTAGATAGATTCTTGTTAAGTGAAGGATTGAAAGATTATTGGGGTAAGTGGGAATGTGGAGTTGAAGTTACAATCAGATGAGCCATGATCATATTGAATAGTAGAGTATGGCTAGAGGTGGTTGAGTGGTCTAATCCTAGCTTATATACTTGCATAGCACCAGTGAATATCCATATTACTACAGCATTCCAGTCTACCCAGTCTGGAAATTCCAGCACCTCCCACTGTTGAAGGTGGTTTTAAAAAATGACAGAAATTTAATGCTATTTTATTTTTGGCATCCAGTTTGGTTAACAGTTGCATCCTATAATCTAAGCTTTATTAATAACAGTATAGAGTACTAGAACAGGGAACTAGCATAAGATATTAGTTAGATGTCAGCTGGAGAATTGTATATAGTGCCGGGCATCACATTTCAGGACGGATGTGAAAGTATTGGACAGAGTGCAGAAGAGACTTACAAGAATGTTTCCAAGGATGAGAAGCTTCAGTTATGATGATAGAGTGGAAAAGTTGGGACTGTTTTCCTTGGAAAGAAGAAACCTAAGAGGCGATCTGAAGCTTACAAAATCACGAGAGGCCTAGACAGAGTAGACAGAAAGAAACTGTTCCTCCTTGCAAAAGGACCAAGAACAAGGGGCAAATTTCAGGTGATTTGCAAAAGAAGTAAATATGATGTGAGCTAATAGTTGAGGTTTGGGATGTGCTGCCTGGAAGTATGATTCAGTTGAAACATTCGAGAGGGTATTAGATTATCATTTAAAGAAAAGTAATGGATAAGATTATGGGGCAAGGCGAGCAGAATGGTATTAAGTCATGAAGCATGACGCACATTCAAAGAGCTAGTGCAGACAAAATAAACATGTGTGGTCTCCTGCTGCACCATAACAATTCTAAGATTCTGTGAACTACCTCACCAGTTCTCACCCGATTCGTAACCTTTGCACCATTCAGGTGACTGATAGACCATATCTCCCCATGAGAACTAGGTCCATATTGTATTGGGTTACACTAACCTGAGAGGGAAGGAAATCTCAGCCTGGACAATCTCTGGCGCCAACACTTTCAATGCAAAAGACCACGTTGTGTCAGATACAGACATAGAGAAGGCCTCCCAGAAACATTCATCACAAATCTGTGCTTCTGAATTATGTTCAATGACCCTCAATCATACATTGCTTTGCTAGAATGTGGCAGTCATCTTTTGCTTCGTGGATCTTAAAAATCAAAAGACAGGGAAAAGGTAGCAAGTTCTTTTCCTTGAGCACTGTTAATGTGTGAGCTAAATGACAAAAACACTTGTTGAGTTGGATTATCATGTCAATTTGGTGATGGAATTAATATGTTTTCCTGATGCAATTCCACAAATTATTTAAGCAGGGTCCAACCTCCGATTTCACAATTCACCAAACATCCAATTTTTTAAATTTCTACTTACTGGATTCAATCAGAATTGATTACATTTTCTTATGCTCAGGCATAAGTCTAAAGAAAGGAAAGAAACTGGATGGACTATCTGGCATTGACCTAGGCACTAGACACAACAAAGACAAGTAAATGTCAACACCATAAAGTCCACCCTATCAACATCTATTAGGTGAGCTGTCTCACACAGACTAATCAAGCAACAGCCTGACATAATGTTAAGACATAGTGAAAGCAAGCCAGACCAAATTAGACTCATTAACACTGGATTCACAACACAAAAATTAAAACATTCAATGATTCTCAAAATTGCTCAGTAGTTCCTAATCAGACTTTGCAAAGAACAGATCTTGGACATCAAGTTTATTACTAAAACAAAGCTTAACAAATTATCAGACATAATGTAACTTTTGCTGAACACGGATGAACTTCAAAGCAATCTAATTAATAGCTGCAATATAACCTAAACTTCTTTGTTCACCAAACCTTACTCATATATCAACAGACAGAAAGACAGTTAAAGGATAAATTCTCAAAAAAACAAGTCATAAGCTATCATCTTGATAACTGTTTCAGCAATAAATACCAAGCCTTCACAAAGTCGTAGGGATTTTATTACAGGCACGTTGGATAGTATTTTGCTTGAATTTCAATGCCACTAGTCATTGCAACTAGCTTCTGCAGATTTCCAGATACTTTACCTGCTTTCTTATAAACTGGGTTCTTTTCTCAGGACATAAAACATGTTGATAGCTGGAGAATAAATTGAGAGAGAAAATCCAAGAAAAAACACAGTTTCTGCAGTTTCCAAAGCAACACTGCCTCCTGCCCAAAACCCAATCAAAAAATGTGTTATCTATTTGGTTTTCTTTACTTTTTCATCATTTTCTGTAGTTGGCTTGCCAGCACCAGTCCTCCCTTGGTTGACCAGTTCAATATCCAACTAGCTGCCAGTCCCTGAACATAACACCATCTCAGTGCTGATTTGTTTACAATGTACTTAGTGCAGTAATTAAACTTTTTTCTCTTCCCAGGTCAGTTCCCAACAGCAAAAATTCTTTTATCCCCTTTTCTTTAAGGGAAAACAAGCTGCTATTCAAAGATCAAAGTTCAATTCTCAACTGCAACTCACAGTTCCAAAACAAAAATGAGAAAAATAAAACAAAAAGAATGATAGCTTCAATGACAGTCATGTCATGGAACCATTCCAACGCATATTCCTGACACTGCTAGCACCATCCTGGATACATCCCGTCCCACAGGCAGGCCAGGCCTACTAAAGATGGTGGCACAAAAGTATCCGGTCTGGAAAACATTACTCTGGGACATCTCAACATTAACTCCAGGTTCCATAAAATCCTGTGGCAGCACGTCAAACATGGGCAAAGAAACTTCTTACTCAGCCTTGCTCGGCTGATCAGTATCAGTATTCCTCCGTGTTGAACACCAGTTGGAGGTGGCTGTTGCGAAGTTGGGTAGATTATTTGTGGATTAGAAGGCAGGACCTTAGAATTTGGTGATTGTAAAATTTTGGAGTTTATGAAAGGCTAGGGGACAAAGCAGAGTGTGATCCCTTTAAATGATTATGTGCTTTTTCTATGATTAAAAAGTTGCAAAGGATATCCGTAGGCAACACCTTGTGGGTTTGAAGGTGCATAGAGCACCTGAATTGAAACATTTGTATCAAAAGGCTGTCCAGTCGGCTGGCCAAGCAGTCGTTTTGTTTTGTTATCAAGACAGCAAGATTTGAAATTAGCCAATTAATTTGAACCAGGCACGCAGACACCAGAAACCAAAGCAATTTAAATCTGATAGTTTTGACAACATAGGACCAATCCTATTGTAAGGAATATCGATGTGTCATCAAGGATATCAAAGAAGGGGGCATTGGGCAAAGACAAGAGAATTAACTGCCATGTGCCAGAGTTAACAGCTCTCGGCTCAAGGGAGAATCACTATCTCTAACAGTCTTCTCTAATTTCTAGAGAAAGCATCATCTAAATCAAAAGTATCTATGGCTCAACTAGTTAATATTCCTGACAGAAGAATTTGACAGAGAAGGTGTTCCTGACAGAACATGTGACAGTGAAGGCACAGAGCATTCTGGAAGACACGTAATCTGGCTATAATTTTGAGAGACTAAAGACTGCATTCTTTTTTATTTTATATAAATGGGGCTGTATTTATTGGAACAACATATCATTAGGATCTTCTTTTCTTCCAGAATAGTTAGCAGTTAGAAGGGGTTTATTCAGTTTGTTAATATTTTAGCTAAGTTGTACACTGTTCGATACTAAATAAAAACGGAAAGAACTGCGGATGCTGTAAATCAGGAACAAAAACAGAAGTTGCTGGAAAAACTCAGCAGGTCTGGCAGCATCTGTGAAGAAAAATCAGTTAACATGTTGGGTCCAGTGACCCTCTGAACTGATGGCAGCTAGGAAAATGTTTATTTATATGCAGACGATAGGGTGGGGGGCGGGGATAAGGAGTAAATGATAGATGGGGGTAGAGCTCCAAGGGACAGAAGAGCAGTTGGATAGACAACAGATTTGGTAACAAGCTGGCTAGGATGGTGATTAGCTGTTAATGGAGACTGTCAGTAGCTAACAATAGGTAGTGTGTAATAGCAGGCCATGTGATAACGAGGCCTGATGTAAGGGATAGGGGGCTAGGACCTGGGAGAGTTCAGGCCCTAAAATTATTGAACTCAATATTGAGTTCAGAGGGCTGCAGGGTCCCCAAGCGGAAAATGAGGTGTAGTTCTTCCAGCTTGTGCTGAGCTTCACTGGAACACTGCAGCAAGCCTGAGACAGAGATATTGGCCAGGGAGCAGGGTGGTGTGTTAAAGTGGCAGGCGGCTGGAAGTTCAGGGTCTTTTTTGCAGGCAAGCCTTCGTTATTAAGCCTTCCGATGAGGGTGGTGGTGTTGTAGTCTGGTGCACTGACCTCAACATTGCAGAGTTTGAGCACCAGCTTTCGGATACCTCCTCCTATCTTCCTCTGGACCATGATGCCACCGTGGCACGTCAGGCCATTGTATCTACTATGGTAACTGACCTCACCACATCTTGTGATCTCCCTCCGCCACGTCCAGGCTGATTGTCACCCATTCCTCACAGCTCGCTTCTACCACCTTCTGAAAATCCACAAACAGGACTGCCTGGGCAGACCCATTGTTTCAGCCTGCTCCTGCCCCACAGAACTCATCTCTTCCTACCTTGACTCGATCTTTAATCCCGGTCCAGTCCCTGTCCACGTACATTCGCGATTCCCCTGACACTTTTTGCCAGTTTCGGAATTTTCAGTTTTCAGGCTCCAGCCACTTCCTCTTTACCGTTGACGTGCAATCACTTTATGGGTCCACCCCCCACCAGGATGGCCGTAGGACCTGGAGCAAAGGCCTGACCTGTCCCCACACACCACCCTCCTCCACCTGGCCAAGCTCATCCTGACCCTCAAAAATTTCTCTTTTAATTTCTCTCATTTTCTTCAGGTCAGAGGCATGGCCTTAGATACACGCATGGGCCGCATGTCTCTTCGTGGGGTACGTGGAACATTCCTTGTTCAGTCCTATTCCAACTCCCTCCCAAAATTCTGTCGCCAATATATTTATGACATCATCGATACTACTTCCCACTCTCATCCTGAATTGGAAAAATTAATCAATTTTGCTTCCAATTTCCATCCTGCCCTCACTTTCACCTGGTCTAACTCTGACTCCACCCTTCCTTTCCTCGACATTTTTGTGTCCATTTCTGGGGACAGACTGGCCACTGATATCCATCATAAACCCACCAACTTCCATAGCCACCTAGACTCTACATCCTTGCTTCCTGTAAAGACCCTATTCCATTCTCTCAGTTCCTCCATCTCAGTCGTATATGTTCAGATGAGGCCAACTTTGACAAGGCAGCCTCTGAAATGTCTGCCTCCTTCCTCAACTGAGGATTCCCCAGCACGGTTGTCGACAGGGACCTCAACTGAGTCCGACCCATTCCCCGCACTTCGGCCCTCACCCCGTCTCTTCCCTTCCACAACACCGATAGGGTTCTCCTTGTCCTTACCTACCATTCCACCAGCATCCACATCCAGAAGATCATCAGATGCCATTTCCACCACCTCCAGCAAGATACATAATCCCTCCCCTCCCTTGTCCAACTTCCACTGGGACCATTCCCTCCAGCACACCCTGGCCCACACTTTCTTCACCTTGAAACACATTCTCCCACCGCCCCATGGCACCTTCCCCTGCAGCCAGTGAAGGTGCAACACCTGCCCATTTACCCCTTCCATTGCCAGTATCCAAGGGCCTAAGCATACCTTCCAGGTGAAGCAGCGCTTTACCTGCACTTCCCAGAATCTAGTCGACTGCATTCGCTGCTCACAATGTGGTCTCCTCTACATCAGGAAAACAAAGTGTAGACTGGCTGACCACTTCACAGAACATCTACATTCTGCCCGCAGAAAAGACCCTGAGCTACCCTTTGCCTGCCACTTTAACACACCACCCTGTTCCCTGGCCAACATCTCTGTCTCTGGCTCGTTGCAGTGTTCCAGTGAAGCTCAGCACAGCTGGAAGAACAACACCTCAATTTCCACTTGGGGACCCTGCAGCTCTCTGGACTCAATGTCGAATTCAATAATTTTAGGGCCTGAATTCTCCCATGTCCCAGTCCCCTACCTCACACACCAGGCCTTGTTACCACATAGCATGCCATTAAACACTGCCTGTTGTTAGTCACTAATAGTCTCCATTAACAGCTTTTCACCCTCCCAGCCTGATCATTATCATCTCCTTTATCTGTCCAACTGCTCTTTTCTCTCTTTGGGCTCTATTCCCACCTATTATTTACTCCTTAGTCCCTCCCCTCCCTATCTTCTGTATATAAACCAACATTTTCCCAGCTACCATCAGCTCTGAGGAAGGGTCACCGGGCCCGAAACGTTAACTCTGATTTTTTCTTCATGGATGCTGCCATACCTGCTGAGCTTTTCCAGCAACTTCTGTTTTTGTTCACTGTCAGATTTAGATAAATAAATCATTACTTGTTGATTCTAAAGTTAGCGTCAGGGACTTGTTTTATTCAACATCTAGAAGTTGCTGCAAAACAGGTTACACCACTTTTCGTATTCATTTTTAACAGATTATAAGGCAGTGTCCTCCTTTGTCGGTTTTTCGGTTTTAGTTCTCAGAGAGGGGGGTCAGACTCTGCTTTATAACAGTTTGTAGGCTCGGGTCCGGGATCTGGTCAGCTTGGGTCTAGGTTTTGGACAAGTTGGGACAGATGAGTCCTGGGATTATGACATATTTGGACAAATTTGTAAAGATTTGGGGTATGAATGGTCCCAAAAGATTTGAACAGATTTGGAGATTAGTATCTTAAATCATTAAATAAAACTTAAGTGAGAAGTTTAATTTCAGTTGCTTGTTATTTGCTAAATCAAAAGTGGGGAAATGGCTCTTAACATTGCCGAAGAGGTTTTGGGTGTCAAAGATGCATGCCAAATTTGCCAAGAAAGTTTAGAAAGACGGACAAAGGAGGCACTTTTAGAATTAGCAGGCAGGCTAGAATTGGGTTGAATTGGGGATAAGAAGAAAGCTGAAATTGTAGCGGAGTTAGCCAAGCATTTAGGTATATTAGAGAAACAGTCAAGTGCACTGGAGTTAGAAAAAAAAAATAAATTGCAAATAGGACAACTGGAGTTACAAGAGAAAGAAAGGGAAAGAAGGTTCTTAGCTGAGCAAAAAGAAAAAGACAGATGAAAGGGAGAGGAGAGAGAGTTTGTTCTTTGGAAATTGACAATCAGACAGGAAAGTCAATTTAAAAGGATGGAGATGAATGTAGATGGTAGGCATAGTGAGGAGGAGAGTGCTGATGAGCAAACCTATTATAGCCAAAGGATTAGAACGGATAAATACAAATAGGTCAAAACATTACCAAATTTGACGAAAAAGATGTGGAAGCCTTTTTTCCATTTCCTTTGAGAAATTGGCTAAACAGATGAACTGGCCAGAGACTATATGAATAATGTTAATTCAGACAGGGCTGGTAGGCAGTGCTAGTGAGGTATTGACAGCGTTGTCAGAGGAAGTGTCAGGAGAATATAAAGAAATAAAACAGGCTATTTTGAGTGCCTACAAATCGGTACCTGAAGCATATAGACAATGGTTCAGGAATGCAAGAAAGGGACCAGGTCAGATTTAATCAAGTTTGAAAGAATGAAACAGAGCACCTTTGATAGATGGGTGAGAGCATTAAGGATAGAAAAGATAAATGAGGATCTCAAAGAGATTATTCTGCTGGAAGAGTTTAAAAGCTCACTTCGAGAAAGAATTTATGTTGAGGAACAGAAAGTTAAAACAGCGAGAAGCGCTGCAGAGATGGTGGATGAATACACATTAGCGCATCCATTGAAATCCAGTTTCTGACAGCAAATTCATTCCGCGAGGGATAGAAACTGGGAAAGAGGGAGATCCTTCAATAAAAATAAAAAGTAGATCACACTGGGAACAGTTTAACACATGTGAAAAAAGAAACCCAAAAGGGTGAAAAAGAGGTGAAAGACCTCAGGTGATTTTACTACGATGAGGTGGGACACACAAAGTCATAGTGCCGATGGTTTAAGAGAGGCACTGGGAAAAGGGATGTGGTAAAAGAGGCTAAACCAGTGGGATTAGCTGAGTTAGTTAAGGAAATCCCAAGCATAGTCAAGGAGCTTCAGGAGTGTGCACAGCCTAGTCACGGGCTGGAAAGTAAGGTAGTGCCCAATCTTTTCAAAGACTTTACCTGTGTGGGTAAGGTTTACTCAGGTAGAACAGGGACAGTAGCTAAAGAGGTTAACCTATTTAGAGATACAGGAGGAGGTCAGTTTCTAATAGTAAGGTATGAGAATATTTGCATTCCTCCTAAAATATTGCCCAAAAGAGTGATAGTCTGTGACATAACTGGAGAAAAAATTAATGGTCCCCTGTGCAAGGTAAGGTGAGAAAGTCCAATCAAGATTGGGCAAGGGACAGTGAGAGTGATTGAAAAATTGGCTATTCCAGGATTACAGTTTGTTCTTGGAAATGATATAGCTGGATTGCAGTTGGGAGTTATGACCATTGTAGTGGAGAAGCCAACAGGAAACCATGGAAATGAAGAGTTAAAAGAAAATACCCTGGAACTTTTCCAGACTGTGTGGTGACAAAATCTCACAGCCATACATTAAAACAAGAAGGGAAAACAAAAAAGAAGGATGAAGGAGTTGAGGTCCTGTTAGCTGACATTCTGTTTGATGAAGTGATAAAGGAAAAAGCTAGCAGGTAGAGGATCAGACAGAGGTGTTTGGTTCTGAAAGATTAATGGACCCACAACAAAAAGATGAAATGATAAAAGATTTATATCATAAAGCCTACTTAGAAACGGAATCAGAATGTATTCCAAAATGTTATTACATTAAGGATAAAATCTTAAGGTGGAAATGGAGATCTTGGCAGGTTAGTGCAGATGAAAAGTGGGCGGAAGTTCACCAGATTGTGTCACCGATAGAGTACAGACAGCAAGTGTTGCGGGTAGCACATGAATTACCTTCAGGAGGTCATCTAGGGGTGAGGAAGACTCAGACTAAGACACAACAACATTTCTATTGGCCTGGATTACATAAAGATGTGGTTGAATTTTGCTGTATCTGTCATACATGTCAGATGGTAGTAAAGCCACAGGCAGTAACAAAACCAATGCGTTCCATGCCAGTTCCCACATTCGAAGAACCTTTTATGCAGGTTATGATTGATTGTGTATGTCCCCTGCCTCAAACCAAAAGTGGAAACCAGTATCCGCTAACCATAATGGATGTGTCCACCAGGTTTTTGGAAGCAATTTCATTATGGAATGTTTAGGCAAAAAGAGTTATGGAGGAATTGCTTGCTTTCTTTACCTATTATGAACTACCCAGGGAGATTCAGTCAGACCAAGGGTCCAACGTTACTGCCAAATTATTTAAAAAGGTCATGGATAGGTTAGGCATCAAACACAGTAAATCCAGTGTGTACCATCCCGAATCCCAGGGAGCATTGGAAAGGCAGCATCAGACCCTAAAACCATGCTGAGGGCTTATTGCCAGGATTACCCAAATGATTGGGATAAAGGTATCCCATTTGCATTGTTTGCTATTAGAGCTGCTCCAAATGAACCGACACAGTTTACTCCACTTGGATTGATATCGGACACTAAGTAAGAGGGCCTTTAGAATTAATTAAGGAAAAGTTGATAGGTGCGAAGTCAGAGACCTCACAGTCGGTTTATGTACTGATATGAGAGAAAGATTAAACAGAGTGTGAGAATTAGCTAGACAACGTTTGAAGGTGGCACAGTACCTAATGACACAAGAAGCAGATAAATTTAAAATTTGTGCACTTCCAGTGAAGGTAAAGAGTTGGTGCTGTTACCAATGGTAAGAGATCCCTTTAAAATAAGATTTAGTGGTCCCTATCAGATGAAGGAGAAGTTAAAGGAGAATTATCTGGTAAAGAAGCCAGATAGGAAAAAAAAATGATCAGATATGTCATATGAACATGCTGAAACATTACTAGGAAAGGGAAAGGGAACTGGAGAAACAGGTATTAATTATTGCCACTCAGAGTGAGGATGCAAATTCAGATGATTTGGATTTTGATGTGCCTCAGAATAAATAGAATAATGAGGAAGTCTTTAAAGAATATCCCATGAACAGAGAACTGAGTTGAAAGACTTGTTACAGTGCTATAAGGATATGTGTAGAAATAGAATGGTGAGGATTAATACCATAGTGCTTGAAGTTGATATAAAACAATAACCCTACGAGCTTAATTCTCTCAAAGCAGCACAGGTTCAGAAGGAGGTAGAAGCAATGCTCCAAGAAGACATCATGGAGCAGAGTCAAATGAGTCGGGTTCACCAATTGTGTTGGTTCCCAAACCTGATAGTACTCAATGATTCTGCATAGATTATTGGAAGTTCAAGGCCATGACTAAATCTGACTCATACCCAATTCCAAGGCTGGAGGACTGTGTGGAAAAAGTAGGAAAAGCCACTTATATCACAAAGTTGGACTTACTTTGCCTTTACTGGTAAGTACCTTTGTCGGAGAGAGTTAAAGAAGTTTCTGCATTTGTAATCCCAAATGGGCTATATCAGTTTAAAGACATGCGCTTTGGAATGAAAAACGCACCAGCCACTTTTCAAAGACTTATGAACAGACTTGTGGCAGGATTAACTAATTGTGCCATCTGTATAGATGACTTAGAGATCTTTAGCCATTCATGGAAATGTCACATTGAACATTTGGCAGAGCTCTTTGAGAGACTATGGAAGGCAAAGTTGGTCACAAATTTGGAAAAAACAGATTCCATGGAAGCGGAAGTGGCATCCCTAGGGCACAACATCAGACACGGATGGATGACACCTAGAAACATGAAGACGTAGACCAGCGAGGAATTACCAAGAGCGTCCTCAAAGAAGTAAGTGCTACAAATTTAAGGTTTGAGCAGATTCTACAGGAAATTTGTACCCAGATTTTAGTAGTGAGGTGGCACCGCTGACGGATTTGTTAAAAAAGAACACATAATTTCAGTAGGCATTTGAGAATTTAAAAGCAGTGTTAATCACTGCATCAGTTTTAGCCAAGCCAAATTTTTTGAAATCCTTTAAAGTCACCATCGACACAAGCAATGTAAAGGTTGGAGCTGTGTTGTTACAGGAGGGTAATTATGGAACTAAAAGGCCCATCAGTTATTTTCCAAAAAAACTCGATATTCACCAGAAAAAAATCCACCATTGAAAAACAGTTATTGTGTTTGGTAATGGCTTTACAACATTTTAATATTTACATTGTAAACAATGCATCAGAGACGGTTGTATACACTGATCTCAATCCTTTGACATTTCTAGAAAGATTTAAGGACAATAACACCAGATTATTTCATTGGAGTCTTATGTTACAAGCATTTAATTTACAGATTGTATATGGTTTGGGTTGTGAAAATGTTAAATCAGATGCTTTATCACAGGTTTAAAAGAAAAAATGTTTATAAAAGATAGAAACGATAGTGTTCAATACTGGATAAATGTATAGAATTAGTATGAAATGTGTAACTCCAGATTAACGAGGTTTGGCTCCAATAATATAATGGAGTTAAGGTCTTAAAGGAAATAAACAACTAAGCCATCTTTTCATAATGATGGTTCATTTGTTTCTTAAGGCAGGAGAGGTGTTACGAAGTTGGGTAGAGTATTTTGGGATTGGAAGGTAGGACCTTAGAATTTGGTGTTTGAAAAACATTGGTATTTATAAAATGCTAGGGGGGAAAGTAGTGCATGGTCCCTTTAAAAGATTATGTTTTTCTATGCTTAACGATTCAAAAAGGATATCTGTGGGCTGCAGCTTGTGGGTTTGCAGGTGCACAGAGCACCTGAATTGAAACATTTGTATCAAAGGCTGTACAGTTGGCAGGCCAAGCAGCAGTTTTGTTTTGTATCAAGACAGCAAGTTTTGAATTTAGCCAATTAGTTTGAACCAGGCACCCAGATACCAAAAAACAATTCACTTTAAATCTGATAGTTTTGACAACATAGGACCAATCTACTATAAGGAATATTGATATGTCATCAAGAATATCAAAAAAGGGGCAGTTGGGCAAAGACAAGAGAGTTAACTGCCATCTGCCAGAGTTACTGGCTCTTGGCTCAAGAGAGAGTCGTTAGCTCTCACAGGCTTCTCTAAGTTCTAGAGTAAGTACCATCTAAATTGAAGGTACCCATAGCTTAACTAGTTAATACTCCTGACAGAACATTCGATAGTGAAGGTGTTCCTGACAGAACATTCAACGGAGAAAGCACAGAGCATTCTGGAAGACACATAATCTGGTTGTAATTTTGAGACACTAGAGTCTGCGATTTTCCACTTTTATATAAGTGTGACTTGTATTTATTGGAACAGCATACCTTTAGAATCTTGTTCGGGAATAGTTAATAGTTAGAAGGGGTTTATTCGGTTTGATAATAATTTAGCTAATTTGTTCACTGTTGGAGTTAGACAAATAAATTATTATATGTTGATTGTAAAGTGAGTGTCAGGGACTTGCTTTATTTAACCACTTAGAAGTTGCTGAGAAGCAGGTTACACCACATTTCATACTCCTTTTTAGCAGATTATAAGGTGAAACGTTTCTATTTGGGTATTTTGGTTTTAGTTCTCAGAGTGGGGGTCAACGTCTGCTTTATAACAAGGCACTGAGGGTAGCAATGGCACAGAATGAACTCTCGCTGATGGATTTCAAAGTCAATCAGCAACAGTGGCTTGGCAGGATTACTACTGGTGGAGTTGGTCAAAGACTAACGGACATAGCTGCAAGATTGGATATGTGATAATTGGTGAAAATTAATAAGAACGAAAAATCTACTTGGCCTCAGTAATCAACCCGTCACAGAGGTGTCTGTCCTTGACAATTTTGACAAGACCACTGCACAGTCATTGAAAAAAATAAACTGTCTTTACATTGAGGAAACCCTCCATTGGGTTGTGTAGCAGTAGCACTGTGTTAAGTAGGGCAGACTATGGACAGATCTTGCAACTTCAAACTGGGAATGGTGGACCATCAGCAGCAGTAGAGTTGTACTCCAAGACAATATGCAACCTTATTGCATATCCCCTCTCTACCAATACCATTAAGCCAGGGATCAACCAGATGCATCAGTGTACAGGAAGGTATGCCAGGAGCAACTAAGGCATACCTAAAAATTAAGTGTTAATCTGGTGAAGTCCAGCACAGGACTCTTTGCATATGCTGAATAACGGAAGAAGCATTCAACAGAATGGGCTAAGCAATCCCACAGCCAACAGATTCCAGCTAAACTCTGCAATCCTATCTGACCTAGTGATGAATGGTGCCAGGCAATCAACTACTAACCAGAGTTGGAGACTCAACAAAGAACACCATCCTCAACAATGTGAGACACTGCATACCAGTGCAAAAGTCAAGGCTGAAATATGTACCAGCTCACCATTCTCCAGAGGTCCCTAGCATCACTGAAACTAATCTTTAACCAATTTGATTCACCCCACTGTTTTAATATTAAGAAATGTGAAAAGGACTCGACACTGCAAAGGTTATTGACTCTGCCAACATCTGGCAAAAGTACTGAAGGCTTGTGCCGGAGAATTTGTTGTACCCCTAGCTAAGCTATGCCAGTGCAGCTATAATACCAACATGCACCCAACTTTGACTAAGAATGTTTGATACACAGAAACTAACCCAAACAATTACCACCCCACAGGATACTCTCAATCATCAGTAAAAGAGGGAAATGGTCCTTAACAGAGCTATCAAGCAGTATTGCCAGGGAATAACCTGCTCAATGATGTCCATTTTGGGTTCTGCCAGAAACATGGCTTCTGACCTCATTACACCCTCAGCGTAAACATGGATTAAATTGTGGTGAGGTGAGAGTGACTTTCCTTCGTATCAACTCAGCACTTGAGCATGTATGGCATCAAGGAGTCCTAGTAAACTGAAGTTAATGGAAATCAGGGGGAAAACTAGCAACTGTTTGGAGTCATACAAAGTTCAAGGGAAGATGTTGTGATTATTGAAAACCAATCATCTCAGCCCCAGGACATCTCTGCTGGAGTTTCTTAGGGTGTTGTTCTCGGTCCAACTGTCTTCAATTACTTTACCAATGACCTTCCTGCCACCATAAGGTCAGAATTAAGGATTTGCACTGATGTCTGCACAATGTTCAGCACCATTCATGACTCTTTAGATATTTTAGCAGTCAGTGTTCATATGAAGCAAGACTTGGACAACTTCCAGGCTTGGGCTGATATATGGCAAGTAACATCTGCGTCATCCAAGTGCTAGACAATGACCTCTGCAGTGACGAGAGAATCTAATCATTGCTCTTTGATGTTCAATGACATTACCATCACTGAGTCACCCATCCTCAACATCCTGAGGGTTACCATTGACCAATGTTGTCTGAATTGGACTAGCCACATAAATACCGTGGTTACAAACGCATGTAAGAAGCTATGAATTATGTGGCAATTAATTCACTTCCTGTCTCCCCATAACCTGTCCATCATTTATAAGGCAAATAGTCTCCGCCTTCCTGGATGGATGCGCTTCAATGACACACAAGAAGTTTGACACTATCTAGGGTAGGGCAGGACTGCAGCAACTCACTAAGCCTCCTCCAACAACACATTCTGAACCTGCAAACTCTCTTGCCTAGGAGGCCAAGGCTAGCAAATACTTGGTAACAACACCATTTGTAAGTCGTCCTGCAAGCCACATACCATCCTGAATTGGAAATATATTGGCCTTCCTTCAGAGTTAGTGGATCAAAACCTTAGAACTCCCTTCCTAACTACATTGTGGGTGACACTACACTCCAAGGACTGCAGCATTTCAAGAATGCAGCTCACTACCATTTCCTCCAGGGCAATTATGGATTTGCAATAAATGAGACAGCAACATCCACATCGAATGAACAAATTTCAAAAAGCAGCAATCTCGATTTATGTGTTCGTGGACAGGCTTAATTAGAAAGGCAGATGATTGCTTAAATTCGTTGTGTCTGCTCCACTAACAGTTTCACAATCACAGTACCAGCAGTACAAGGTAATGGTTTATAAAGTACAATCTGACTTTCAAGCAACAAAATGATGTGGCCTTTTGATTAATGTTTTATTATGTTGCCATGGCTACGTGCTACAAAAAACGCAAGTAACAGTAATATGTTATTTTGGCTTCAGAGCTGTCCTTGAATATCCACAACAAAGGTTTTCCTTGAATACATCCAGCACAAATTATAGAGTGAGAGACATATAATGATTAACCATTGTTAACAATGTTCAACAACATGCAGCGCCTATTTTCTATAACAAACTAGAGACACTTTACAGCAAAAAATTCAACATGGATAGTCTATTATTTGATGATATAAAGCAGGAAAATCTTTTAAAACCCTCTTTTGAGATTTAATATAATCATTTGTAATTAAATTTCTCTCAGCTGTTAGAATTCACTTTAAAAGCAGAATACTGTGAAAATCTGAAATAGAAACAAAATATGATGGAAATGTTCATTAGGTCACAGGATATCTAAACACCCTGGCAACCTGAAAACTAAAGTCTGGAATTTCGTTTGTTTAACAGCACATTTCCTTGCATGCAAATTTTAAACTTGCCAAATTGTTGGTTAGAATTGTTAAATTTGTGGAAAAAGTGAACAACTGCCTGGCTTTTTCATTTGTTAATTTTAATAATAACTTTTTCTTTGTATTTGGGATGTAGATAATGCACATGCTTCAATACAAGGAATTTCTTTTTGATCTGTTTTGATTTATTATTGTCACATGTACAGTGAAAAGTTTTGTTCTGCGTGCACTACAGGCAGATCTCACCATACAAAGTGCATAACGGTAATAGAGCAGAGGGAAGAATGCAATGTAGAGAAGGTGCAGAAAGAGCAGGATCAACATTTAAATTTAAAATTTGAGATGTCCATTCAGAAATCTGATAACAGCGGAGAAGAAGCTGTTCTTGAATCTGTTGGTACGAGTGTTTAAGCTTTTGTATCTTCAGCCTAATGGAAGAGGTTGGAAGAGATTATAATCGGAGTGGGAGGAGTCTTTGATTATGTTGGCTGCCTTTCCAAGGCAACGGGAAGTATAGATGGAGTCAATGGATGGAAAGTTGACTTATGTGATGGACTGGGCTGTGTTCACCACTCCCTGCAGAATTTATGAAGCAAAGAACAGCAAGCACGTTAACTTTTCATCAAAATCAGTATAGAAAAATACAGAGATAATAGGTACTGCAGATGCTGGAGAATCCGAGATAACAAGGTGTGGAGCTGGATGAACACAACAGGCCAAGCAGCATCTTAGGAGCAGGAAAGCTTGACGTTTCGGGCCTAGGCCCTTCATCAGAAGGGTCTAGGCCCGAACCGTCAAGCTTTCCTGTTCCTGTGATGCTGCTTG
>JAHRHZ010000012.1:65892511-65921907 GCA_024137785.1 Ginglymostoma cirratum
AGTTTTAATTGCACTAATGGCACTTTTTTGGCCTTCCCACAAATGGAAAATGAAATAGCACATCAATGGCAGGACAGCACTTGGTGGGAAAAAGAAACAGAAGTTAAGCCAGGAGAAGCAATTAGACTCTGCCAAGCTTGAATTTTAAAATGTTTAAGATTGTAGCATGAGGAAAAGCATGAGGCCCAGAAGCAGCATGGCATTCTATAACTGCAGGGTAAACTTTCCTTGTCTAAAAGTAGTTGATATCAGTTGAAAATGGAAGAGGGAAAGTGTGCCTTAGCTAACTAATTGATACCTAAGGCCCATCCTGCATAATTTCAGATTACTTGTTAAGTGACAGTAATTTCCTCATCTGGCGACAGGTTGGCAACCTATTTCAGGAAATTCCAGCTTTGGTGTGAGAAGGGAGAAGATAAAGAAGAATCTCTGCATCTGTCTCCTGCAAAAGATTGCTCGAATAAGCAAATTGTGGTTGACACTCACTACAGTACCAATATCTGAGTTTGTCTTTACTTCCTGAAATATTCTCCTTGGTATCTAACGAATATTTATTGATCTCGATCTTGAAGGCTCCGATAGTTGCAACATCCTCAGCTATCGATGAGATAATTGTGGATTTACCAAAAGAAAAGCAACCATAGTCCTACTGGACCATGTGGCTGCTCTCTCACCAGAGAGAGAGAGAGAGAGAGACAATGGGCAGTGGTTTAACCTGAGAATCACCACACCTCACGCAAGGGGCGAGAATTGAACTCACACTTTTGGTGTCAGCTCTACATTGAAACAACCAAATATCCAGCCAACTGAGCTAACTGATCCCCCAGTATACCTGTCAGCAGCATAACAAACATTCTCTGGAGTTGTTTCAGAGATAGTAGGAACTGCAGATGCTGGAGAATCTGAGATAACAAGGTGTAGAGCTGGATGAATACAGCAGGCCAAACAGCATCAGAGGAGCAGGAAGGCTGACGTTAAGGGTCTAGGCCCAAAATGTCAGCCTTCCTGATTCTCTGGAGTTGTACTGTGTTTTGTGTGAAAAAGTGCTGCCTGATTTCACTCTTGAATGTCCTGGTTCTTATTTTGTTCTTGATTCCCTTACTGAAACTAAATTATTTGTATCTACGTGTTGAATAATTTTTCACTATTTCTAAATCAAGCAAATCCTCAATTTTTAAAATACTAGGAATACAAACCACATTTATACCATTAAGTACACCATTTGTAATTTCACATGTACAAACATGAAACATAAGTCTAGAAAGAAAGTGGGGTTTCAATGACTGCATGTGCTATCATAGGAAAAGGATTACTAATAATTAATGCAGAAACAGAATTTGACAGCGCGTCGACTGTTATAAAAAGAAACTCCATAACACAAATTATACCATGAGAGAAGTTTGCATTTAATTAAATACTTCCACTGACATTTTTAACCATCCTTTTTAGTCTATTTTTCAAAAAGTAATTTTCTGATGCTGTTTTCATGAATTAATTCCCGTTCAGCTGAAAATTTATAGCAGTAATTTGTATTCTGGAAATCCATTTTCTGTCCAGTGCGAAGTAGGCTGGCCTGAGGTTTGAGAGAAAAGTGCAATTTCAAGTAATTATAAATATTTCTGGTAATAAGATTTTATTATAATATAACTCTCATAAATTTAATATGAAAGTATCCAATCTCCATTTGATCATTTATTAAATCTAATACCATGAATCTACCTCAAGTATTCTGACAAAATGAGATCATCTTTGACGGTGAATTCTTGAAGAGGGGTGGTAGCTGCAGAGGGAAATACAATGTGTGGGAAGTTCTTTAAACATTCCCCATGGTTTTACAATCATCCCATTATATTTATATATTTATTCATATTTACAGACATCGCCATGGAGCACTGCACTTTAACAAATGCAAAGAACTTGCCAACAATGCATGGCGTATGCAAAGGATTGCAATCTGATATTTCCATTAAGCTTTGTGCACTCAGTATGTTTACTTGCTCCTGGAGTTCCTATTCTGTTTTTAGGGGACAGTTTGCTGTATTAGCTATTTTATTATGGAGAAACTCCCATTAACCAGACCTTGAAAGGACCCTGGCAGCAGAGCATTAAGTGTATGTATACTTTACAAATTTGCATGTAATCCTACAGTTTGTTGTATTGACAGAATCATGAAGTGATTTCAAATAAGTAGCTCATTGCCTGCTGATGTTCATCCTGAGTAGTTTTTCTTGGTAGTTTAGTTTTGTCAGTGGTGGTCTGCTTGTGTTTCTATTCTGAGGGGCAGGAAAGGAGGCCAGTCTATCTTAGACAGAATGGAAATTGAATCGATGTTGTGGGTGCTATGTTGAATCACATATTAACCATCTAGGTGACTGAACGAAATTCCGAAAGTCCTCGGGATGTGTACCTGGTGCATTTGCTAAGTGAAGACTATTACAATTGTACAAGATGAATTATCTTGCAATGTTTAAGTCAAAATTCTTTTGGTTGCAAATTTTATAACATAAATTATATTTTTGAAAAAAGGGTCATTGGACCCAAAACCGTGACTCTGCTTTCTCGCTGTGGACACTGCCAGACCTGCTGAGTTTTTCCAGCAATTTCTGTTTTTGTTTCTGATTTCCAGCATCTGCAATTCAGTTTTTCTGTTTTCTGATTGAGCGACTGCCTTCTTTGATCCAGTTCCTCAGGTCTATTTAGCAGCAATCATAGTATCCCTACGGTGTTGAAGCAGGCCATTCAGCCCAGGCAGCCCACACCAACCCTCTGAACAGCATCTCACCCAGACCCACCCCACCCCTGTAACCTAGACCAATCCACCTAACCTGCACATCTTTGGACTGTGGGAGAAAACCAGACCACCCAGAGGGAACCCACGCAGACAGAGGAAGAATGTGCAAACTCCACACAGTCACCCAAGACTGGAAACAAAATTGGGTCCGTGGCATTGTCAGGCAGTAGCGTTAACCACTGAGCCACTATACAACCTTTGTTTTGCCCTTAATGAATGCTGCGATCTCTCTGAATTTCCTGAATCTATTGACACTCTGATTCCCCACAACCTCACCAGCTGATTCACTCTGCCATCTTATCATATTCCCACCCTACCCACACTGCTGCCCTACAAGCCCTGCCACCGTACTACCGTATCAATTCCAAAAGCACAGTTGACCCTTATAGATTCCTTTAATTGGCTTTAGCTCGAAATCGTCACAATATCGACTGCCATTCTGGCATGAGGCCAACTTGATTTTGGGCCTCCTTACACTAGGCTGGGAAACCATTTGACTTTAAATGGTTATTGTCTGCAGCTCCATGCAGCACAAGATCAGGAACCCAGAAGCTGACCCATTATTGAAGGAGGAACGTTCTGGAATCAAGAATTGTAATGGAGGACTGGTGGATAGGTGCAGAGGGTTACAGTCACCTATATTCCTACTGAGGCTGGTAGAGAGAATGTTGCATGAAATGGTAATTGTCCAAGTCAATGCAGTATGTGAGTTGAAGGTGAAAGTGGAAGTGATGTAACAAAAAACAGAAATTACTGGAAAAGCTTAGCAGGTCTGAAGCATCTATGGATAGAAATTAGAGTTAATGTTTTGGGTCGAATGACCTTTCCTCAAACCTGATGGTAGCTAGGAAAATGTTGGTTTGTATGCAGAAGATAGGGTGGGGGGAAGGGGTAAGGAGTAAATGATAAGTGGTGATAGAGCCCAAACAGAGAGAAAAACAGTTGAACAGACAGGGGAGTGGATAGTGATCAGCCTAGGAGAGTGAATAGCTACTAATGGGGACTATTAGTGGCTAACAATGGATTGTGTGTTATAGTAAACCATATGGTAACAAGTCCTGGTGTGAAGGGATTGGGGTAAGGACATGGGAGAAGATGCCTCAAGCCCTAAAATTATTGACCTCGATATTGAGTACTGAAGGCTGTAGAGTTCCCAAGCAGAAAATGAGGTGCTGTTCTTCCAGCTTGCACTGAGCTTCACTGGAGCACTGCAGAAAGCTTGAGACAGAGATGTTGGCCAGGGAACAAGGTAATGTGTCGCAGTGGCATAACACCACTGGCTCACAGCACCAGCGACTCAGGTTTGATTCCACCCTCGGGCAACTGTCTGTGTGGAGTTTGCATGATCTCCCTGTGTTTATGTGGCCTTCCACTGGGTACTTCAGTTTCGTCCCACTGTCCAAAGATGTGCAAGTTAGGTGGATTGGCCATGCTAAATTGTCCAAAGTGTTCAGGGATATGTAGGTTAGGTGCATTAGCCATGGGAAGTGCAGGGTTACAGGAAAATTTAGGGGGATAGGTCTGGGTGGGATGTTCTTCGGCGGGTCAGTCTGGACTTGTTGGTCTAAACGGCCTGTTTCTCCACTGTTGAAATTCCACTCCATAAAAGTGGCAAGCAACTGGAAGCTCAGGGTCTTTTTTGTGGACAGCTCATAGGTGTTTTGTGAAGTGGTCACCAAGTCTACGTTTCGCTTTCCCAACATACAGGAGACCACATTGTGAGCAGTGAATGCTGTAGACTAAATTGTAGGAAAAGCAGGTAAAGCGCTGGAAGGTGTATTTGGACCCCTGGATACTGAGGAGGGAGGAGGTAAATGGGCAGGTGTTACATCTTCTGTGGTTGCAGGGGAAAGTACCGTGGGTCTGTGTGTGTGGGGGGTGTTGTTGGCAGTGAAGGAGGAGTGGACCAGGATGTACCAGAGGGGATGGTCTCTGCGAAAGGCGCTCAGCGATGGAAGGGAAATGTGTGTCTGGTCGTGGCATCCTACTGGGGGTGTTTAGCTATGCACCAAACCATCATTATCCACAGGGGTGAGGGGCACAGACTTCCTGCAAATAACAAAAAATGTGGATACTGCTCCTATATTACACTCCTATGCACTGTGAAGTACCACATGATCAGACCAGCCGAGTTGATGAGGTGAAAAAGGTGGGTTTGCGCCAATCTCAAGAGTTGACAGATTCGAGGGTAGCAAAACAGCAGATACTGACAAATAAGTTTAATGTTTCCTAATCCTGAAGTTTATGCCTTTGTGATGAAAAAAACCTTTTTGATTTGTTCTTTAACTTCCTCTTTTGTTTTGCCTTGTGGCTGACAGGTGATAATGTGATCTAACCACACACCTTTGTTTTTCTCATGAGCTGAAGACAGCCAGAAAACCTTTGATTTCTTGTTCAAAGAAATCTTCACTAATCACCAACTGCTTCGATGCTGCAGAGTTCACTGGAGTCGCTGTGTGGTGTTTTATTTCAGCCCACCAATGTGGAGATCGTGGGATACAAAGGGAGGAAAAAAACGATGTAATTATTCCCTTTCACAGACAACATTATGACTCTGACAACTACACTTTGTTACTAGTAGATTGATACAGAGGTATAATTTACCTCAAACATTGAAACAACCAATGATTAAACAGCTCTCTGAAGTATTGAATGCACTGTTTCCCTTATTCTTCTGCCATTCAAGCAACTTCTGAGGATCCACCTGTTTGAGAAGAAGCGCTATGTATTGGCCCCAGTTTCTAATTTCAACATTTCTATCTTCCCTTCAGGCTGATCCTGTTCTTTGTACATCAACATATCAAAATAAGTAAAGAGAAAAAGAGATAAAATCAAAGCTTAGGTTTTAACTCCCAGTAGACGTTGTATAGGTAGGAATGGTAACTCCACCCAGACTGCTGCAGCACTACAGCATGAGGCTCAGGTGTATTTGGGGAGCTCCTCTGCACACTGGTAGACCAAGCCTGGCAGCGAGCACTAGATGTGTGCAGTGCTGTGTAGCAGGGCAGAAGCGGCAGCACAGTAGCTAACTCCAGCAGTCAAGTTAAGAGCACAGGAGAGGGGTCGGATAGAATTGCAGTTGTGATGGATAGTCGGTTATGTTCAGAACAAGGATAAACTCATACCTATCCAAAAAGAACCACAACAGAGCCACATTTCTCAGATATTCCTGGTTCTAATGTCCAATTGCTGTCATTTGGCCTGGTAGAGAAGCCATGTCAGCTTTAAGTGGAAAATACACAATGACAACATGGGAGCCCAATATGGGATCTACATAATTAAAGTATACCCTGTAAATGATAAAGTAAAACTCGAGATAGTTACGCTGTCCCTAAAAGGGATACAGACTACAGTCAACAAAATAGTATTGGAATAAATTATGAGGACTTTTTTTATAGATTTAACTTGTATCCCAATGAATATGTCTCAGCATTGCTGCGTGGGCTACAGGTCTGACCCTACGTCACTCTTGCCCCAAATTATCACCTCAGCTACTTTCCACTTTGACTGAAGATTGAAATGGATTGCATTCACAGTGACATAATGTACAAGGCTATCGACAAAAGGGGAAACAAAACTCAAACCACCCTTTTCTTGATTGTCAGCTTTGTTTGCCTACATCAAACTTTGCATAGTCCTTTGGTACATAAACATCAAGTGCAGAGACTCTACCTGTCTCTGATGGGGCCAAGGTTGGGTCTGGCAATGCTGTACAACCTATTCCTTGTGGGAAACCACAAGTCCATCAGGCAGTGGGCTGCATGTAATCTTTATATCCCACTGTCTTTGTGGCCCTGTGAGAGAATGTAGCAATGGATCCTATTGTATGTAAGAAAATAGTCAAAGTAATTTGCTAGAATGACTCATTGCCAGAAATTTCCAACAAGAGCTTAGACCTAGCTTGGCTAGTGATGAGAAGGGCCCACCCTGTCAGACGTTTCTGTGCAACCTGGAGTCTCTCCCAGTGGATCAAGTTGGTTATGGTGGGGAAGAGACCATGGTCCACTCCCTCTGGTATATGCCTTCACAAAGCTGGTCTGGAAAAGATGTAGTGGTTCTGTTAAGGTTCACCTGAAATAGCTTTGTGAAGCAGTATCGTATGTTTGATGTGCTGTTCCCAGAGACACACTCTAAAAGAAATATCTCTGCTGCTGGACGACCATCAACTTGGTGAAAGATGTTCTTTGCCTGTCCAAAACCTATTGCTCTTCCAGTGCAAAGAGTTGTCCATGACCAAGTGGTCCAAACCAGCACTTTCCAAGGTCTAGGACTAGTGGTTAAGGGATGCATTATAATGCTTGGAGCAGCCATTGCAAAGATTCCTTGGCAAAGAACCTTGTCTAAGGTCCACAGGCCATAAGACACCAAGTAGCCGAAATTGTATAAGAATCCTTGGGTAATATCATTGTCATGGAATGTATATTGTAAATATCGTGTGAAATTGCAAACTGTGCGCAAATGCTTACGAGTGCCTTATACATTATGGTGAGAACATAAACTCCAGTGCAATTTAGGTAATGTTCAATTTAAAATGGCACGGAAAGTTATTTTACAATTTTTTAATGAAAACATCATTTTTTTGGAATAAACCCTTTGCAAACAGAATACTGAAGGGTAACTGGTGGTTAAAATGATAAGCAATTTCAATAGTTTAGTTAAAGAGACATTTTTCTCTCATGAGATAATCTAATGTTACATTCAATTTGTTTTGCGAGGTATCTCTGCAGTTACTGAGAAATGGCTCACAAATTAAAACTGAATGTCATGTCCCTAAACTGGGAGTTTGCAACATAAAATTAATAATGTAAGGACATTTGTCAACAAAGGTTATCGACAGGCTAATTCATTTCAATCTAAAAGAATTCTAGAGAGTTTTAACGCCAGAAAAAAAGTCTCTTTAGCAGTTTGAAAATGTGCACCACAATATGAGGAACAAAACTCTTAAACTTGAATAAAACTTAGCTGTTCACTTCTTCAACTAAGGCTGCATAAGGATTCTTAATAAGAGACAGGAATATCCTTTGTCTGGATATATACTAATTATACTACTGAACCCTGTATAAACCATGATCAGTTTGAATCAGGATGTGATTGCTTTCGCTGGGTTTAGTTTCTGCTCCGAGTTATGTTTGAACACCCTGCGAGGTGTATGTAGTGACCTTTCATTTCTGGTGGAAAACAACAGATTTGCAGTAGGACTTTGTACAAGCCTGATGTTAATCTGCAGTTTAACAGTTCAAACTAACATTAAGGTCAAGCAGAGGGAGTTGGTGTTTTCATTTCCTAATAGACTAAATAACTGCACCATTTATATGTCAACATGTTATATAAATCACGCACAAGCAAATTTGCAGTAGAAACATAACAATATACATTTTATTTTAGGCTGGAGACTAATGCAGTCTGTTGAGAATGATATGGATGTGCTTTCCCTCACATTGGAATTAGGTAAAGCAGGATAAACAACCAAAGTGGAAAATGGGAAACCGATCCTGCCAAAGTGAAAGGTGGGCAACAGCAAAATGGCAGATGGTTTTACAACTCACTTGATTGACTTCTCCACAGAAGCTACTTTCCCACCCGAAACAATCTCATCCCCACAGTCTGTTACAAAATGATGCCACAGGCTTTTAAATTGGCGGTTAAGAAATAATCCTGGATCCCCTCAGTGACAAGTATCATATCATTTAAAGTGAACAAATGACAATAGCAGCTGGTCTTATACTACTGAGAAACCTGCAAGTCTGTCGTCATGGGAATTTGTATTTAGTCGTAGCAAATGATAATATGAAAGGACTGTTTGCTGGAAGTGGAGAAAGAGGTCAGTCGACCTTTCTTTCAGGTGACTATTTATAGGACCTAAGGGAGATAGCTGTGGTCGCCTTGTTACTGCTGCCACCCACAATGTTTTCTTTAGAACATTAGCTAAGAAACTGATCTCACCTTGACATGGCTCAGATCAGCTTTGATGGAGTCAGAGATTAACTGGACTATTGAAGAATAGACATTACATTGTTTCTTTTGCTGTTTACTCTCTCAGGAAAACAGATTTAGAAGACGAATCAAAAGAAAGGAAAACTGAGGGACGCTTTGTGCGTCCTGGTAACAGCTGAATTTATAAGGTAACATAATCCTGTCCTCTTATTCCTCTAACTGCCCCAACAATTTATTACAGCGCCAATATAATTTTGCATATTTTGCCAGTAAAGTTACTTTGCATCACTTTTTGTTCTGTGCTGGATCGTCTCTTCCAGTTGCCATACATAGAGTGAGATTTTTAAGTGTTGAATTGAAAACAATCATGGGGAAAATTGCATGTTACTCTTTTAATTACTGGTTTAAAAAGTTTTAAAACAAAATGATTGCTAACTACTGACTTGTTTGCCTGATCCTGGAGATAAAATTGGATTCTGTTAAAAATGTTTTACTAATGTTAATGAGTGAAAATGTTAAGCGTTGCTACCACGTTTATATAGCACTTTTAGCCCAAGCCCCATAGGACAGTACACGTGGTTCCACAGGATCAGTACAAACCAAGGTAAGAAATGAGTCACACATGGAGATATTAGGTGAAGAAATGTTTAGTCAAAGAGAAGCATCTTAAGGAAAGTCTTAAAGAAGGAAAGTGAGGTTAGAGGTAGGAACAATTTCCAGTAATTTGAAAGTAAACAAATGAAGGTGCAGACTCTAAAAGTGAAACAATTAATACATGTACACATGAGATCAGAATTAGAGGAATGTAGATATCGCATAGGCTGGGGATCACAGAGAGAAGGTGGGTGAGTACTTTAATAGTTTTTACCATGGTTCAATATGCTACTGTGATGATTTGAAATCCATTTCTATACATTCCCAGAATTCGGGTGTCTACATATACATGCTCAGAGATGGTTTCCTTTTCTTTAGGTCACTACTTATCTTGATCTCCAACATCCCTTACCCTGGAGTAAAGTTCCCATACTCTCTTCAGTGCTGTAATCTTATTTCCATCAACATGTTACAGGTTACTGAGTCTAGTGTAGTGCTGAAGTCCTTCTTGTTACAACCTTCTCTCTGCTCTCATCTTCTGTCTGCTGATGTCAAAGTAACACTGTCAGTCACATTATCTTTTACATTTCCTACAATGAGACCATAGAGTGACTTGCGAACAATCGTTAGTTTTAAAATGTAAATATTGCTTACATGGGAGCCAATGTAAGTGAGCAGACTATTAGGGGAATGGGACTTAGTGAGAAATAAAATAAGAACAGCAAAATTTTGGACTTGAACTTTGGAGATCATAGAATTTGGCACACTAGCCTGGAATATGTTGGAAAAGTCAATTCTAGAGATAGCAAAGGCATGATTGAGGATTTTAATTTATGAGGCTAATTTGAAAAGGATAGCAAGTTTGTGAACAGAATGGCTTAATCTCTAATAAATTAACATCTGTTATAATTGAACAGAATGCCCACAGCATCTTCTATGCTAATTTTTGCCAGAAAATTATAAGCAGAGACTTACTGCCAGAATTAGATCAGATTATGCATATTTCAGAAGGCCCTGCTTGTGCAGATGGCCAAGTGCTGCTTGTCCATTTACAGACTTGCTGAAACTTGTGTAATGAAAGATTTAAGCACACAGACAGCCCAAGGATCTGGAGGCAGGGATTCTTTATTCACTTTTTCCAAGGCTGTCACCCAGCTATTGGTTCAACAAAGTAGATGTGTCCAGCTGTGTTCAGCTGCTTGTTAATCCTGTGAAGCTGAGGATCCCAGATATCCTGTATTTTCTTCTGGCCCCTGATACACCAACCTAGGAGGAACAACCTTGAGCAGATTGGAAGGTCAGTCCCATCAACCTTGCAATTGGTCATTGCCTTTCTTTTCAGCATTTCTCTCTCAGTCCTCTTGGATAGCATCTCGAATACCTGGCTTAGCCTCTGTATTGCTCAGCTAGCCGCTCATTTAAATGGCCACACTCTTCAGAAGGTATGTTGAGGCCGAGGAGATGGTCCCAGGAAGGATTGGGTCTCATTCAAACATGAGATAGCATGGAGAATAGCCTGTGGATGAGTGTGGAGTGTTGCTATAAACATCAATAAGCTCTGGAAGATAGACTACTTTCATTTCAGGGTGTGCAGACAATCATACAAAGCATAATGAGGGTTGAATTGCTCACACACAGGATGTGATGTGGCTCTCGGCACTGCCATAGATCTTGCAAACCTGTTGCACATCCTTGCTCTTGACGTTGCCATTGGTCACTGGTGAATCTGTCATGGAACACCAAAACAGGCAAACTAATCACTTACCAACGTTTTGGATATAGTTGAGGCCTTTTAATGACTGGTGGGAATGACCTTTGTGAGCTTGGTGAAGACATCTGTGACCACGAGGGCATGTTTGATCCTCTTACTGCTGAGGTCAAGGACCAGGCAATCCATTACAAGGACCTCTCGGGGTCTTTTGGCTGGATTGAAGCACACCTCTTACCATTGTGAGAGCCAGTAACACCACTGTCTGGTCAGGGCAGTTGTACTTTTCATTTCTCGATTTCCTGCTTGATCATGGACTGGCTACCAACACTTGACACTTGTGACTTTCCAGAAGGATGGGTTAGCTTCAACTCTCTTGTTGTCTTCAAGCATCCTCCTCATCACTTTCGACACCTCAACAATTTCCATATCCATTTGGACACCCTCAGTAGCTGCCACTGGACTGGTGAATGTTAGGCTTTCCAGCAATGGTGCAGTCAAATGTTTTCTTCATCAATCAGCTGAAATTGACGGAGGTCCTCTTTTTGAGAGAGATGGTAAAGGTGAAACCATACTCGTCACCAGCTCTCTTGTCCCTTAGTTGCTTGTCCCTGTTCAGTTTGAAGCAAGGAAGAGAATGCAGTCAAACAACATCACTTTTTCCAGGGATATGGAGACCCCATCCTACCATTTGGCTTGCTTGTACTCTTAAAACCTTCACTGTACCTTTATCAGGCTATGCCTGTGACCCTGCCAGTGATGCTGTGACCCTGTGTGCAAATAAACACTGCAAACTTCTTTGAACATCTGTACCTCTTTCCAGTATTTCCTGGTTGACTTTCAGGCACAGATTTTCCATCATGAAATGCACCTGCTTGTTTGCATTGAGGCTTCTGAATGCCATATCCAGTTGGGTATCCTCAATCTCATCTTCCATCGCTGGATCAATAGCTGTATCCAGTCCTGCTTTCTAAACTTTGGCAAGGAGAATAGTATCTGATAGAGGTGCATCAGGACACTATTTAAATAATACATTGCAGAAACCTGGAACTACGCAAAGCAGAACAGGAACACTTATACGGGGTCTTCAAAAGAAATGGATTCCCGAAAAGCACAATCAGCTGTTACCTCCAAAACAGATCACAACAGGAAGACAACAACATGACCAGACTCAATAATCACCCTACCATACATCAAGGACTTTTCAGAGATGACCAGAAGATTACTCAGACCCCTAGATATCAGAGTAGCCCACAAACTGACAACCACCCTATGACAGCTACTGACGAACATAAAGGATCCCATACCCAAAACCAGCAAAACTGGGGTATTATACAAAATACCGTGCAAAGACTGTGAGAAACACTACATAGGTCAAATTGGAAGAAAACTGACAGTATGGATACATGAACACCAACTAGCCACAAGAGACATGACTAATTCTCACTTGCCTCACTATACCCAAACAACAAGGAACACAAATTCGACTGGGACAACCCATTGATAACAGCACAAGCCAAACAGAGACTTGCCAGGGAATTCCTGGAGGCCTGGTATTCCAACCAGAACTCCATCAACGAACACATTGAATTAGACACTGTGTGCAAACCGCTGAGAAACAAAACCAGAAGTAATACCAATAACCTCAGCAAACCGAGGCATATAAAAAACAAGCGGGACAGAGCACGGACGCTCCACCGGCGGCGCACTGATGATGTTACCCAGCAGGGTGACGAAACCTTTGCAACCAAACCACCAGCTCAGCGAGCATGTCTACAACCTCAGTATCTGACCAGGAGTACCGCCTCCTTCCTCCACAATATTGAAGGACTTCACACAAGGAGTCATTGCCTGGGTTATTTCAATAGGTCTCATCTTCTCCAAAGCCTAAGTATCCCAGATTCCAGAGCAACTTTAGCCTCCTTCGTGAACATTGCCAGTTTCAACTCCAACACCATCCACTCCATCTCTGGCAGACACCCTCAAGCTTGTCAGCCACGATTGATGCTAATGCTGTGGAATTCTGCTGAATATACCAGAAATGTAATGAGAGATTTAAGCACATAGACAAACCAAAGATCATGAAATGGATTCTTTCTTCCACTAGTGTCAGATAGTTGGCAGAAGTACAGCAGGGTATTTACATGGATTTAAGCCTGTAGTTCACAGGTGGTTGAGGAAAGACTGTCATTTCCTTTCTCAATGAGGCGTCTTCTTCAGTAAAACATCCTTCCCTGTAGAGAGGGTTCCCCTGCTCAGTGACCTTCCTCACCATTGTCATCCGTTGCTGGAAATTCCATTGCACATGCATAAGGCAAGACTTTGACATCAATGCGTGGCTGATGAATCCCACCACCCATAACATTTGCAATTGCCTCCCAGGTGTTTTTTTCAGCATTTGAAAATTGGCTAGAAAACAGAACTCAAAATATGAGGTAATTCTTTTTGTGCAACAGTATTATCATTAGCACCAGGTTGATCTGACCGAAATAGCAATGCCTTCATTTTGTATCTTGGGAAAGAAAATGTTTTATTTTAGCTGAACAAAAACATTCACCTCTGAATAATCTTCACTAGATCTCTGGCATACAAAAGACTTTCAAATATTGAGCTTTTAACTTGACTTCCTGTGATTGCATGGCTTTGAAATAATGTTTAAAGACAAGCATAGCTCCACGTTCTCTATGATAAAGACATGCCAAGAGTGGTGTGACCTGGGTTATCCACAGGACTTGCCTTACAGAGGCTATGACACTGTCAGAAAGTACTGCTCGACAATAAATCATTAAAAATTGCATTAGTTGCATAACAGTTGAATCATAGACATGTTACATCTTTATATATCCTCAGTTACTTGCCAAATTGCTTTTCTGCACAATGGGGAAAATCACTATCAAGTAGACAGATTTAGAGCTGCAGTAGGTTGCTATCAGTTTAAGTACAAATAATTCTGCATGACTTCATGATTTTTCCATGAATTGAGATAACTTGAAAACCTCTTTCTCCAGGAACATGAGTTAAACAAATGTATCCCCTTAACCCTTTGTTACTTTTATATATTATAAGCTACGTACCAATATTAAGAAATAAAACAGCTTTACTTCATACACTTAGCAAGGATTTAATGCTGGTTGCATTTCACTCCAGGGACTGCGTGTCATGACTAGTGAATGCAACATCCCTGGCCACAGTCTGCTGCTGGTTTACAAACAGTAATGTACATCTTGGCTTGATCAGTCTTTACTAATTCCATACCAATTACGACAAGAATTCAAAGTTTGCGTGTCACCAGGTCACAGTGAACATGACATACAAAAACAGAAGAGGTTTTCACTGCGAAGAAAGATTTGTATATTAGCTACACATGTTTAAACATAAGTGCTTCCCATTTTATAGCAGACAATGGAAATTCAGGCAGCTCCTGGTATTCTACATAATGTCAGAGCAGGAGGAAAACATCCTATTCACGAAGGTAAATACGGGCATCTATATCACAATGTTGAAACAGCAGAAGTGGGACAGAACTAATGCTTCTAGAAGCGGATATGGCAGGACCGACATGGCTGGAGGCAAAACAACAGTGGAAGTAAACATCAATAACTCTGTTCAGCAGTACAGGATGCTTTGGGTTATATTCTGCTTCTGACCTTTCACAGGTTCAGATTTCCTATAAGGCAGCAACAAGATTTTCTTGGTCATATAAACTTTGCTTTGACATCTAAGAATATGCCAGATGGAAAACTATGGGTGGAATTCAACTCCCAGTCTCCCACATTTCCAGTGTGAAATCAATAATAGAGCTTTATATTTCTCATCATGATTTGCCGCACTCAAGGCTATAATGGTTTAGATGACTTTTAGTTATCCGTGTACAAAATGGAGTGCTTGCATCACATATGATCCATTAAACTGTCCTTTAAAAAGATCTCTGGATGCCATGCAAAAAAAAATTCCGTTGTTTTCAGCTCTATTTTTGCAGGTCCGAGAGGAGAGGGAGGAGTTACTTCTCCTGGATACACAGAAAAAAGTCTGGCATATTGCCAGCGCTTTCGAGGATCTGCCTTGAGGGTCTCTTCTCCCTGGATCTGATCTACTTCCTTCAAAGTAGAAGCCAGCTGATTTCCCATCCTCTCTTATCAGCAAAGCGCAGAGCATCCATTTGCGAACCATAGATTGCTGACCACATTTAGGTGACCCAGTGTAAAGTTTGGTTTGGGCTTCACACCTGCTCCATAGGCAGTGTTCTGTTGATTTTATGCCATTTTTGAGCCCAAGTCAAAATTACTTAGCCTTAACAGTGGGCATACATGTTTCTCTTATTTAAACCTTAGGGGACCTTGTCAGATATGATGAAAGATGGATTTTTTTAGTGACTGGGCATCTTGCCTGCATCCAATCACATGTATGTTTATTTCCACGTCCATTCATTTCAATCAGAGGTTATTAAAATGTGTTCATAACTAGGAACTCACAGTAGCTAAACCCCCAAACCCTTAACCCTAACACAGAGATGAATTGCAATGCTCCTAATGCTGTTCCTATTGAGGTTAACTAATTCACTATAGCCCAGAGCTCACACCTGATGTAGAGTTTACTTTTCAACTTCCCACTTCTGGAGAGTGACTCACACAGGAGTGCATCTTACTAAAGCTAGCAGCATTCTTGCACTGCCGACCATTTTTCATGGCGTGAGTATAGACTTGTTCTTTAAGGTGGGGAGCAATTTCCTGTTGATAATAGCCAGAAGCAGTGCTACTGTCAAAAGCCATTCTTGATCTGACAGTCGCTGCAAATATGAGCAACACCCAGATTATAATCTCCTGCTGTTTCTCTCTGGGTTCAAAGAAAAGGAGAGGGAAGGGAGGGGAGAGGAAAGGAGAGGGGGGTAGGGGAAGGTAGAGAGAGTTGAGGGGATGATGGGGTTGAGAGGCAGAGAGTGAAACTTAGTCATACTTACTGACAATTCCCACATTCTCCAATAACAGAAAAAAGATCGATTAAAAGCTCAAGCCCCTGCAGGTATTATTACGTTTCTGTCTTCTTGACAGGAAACCAACCATGTGGAAGATAATTTTCTGTAATTGCAAATGCATTGTTGATGGCCTGGGAGAAACCAGACCTATAGGCAGACAAAAGGGAAATTAAGTAGTTGGGAGTCAGCCACTGTTAAGTGTGCTCTGCCATAACAAAGGAATCAAGCTTGCGCATTTATACTGGGACATTTAGATTATTAGTAAGGCCATGACCATAGAAGGGTCATTTCTATACCTGTTAAGTTTTCTGAAAAATGCAGTTCTTACTGGATTCACTCCATTAGAAACTGATACTGTAAATGGAGGGAAAGGATTTGGACTCTGGATGATTAAGTGGAGAATAAGGAAAAGTTCCTGAAGACTGAACGGTTTGGACTGATTTTTTGCAACCAATAAGTTTTTTTTTTAATAGTGCTACATACTGAATTTGTTCTTTAATAAAGAGTACCAGAAGTCAGGGAGGGAGTAAGATTTCCACTGGAAAAGTAGGGTGCCAAAGGCTCTTATTTTAATAAAACAAAATGTTTTCATTGTTGCTCAGCAGATGGCATTGTTTACATGACTGATTCCAGCACTGCCCATCTACGGCCAGCATTAGTGAAAAAAAAGTATTTGTCATTATTAAACAATTCTAAAGCATTAAATTTGAATATAAGTTAAAATGTTACTGATGTACTGTAATGTATAAATTATAAAATAGCTTTAATGAGAATCATAATTGACTGACCTTCAGGAGTAATTCTGAAATTATGAGCTCCCATACGTCTTATATTTGCATTTAAATTTGTCATCCCTTGTGCATTCAATGGTTTCTCGACAATTTAAAATTTGTTGGCTTCAGTCATTGTGGTGCTAGTTGGACTGCTGTAAACGTCTGTGTCATATGTTTGAATGTCACAGATTAGTGGAAGAGAAAGCTTCAATTTTCAATTCCTGATTAGTTTCCAGTATCTCCTGTGAGAAATATGTATGTGAAGATGTTAGATGAAAATATGATTGTACTTGGCTGTGACAGCTATATAACTGAAAAATCAAATGAACTCCTGACACCCATTTCCTGAATTTACAAATAAAGGGATCAATTCTGACTTTAGAAAATTTATACTAATTGGGTGATAGGTTTAAAACTGGGGTCTGTAGCTGAAGTTAGTCCTATTCAATCCATTTTCCTTCATAGTGACCTACTACAGGGTGGTGTTAGTGCCTCCCCAGAACAAACAATGGCCTCCTTCCAATGCATTTCAGGATCTTCATGATGCAGTTGGAACCAGGACTGTAGTTTTAAGAGGTAAAACAGAGAGTGTTTGGGTGATGAATGCATGCTCCATCAAGAATCTGCCAGGTAAATGCCCATGAAACCATCTGCCACATCCCAGAATGTGTCACTGCCCTCGGGAGAAAAAGAGGAAAACAAATTATTCTAAAAATATATCAAATCACAAGCTACGCCATCTGTTCTGTCAATGCAATGGCAACCCTATCTATTCAGCACAGTAATGATTTGGGCCCTGTGTCATTGTATAGTTTATTCTCAGTGATGCCACATGTCTTATGTAGCTCACGGCTCTATGACATAATGATATTTATGACATGTCGCCTGAGTGTACCTATGGCAAGGACTAATACCTGCTGTTGTGATTACAGCAATGTTCACGAACATCATTAGAGCTGGTTCTGCGATACACTTGTTCCTTCTTCCATGCAACAAGGCATCTTAGAAATATTTTAAACTTTGTAATTGCAAAATCCATTTTAATCCTTTCCCTTATGTTGAAACAATAGCCTAAATTAAGTTACAAGATTGTCATAAAAAACATTTCATTCATTAATGATTTTCCACTGCCCTCTGAAATTGCTATTCAGTTGTATTTAATATGATGAACTTTTATATTTTAGTATCATTGCCGAAACTGGATTTCAAAACAGAAGTAGATAGATGTTGATTTCTTCTGTAAATAGTTTTCTTTAAAAAAATTCCAGAGAGTCTTTCTGGAATAGTGAACTAAATGCAGCATTTGTCAGAAAGCAAGTGATCGCTGATGTATGCGGTGCTCATGAAAATATGTTTATACTGCTGGGGTTATGTGAAGTAGGGTAAACATTTAAGGGTATTAGCCTTGTTTTCAGTTCAGAAGAATATGTGATTGAGCAATTTTTTAAAAAACAAGTTCAATTCAGAAGACACAAGGGTTATGTTTAGGAGTGAAATTATTTTCTCTCCTATAGGGATTTCAGGGCAGTTCATGTCACCTCAGCAAAAGGGTTTGGTTTCTGAAAATTTCACAGCAAAAACATTTCATTAGAAATCTGCAGGTTATTAGAACTGAGAAAGTTTAGGCTCTCAGCTTTGTGAAAAGTTTACATTGACTTGACAGATTTGTTGAATTGTATTTCACCTTATCAAATGACCTCCACAGAAACAAAATTTTAACATATCTGTTAATTAGAAGCATAAATGGTTAAGTTAAGTATGTCATTTCTCTGAAACAAACACAAACAGTGCTGGAGAGACTCACCAGTTCTGGTCGCAACTGTACAGAGGAACAGAACTAGAGTTTCAAGTGCGATCTGACTCAAAAAAGATTTTCCAGGATGTTGCTGGGAATGGAGGGTTTGGGATGTGAAAATAGTCTGGAGAGACTGGGACCTTTTTCACAGGAGCGTAGAAGGTTTGGGGGTAAGGTTATTGAGGTTTATAAAATCATGAGGGGCATAGATAAGGTGAATGACAAGGGTCTTTTCTCTAGAGTAGGTGAGTTCAAAACTATTGGGTATAATTTTTAAGGTGAGAGGAGAAAGATTTAGAAAGGACATAATGGGCAACTTTTTTTTTACACAGAGAGTGGCTTGTGTGTGAAATGAACAGCCAGAGCAAGTGGTGGATAAAGTTACAGCGAAAACATTTAAAAGACATTTGGTTAAGTTCATGAATAGGAAAGGTTTGGAGGGATGTGGGACAAGTGCAGGCAGGTGGAACCAGTTTAGTTTCAGAACATGGGTGGCATGGACTAGTTGGAATGAAGTGTCTATTTCCATGCTATATGACTCTATGACTTCTTCAGAACGGTCATTTCTTTGATCATGAGCTTCTATAATAGAGAGTGTCAGAGAAAGTTTAAAATCTTGTTTTGCTGTGTGTTTTAGATCTTCTTAACTGTCTTGTTTATTTAAAGAGTTGATACGCTTTGTCTATCATTTTAATATAATAAATGTCTGTTCTATTTTTAAGGAAGATCTACAGCCTTGGGTGGAAATGTTTCGATGATCGACCACCATGTTAACTAAATAAACAAGAAAAAATATATGATCTTTCAAGTCAATTTTCCTTTTGGATCAGCTGAGAATCAAGGAAACGTTAGAGTGGATTTCTATACTGTGGGAAAAGTAAAGTTTAGGCCTTTAGAATTGTTTAGTCAACATAGTTCAGGGGCTGAACGTCAAGGACAGGGTGAAAAGTTTCAAAGGGAAGTATTTTTTAAGCCACCTGAAGAAGCAGATAACACTACCGTGAGGAATTCCTACAGAGATGTCATGGAGCAGACATGACTGACCTCCAACAACCAGGACCATCTTCCTTCGCGTCAGGTATGACTCAAAGCTGGACAAATCCATCCCTGCCAATTACCACCCCATCAGTTTGCTCTCGATCATCGGTAAAGTGATGGAAGGTGTGATTAACACTGCTATCAAGCAGCACCTGCTCAGCAATAACCTGCTCAGTGACGCCCAGTTTGGGTTCCACCAGGGCCACTCATTACAGCCTTGGTTCAAACATGGAGAAAAAGAGCTAAATTCCGGAGTTGAGGCAAAAGTAACAGCCCTTGGCATCAAAGCTGCATTTGACCAAGTGTGGCATCAAAGAGCCCTAGCAAAACTGGAATCAATGGGTATCGGGGGCAAACTCTCCAGTGATTGGAGTACTTGACACAAAGGAAGATAACAAGCATGGGGCTGGATGAACACAGCAGGTCAAGCAGAATCACAGGAGCAGGAAAACTTGACGTTTCGGGCCTAGACCCTTCATCAGAAATGGGGGAGGGGAAGAGGGTTCTGAAATAAATTGGGAGAGAGGGGGAGGCGGATAGAGGATGGATGGAGGAGAGGATAGGTGGAGAGGAGGCAGACAAGTCGAAGAGGCGGGGATGGAGCCAGTAAAGGTGAGTGTAGGTAGGGGGGTGAGGAGGAGATAGGTCAGTCCAGGGAGGACGGACAGGTCAAGGGGGTGGGATGATGTTGGTAGATAGGAGATGGGGGTGTGGCTTGAGGTGAGAGGAAGAACAAGTTAGGGAGGTGGAAATGAGCTGGGCTGGTTTTGGGATGCGGTTGGGGGAGGGGAGATTTTGTAGCTTGTGAAATCCACATTGATGCCATTGGGCTGCAGGGTTCCCAGGCTGAATATGATTTGCTGTTCCTGCAGCCTTCGGGTGGCATCACTGTGGCCGCAACGTCCCCCCCAACAGTGGTCGAGAACGCCCTCGACCGTGTCTCCCGCATTTCCCGGAACACATCCCTCACGCCCTGTCCCCGCAATAATAACCAAAAAAGAATCCCCCTCGTCCTCACATACCACCCCACCAACCTCCGGATCCAACGCATCATCCTCCGACACTTCCGCCATCTGCAATCAGACCCCACCACCAAAGACATTTTTCCCTCCCCACCCTTATCTGCCTTCCGGAGGGACCACTCCCTCCGCGACTCCCTTGTCCGCTCCATACTCCCCTCCAGCCCCACCACACCCGGCACTTTTCCTTGTAACCGCAGGAAGTGCTACACCTGCCCCCATACCTCCTCCCTCACCCCAATCCCAGGCCCCAAGAAGACATTCCACATCAGGCAGATGTTCACCTGCACATCTGCCAATGTGGTATACTGCATCCGCTGTACCCGTTGTGGCTTTCTCTACATCGGGGAAACCAAGCGGAGGCTTGTGGACCGCTTTGCAGAACACCTGCGCTCAGTTCACAACAAACAACTGCACCTCCCAGTCACGAACCATTTCAACTCCCCCTCCCATTCCTCAGATGACATGTCCATCCTGGGCCTCCTACAATGCCACAGTGATGCCACCCAAAGGCTGCAGGAACAGCAAATCATATTCAGCCTGGGAACCCTGCAGCCCAGTGGCATCAATGTGGATTTCACAAGCTTCAAAATCTCCCCTCCCCCAACCGCATCCCAAAACTAGCCCAGCTCATCTCCACCTCCCTAACCTGTTTTTCCTCTCACCTCAAGCCACACCCCCATCTCCTATCTACCAACATCATCCCGCCCCCTTGACCTGTCCGTCCTCCCTGGACTGACCTATCTCCTCCTCACCCCCCTACCTACACTCACCATTACTGGCTCCATCCCCGCCTCTTCGACTTGTCTGCCTCCTCTCCACCTATCCTCTCCTCCATCCATCCTCTATCCGCCTCCCCCTCTCTCCCTATTTATTTCAGAACCCTCTTCCCCTCCCCCATTTCTGATGAAGGGTTTAGGCCCGAAACGTCAAGTTTTCCTGCTCCTATGATGCTGCTTGACCTGCTGTGTTCATCCAGCCCCATGCTTGTTATCTCGGATTCTCCAGCATCTGCAGTACCTTTTATCTCTGATACAAAGGAAGATGGTTGTGGTTTTTGGAGGGCAGTCATCTCAGCTGCAGGACATCTCTGCAGGAGTTCCTCAGGGTAGTGCCCTTTGCCCAAATATTTTCAGCTGCTTCATCAATAACCTTCCCTCCATCATAAGGTCAGAAGTGGGGATGTTTGCCGATGATTGCATAATGTTCAGCACCATTTGCGGCTCCTCAGATACTGAAGCAGTCTATGCAACAAGGGCTGGACAATATCCAGGCTTGATCTGACACGTAGCAAGTGACATTCACACCACACAAATGCCAGGCTATGATCATCACCAATAAGAGACTATCTAACCACCATCCCTTGACATTCAATGGTGTTACCATCACTGAATCCCCCGCTATAAACATCCTGGGGGTTATCATGGACTAGAAACTCAACTGGACTCACCACATACACAAAGTGGCTACAAGAGCAGGTGTGACTCTAGGAATACTGCTGCGAGTAACTCACCTCCTGACTCCCTAAAGCTTGCCCCACCGTCTACAAGGCACAAGTTAGGAGTGTGATGGAGCACCTCATATTCTGCCTTGGGATCCTATAGCCTACAGCCTGATGACCTAAACATGGAATTCACCAGTTTCAAAACCTCCCCACACCTGGCCTCATCCCTGTCCAACCCTCCCTCTCATCCCCGCCTCTTTGACCTGACACAACCTGTCCATCTTCTCTCCCACACATCCGCTCCTCCCACCTTACTGACCAATCCCCACCAATCCCTACTTGCACTCCCCTATCACCATCCCACCTACCTTCCCCAACCCTACTCCTCCTCTCTTTACTTGTTTCCCAGCTCCCTTCCCCGTCCCCATTTCTGAAGAAGGAGCCCGACCAGAAAAATCAACTTTCCCGCACCTCTGATGCTGCCTGGCCCGTTCCTCCAACTCCACACCTTGTTATCTCAACATCCTGGTAAACCTCTTTTGCACCGCTCCAAAGTCTCAACATTGTTTCTATAGTGTGACAACTATATCTTCACACAATACTCTATATGTGGCCTAACTAAGGTCTTGTATAGCTGCAAAATGACTTGCCAACTTTTATACTTAATGTCCCAATCAATGAAGGCAAGCCGGCTGTATGCCTTCTTTATCAACTTATGAAGTTGTGTCAGTACTTTCAGGGAGCTATGAACTTGCACTCTCCACAACTACACCCCATCCACTATGACAAAGCCCATTTTGTATTCAATTTACCAACTCACTGTCGATTCCATGTGGCTTAATGTTCTGGACCAGCCTACCATGAGGGACCTTGTCAAATGCTTTAGTAAAATCTATGAAGGCAACATCCACTGCTCCACCCTTTTCCATTATCTTCATCAATTCAAAAAATTCAATCAAGTTTGTGAGACACGACCTCCCCACAAAATACCATACTGACTGTCTCTAATAAGACCATTCCTTTTTTCCCAAATGTAAGGCATGGTGGCTCAGTGGTTAGCATTGCTGCTTCACAACACCAGGGACCCGGGTTCGATCCCATCTGCGGGTGCAGTCTATAGTGCTCTTCTGTGTGGAGTTTGCACATTCTCCCTGTGTCTGCATGGGTTCCTGCTGGGTGCTCCGGTTTCCTCCCACAGTACAAAGATATGCAGGCTAGGTGGTTGGCCGTGCCAAATTTCCCATAGTATTCAGGGATGTGTGGGTTAGGTGTGTTAGCCATTGGAAATGCAGGGTTACAAGGCAAAGGATAGGGGAATGGGTCTGGGTGGGATGCTCTTCTCAAGGTCAGTGTGGACTTGCCAAGCTGAATGGCCTGTTTTCACACTGTAGGGATTCTGACTCTATGAAATCCTGTCCCTTAGAATCTTCTGCAATAATTTGCCTAGCGCTGACATAAGGCTCACTGGCCTATAATTTCCTGGATTATTCCTATTACCCTTCTTAAACAAAGGAACAATTTTCCAGCCTGCTGGGACCTTGTTTGTGGCTATAAAGAAGACAAAGATCTCAGTAAAGACCCCAGCAATCTCCTCCCTTGCCTTCCTCAGTATCCTGGGATAGATCTCATCAGGCCACGGGGACTTACCTGACTTAATGTTTTTCAAGACACCCAACACCTTATCTTTGTTAATATCGACAGGCCCTAGAATATCAACATACCCCTCGTTAATGTTACCATCAAACATGTTGTTCCCTTTGATGACTACCGTTGTAAGTACTTCTTAAGCGCTTCATCCTCCTTCTCTGGCCTCACTCATAAATTCCGTCCTTTGTCCTCGAGTGGGCATACCCTTTCCCTAGCTACCCTTCTTGTTCTTAACATACGTATAAAATGCCTTGGGATTCTCCTAATCCTACATGCCAAGAATAGTTTATGGCCCCTTTTAGCTTTCCTAATTCCTTGTTTAAGTTTCTTCATGCTTCCTTGATATTCCTCAAGGGACTTGTTCTGATTTCAGTTTCCCAAAGTTTACATATGCTTCCTTGTTTTTTGACTAAACTTTCAGTATCTCTTGTCATCCGGGGCTCCCAAATCTTGCCATCCTTATCTTTCATGCCCATGGGAACATACCGGTCCTTAACTCCTATCAACTAGCCTTTGAAAGGCTCTTACATGCCAGATGTTGATTTACCCTCAAATAGCCATCCGCAATCTAATTTCTCCAGTCTTGCTTAATACCATTGTAATTGCCTTTCCTCCAGTTTAGCACTTTCCAGCAAGGACCAGTTCTACCCTTATGCAAAACTACCTTAAAACAAATGGAATAATGGTCACTGTTCACAAAATACTCCCCCATTGAAACTTCAATCACCTGGCCAGGCTCATTCTCCAACGTGTGGCCACTTTTCTAGTCAGACAATTTTCATGTTGTTTCAAGAAACCCTCCTGGATGCACCTAACAAATAATAATTGGGAAAGTTAAAATCACCCACTTCAATAACCCTGTGTTTTTACATCTTTCCATAATCAGTACACATATCTGCACCGCCATCTCCCACTGGCTATGGGGAAGCCTACAATATAACCCCATCCTAGTGATTCCTGAATTCTACCCAAATGGCCTCGCTGGATGAACTTTTCAAGATGTCTACACTTAAGTAAGTTCAGCTGTGACATTCGCTTTAATCATTAATGCAACTTCCCCTCCTCTTTTACATCCCTCTATCTCACCTGAAACATCTAAACCCTGGAAATTTGAGCTGCCAGTCCTGCCCTTCTCTCGGCCAAATTTCTGTAATGGCTACAACCCTGCAGTCGCATTGACCTGATTGAAGCTTTAAGTCCCTCTGCCTTATCTGTTATACTCCTTGTTGAAAATAAATACACTTCAGAATGCCAGTCTTGCTGTGTTCTTTAACCTGATCCTGCCTGTTCTTTCTCTTAAACTTACTTCGCTTAGCCTCTACCTTCTCTTCGATCACTCCACACGCTGCCTACTATACTGGTTCCTAGGCCCTTGACACACTAGATTAAACCCTTTCTACTGTTACGAGCAAATCTCCCTGCAAGGACATTAGTGCACCTCCAGTTTAGGTGCAACCTGTCCTTCTTGTACAGATCCCTCTGCCCTGGAAGAGATCCCAAAGATCCATATATCTGAAGTCCTTCCTCTTACACCAGCTCTTTAGCCATGCATTCAACAGTATTACCTTTCTATTTCTGGCCTCATTAGCAGGACTAGAAGCCCTGTTTCTCAACTTTCTACTTAACTTCCAAAGTTCCCTTTCATCTCTTTTTCTGCCTATGTCATTAGTACCAATATGGACCATGACTTCTGGATACCCTCCCCTTTCAGAACATCCTGTGTCCGCTCAAAGACATGACCCTGGCACCAGGGAGGCCATACACCATTCAGGAGTCTCGCTCGCAGTCACAGAAACTTCTATCTGTGTCCTTGACTACACAGTCCCCTATTACTACAATTCGTCTGCACTTTGACCTTCCCTATTGTACAGCAGAGCCAGTTGTGGTGCCACTGATCTGTTTGCTTCTGTTGCTTTTCCCTGAGAGGCCAGCCCCCACTCCCCCTAACAATATCCAGACAGTACACTTATTTGAGAGGGGAATAGTCACAGGGGATTCCTGCACTCTCCCTCCTGGCAGTCACCCATTTATCTGGCTGTAACTTTGGTTTGACCACATCCCTGAAATCCCTGTCTATAAAATCTCTGCCTCTGGTTTGCTCCTCAGTGAGTCTAAATGTGACTCCAACCGACTCACATGGTCTGAGAGGAGCTGCAGGCAGACACACTTCCTACAGACATCATTGTCGGGGCATTTAACTTCCCCCTAATCTCCCACATCTCACAGGAGGAGCATACCACTCCACTAACTGTTATTAGTACCCCTCTAAGAACTACTGCATTAAAAGAAAAGGATAGACCTACCTTGCCATAACTAATACTGCTCACTCTCCTCAGTGAAGCCCAGTGCTCAAAAAAACCAGTACTTTGACCTCACAGCTCCTCTTCAAAATGGCTGCATCTGTTCTCGCTTGCCTCCCGTTATGTGTTATCGGTTGGAAGGAAAAAACTTTGCCCAAGGCACTATGTTTCAAATGGAATCCATTTAAAATACAAACACAAAGAATAACTGGCGTTACTTTAACTCTATTGAAATGCTTAATAGGATAATACACGATTTAACCACTAGTCATCGACTGTTCCAATATAAGTAGCATGCCATAAACAGACCCTTGGTAAGGCAATTTTGCAAACCTGTTTTATTCTCATGCGCTGTCTTCTCACTCTAGCAGCTGAGACAGAGCTAGCAGAAACCATCTCACCAACTGAAAACAAAACTAAAAACCTTGCATTTGTGTGAGCCCTGACTTCACCCACTCATGATTCTTTTATTGTATTCAGAAGAAAAACACCCAGGGATAACTCCAAGCGATTTACCAACAGTCTTTCTGAAGGAGACATCCCAGCACCACCGTGGCATCATCTCTATGCAAGAGAAACAGAACTTTTAAAGGAACAGTACCATCACAAGATAACACTGTATCTTATGTAGTGTTGACATAATATACCAGTTTTAAGCCAGGTAAATTGTTATCTTACTGTTCTGTAATAACTATATTTTATTACTCAAGCACATAACTCTTCTGCTGAAGGCTTAGTATGGTTAATCCTTCACCACTTCATGCTAGTAAACCCTGTAGACTAGTATTACAAGACATTTTGTGGCAGAACATGTGTCAACTGCATGTGTCTCTTACAAAATGCATGAGAAAATATTACTCACTCACTGCTGCATTTCATGATTATTGTGCAATAGAATCTTTCAAACATGTTCAGAGAAGGGAATTGGAAATATTGAATCTCTAATTATCTTTAAACATATCAATAAAAGTGGAAAATGAGACAAAGTTTCTCTTTCCTAGTATTTTCTCTGATTTATTCAATACACTCTACAAGATTACAACAGCAAATGCACAGTTACTACAATGATTATGATAACTGTGCAAGATTAACTGATGATACTATTGAGCATGGTGGTGGACTTTTGTTATTCTTTCCAACTTCTTGCCATACCGTGATCAGAGGTAAGTTTCCAATTCCAAGAACTCAGGAAGATCAATAATATTGTGAAGGTTTTGTAAACTCAGCTCACTGCTGAATCCGGAAGTTTATTTATTCAAAATTGCAAAATTCTGGCTTGCATGACAAAAAATGTTGGCCCGGAGATGAGCAATGTTTATTGCAAATCTTAACTTCTAGTACGCACATCTCGCTGTGAAGAATGCACTTTAAAATGTTGCTAGATTTTTTCCTAAATTATAATGTGCTGCATTGGAGAAATTGACAGTCAGCTACAGTTAAAGTGTTGAACAGATGCCACATTTACCATCCAGAAGTATTGAACAATTGTAGTGAAAGAAACCGTAACTTCTTAGTAATCTTTAAACTACGACACTACTTTGTATCAAACATTGATGTCATGCTAACAAATACATATGTTCAAGTCAGAAGGATTTTATTTCTGTAGTGAACAATGGGTATCCTGCGTGGGATCTCTCAGTTATGCACACACTCATTTAAAATATACACGAATGACTTGGATGAGGAAGCTCAGTGTGCTGTGGCAAATTTGCAGATGAGACAAAATAGTGGGAAGGCAAGTCTTGAGGATGATACAGAGAGTCTGCAGAGGGATAGAGAAAGGTTAAGCAAGTGGGCAAAATCTTGATAGATGGAATGTAATGAGGGGGAATGTGAGGTTATGCACTTTGGCAGGAAGAAGTGCTGAGTATTATTGTGTGCAGTCTGGTTGCTATACTGTAGGAAGGATGGAGAGGCTTTGGAGAGGATGCAAAAATCCAGGATGTTGCCTGGATTGAAGTGCATTAGCTATCAGGAGAAGTTGGATTGTTTTCATTAGGGAGTCGGAGGCTGAGGGGCAACCTAATATAAAGTGATGAGAGGCCTGGATAGGGTGGATAGTTGGAGTCATACTCCCAGGGTGGAAATGTCATATACCAGGGGTCATAGGTTTAAGGTGAGAGGACGAACGTTTAAATAAGATGAGTTAGGAAAGTTTTTTAAACAGTGTCTGATAGGCACCTGGAATGCAGGGGAGGTGGTAAAAGCAGACATATTGGCAAAGTTAAGAGGCATTTAGACAGACAGCTATACGGGCCGGAAATAGAAGGATATGGAACATGTGCAGGCAGATGGAATCAGTTTAGAAGGGCATCATGGCCAGCACTAACATGGTGGGCTGAAGGGTCTGTTACTGTGCTGTACTGTCCTACATTGTATTCTATGGGAAAAGGTAGGGAAGTCAGAGTTGTCGGTTATCAGCTCAGCCATGATCTCATTGAATGGTGGAGCAGACTCAATGGGCTGAATGGCCTAGTCCTGCTGCTATGTCTTGTGCACCTATCATCTTGAAAGCATCAGGACAGCGTCCAATACCTTCTGAGCAACGTCACATAGGTTCATTTCATTTCCCGAGGATGAAGTAATGACAATTTTGTGCAACACTTTGACCGATGTGCTGTGCAGGTTAAATGTAACTCATGCTACTAGAGCCGTGGTGGAGCTGACGATAGGATGACTGAAGATGCAATCCCCTGCTTGGACCAATTGGGGGTGGGAGGGTCCTGCAGCATAGTGAGGACAGAGTGTGCCACATCATCCTGGTATGTTATGCTCTACACAATTGGAAATGGCAGTGAGACAATGTGTTGGATGGAGAGAATCTGGGGAAATGGGAGCAAGTGTTTTGAGGAGGAGAATGAGGACATCAGGGAGGAGGAAGCTGCAGCGGCTGCTACAAGATAGACAGGAAGTTATTGACATCCAGTTCCAACTAACAGAGAGCTGGGTGCAGCACACAATCATTGACTATAAAATAATCTTTGGGCATGGTGCCAAAATCTTGTGGCATTGTCAAGGCAAAGTTCAGTCTCTCATAGAATCCCTGAAATGTGGAGGCAGGCCATTCAGCCCACACCAACCCTCCAAAAAAATCCCACCCTATAACTGTTCATTTCCTATGACTGATCCACCTAACCTATAGACTCTGGGCAATTTAGCATGGCCAATCCAGCTAAACTGCACATCTTGGGACTGTGGAAGGCCAGCAGAACACCCGGAGGAAATTCTCACAGACAGAGGGAAAATATGCAGAGATAGTAGGAACTACAGATGCTGGAAAATCTGAGATAACAAGGTGTAAAGCTGGATGAACACAGCAGGCCGAGCAGCATCGGAGGAGCAGGAAAGCTGACGTTTCGGGCCTAGACCCTGCTTCAGAAA
>JAHRHZ010000012.1:65936439-66020441 GCA_024137785.1 Ginglymostoma cirratum
ATTTTACTGCAGCACATTAATGTGATGTCTGACATGGACTTTGTGTGTGTTAAAGTGCTCTGTCATGTTCTGTAATGAATAGCTGTTTACAGTTTTTCTTATGGACGTAAGGGGCAAAAATTAGTTTTCTGAGGGTGGATTCTGGCGGTGGATCCACAAGGGGTAGCATTTTTGGTAGCAACAGATAGTTTGCTAACTGCAATTATGCAGCAGCAGGCCAATAAATGTGGAGAAGGTATGGGGCCCAGTCAATTATATGGCAGCGCAGATAAAATAACTCAAACCACTGTCAATTGATGGGGTGAGATGTCCGGATGCCATTTCTAAGCTGCACCAGGATGTACCTACAGATATTACAAGGAGTACATATGAACAACAGAACAAGAGGAATCCATTCAGCCCTTCAAGCCTGATCTGCCAATCAATAAGATAAAGTAAGCATTCTGCATTCTCAGAACCAGAGATAGGGCTGTGAAAGACAGAACCCAAAGTAGTAAAGCTGTTGCATCTAGGACCCACTGGAGGTGCACTGCGGAAATTCACCAGGGCTCATTAGACAAACCCAGAACCACTACTGTCTTGAAGGACAAGGACTGCATGGACACAACACTACATGCATGTTCCCATCCAAACCCTTCACCATCCTGACTTAGAAATATATTGCTGTTCTTTCACTGTCACTTCGTCAAAATCATGGAAACCCTCTCAACTGGTGTTGTGGATCGACTTACACCAAAAGAACTGATTCAAGAAGGCAGCTCACCACCACAGGGATCTGACCACCCTACCGAGCAAAGGAAGCCTGGATGGATGAGGTAAGCAGCTGTGGAGTACAGTAAGAGGGGAGTGGCCTACTGCAAGGATGAGTTTGAATGAATGGCATGTGCATTGTGGTTGTAGGGTAGGCCAGAAGTGAAGGGCCAATCACTTCTTTGGGATCATGAGGGTGAATATACCTGTCCCCTGTTGCTGTATAAGAGTGACCTGCATCTGCATCTCAGTGTTAGTGTTTTCCATGAACCATGACAATGAGGGAAACACACAGGGGCCCATCATGGGACCAAGGGCTGCAAGTGCTCAAGGTCCCATGCCCTGGAGACTCATTCTTTCCTTCTGATTTCACAAGAGGCACCACAAGATGTGGAAAATGGCAAAGGCAGGAGCAGGAGGAGATTATCTGATCCTTGACCCCCACTGCGATAGAGACACTCAAGTTCATCAGGTAGCAGGACAGTTGTATCACTTTCAGTGTCAAGTCTAGAACGATGGGTGAAGAGAGGGAGAAGGACCAGGCTTTGTCACCACCTCTGGGCCCAAATGAAGATCACTCCACCCATGGTTAGGGGTAAGGCACTGGAGGATAGATGATGTAACTGTGCATGTTTGTACTTGCTGGTATGTGCTTGGGGAGGGATGAGTGACTGCCACTGAAGGACTTCAGACACCTTCTGAGAAAGACAGTGCCTCAGGGGACATAGCACCACATCTTTTCATCACACCAGTGCAGAAGTGAGTGGGCATGATCTTGGGGCCATATTCTGATGAGCACCCACCAGAAAGGCAGACCAGTTGATGAAGGCTGTGATAGCTGTGAGTCTTCATTCAGGCTATAGATTCTGTTGTTGCTCAGGCATGTGAGCACATGGCTTCACCCCAGGACAGGTTTGCGAACATCATGGAGAGCCACAAATACAGCAATGCCGGGTGTGGCTGCTAACCGACAGACCATTGATATAGCCAGAAGATGAGTGCAGCAATTGGCCAGTGAGAGCTGAGCAGTCTGCCTGGTTACATCTTCAGGTGCACCTTCATCCTTAGAAAGCTGGAAGATGCCATTGCAAACAGGGAGGCCCAGGTCTTGCAAAAAGGCTGCTCTTAAGCTTCTCTGACGGTGGAGCTCCATAGCCTCTCTACTAGTGACACAAACACCTCCAGTAGTAGCTGCCCACTTAGGAGGTTTCCACACTGCTACAGCCACCCCTCAGTTTTCCAGGACCTGCTTTGTGTCGGATAACCAGAGGATGGACCACAGACATTGCAATCCACAGGATATGAAGATCAGCAGCTTGCATCCACCTCAGCTGCTGATGCTAGGAATGCACATTATCACAGCACATGGTAATACATTAAAAAGAGCACTTAGACGCACCAGAGTAGCATGATATGTATCCCTTTGCTGCAATATATTGTTCATGTAGAAATAGTGCGTGGAACTTCAAGGAGTTCAAGACATACATGGGCTGGACACAATTCAGTGCAAACTGTTAACTTTTACTACCTATAAACTACGTTCGTAAAAAATGGTAGCAATGCCTTCTTCTATCAGGTCTTAATCCCAGGTGATCCAGCATCATCATGACAAAACTCCTGAGGCAAATTCTCAGTGGCTACTATGAGTGTATTGGGTATAATTCATCCTTTACTCCACTATTGGAGTTTGTGTATGATGAAACAGTGTTTGTACTTTCACTATTGTATTCTTCATAGTTCATTCTGTTCTTTGGGCTGTAGCTGATGTGTTTGGTTATATTCTGCTAAGGTTGCTGCACAGCCTGAAGGTTTTTCTGCCAGTAGGACAGGATACCACCGCCAATTGAGTTTTGGGTTAGTTGCTGCCTTGGGATTTCCTCTTCTTGCATTCTCTCTCTACCTCTGATATGTAGTAGTTTTCAATGAGGCCACAATATATCTATTTGCTTCTGGCAGGTGTAGCGATCCTGGGCAATTTCAACATCCAGGACTCAATTTCAATATCAAATTCCCAAGTGAAGCATTCAGAGTGTCCTTGAAGCGTTTCCTTTCACAACCCCCTCCGTAGAATATTCTTATTGGTAAGCAAGTGTCAGATATTCTGACATGATTAGCCCAATTCAGTTGTAACTGCTTCAATATGCAGTGAGTCCTTGGCATGTCAACTTGGATGAAGGCTTCAGTGGCAATTCCTGCCATCTGATCTCCACGAGCTTTCCAAAAGGCGACTCCTTGGATTTACATTGGCAGACAGCCCCAGTCAACCTTGCAGTGAACACAGTTGGCAGGATGATTGCTCTATACCCTTTTAGATTGACAGGCAGACTTATTCTTCTTCGTTCCCACAATGATGCTTGAAGTCTGCTGAAGGCCACACTTGCCTTGGCCCTTCTTGCGTGTATCTCATCAACATAGTCAGCTCGAGATGTTGTGTTCCTGAAATAAGTAAACCTATGTATAACTAGCAGGTTTGGGTCATACATAGACAATTGGCTCTTAAGATAGGGCTTTTCTGGAGCACAGTGGTATATTTGTCAGTTTTCTTCATGCTGAATACAAAGCTTAAGTTGCTGTATTCCTGAGATGCATGGTTGTTAACTGTTAAATCTAAATCAGGTTTCCAACTGCAATGTGAGTGTCTGATTAAAATATCAGAAAGGAAGCGTCCTGCAGTTTTGCACCAGGACTCATGCACCTTACTTAATCCATTTCTGTAAAAGTGGAGGTAGGTGTTCTTGTGACAACTTAAGGTTACTTCTCACAATTTAAAATTTTTAACCCTCCCTCAGCCCAATAACTCTCTCAGTATTGATGCCCATATGTTTGTCATATGCTATTCTAAGACAGCACATTTCAAACACGGATTATACATTTATCATGGGCAGCAGTGCACAGAGGGCAGTGGCAGTTCAGCAGCCTATTTTACACTGTACAGCATCATAAACTAGCTACAGCTCAAAAAAAATCCATTCAACCCATTGTCTGTGCTGGTCCTCCAAAGGAGCATTTCACATATTGCTACTCTCCTGCCCTTTCCTCACGTCCCTGCCCATGCCATTTTTCAGAAATTCAATATATTTAGAAAATATAGAAAATTTTACAGCTGAGCAGGAGGCTGTTCTGTCCATGGTATCTGTGCCTACACAGAACGGAAGCACTGAGCCCAATCTCATTTGCAGAACTTTCATCAGATCCCTGGAAATTACAGGAATTCACATGTATATCCAGGCACCTTTAAAATGAGTTGAAAGATTCTGCATCTACTACCCTTTCAGACAATAAATTCCTAGCCCCTACTGACTTCTGTTTGAAAAATCAAGTCCTCATTTTCCCCTGATGTTTCCACCAAACGCTTTAAATTTAAGCCCCTAGTCACTGACCCTTCTGCTAACTAAATTGTGTCTTCCCATCCATTCTAATCAGCTCCCCACAACCTTGCATACATCAATGAAATCTCCCCTCTGCCTCCTCTGTTCCAAGGAAAACAACACCAGCCTATCTAATCATTCCTCATTTTTCCAGTCCTGGCAACATTGTCATCAATCTCTTGCATACCCTCTCTAATGCAGCTTATCTTATATTTTTTGAAGGTAACCAGAACTGGACGCAATACTCAAATTGTGACCTAACTAGTGTTTTATAGAACTACAATATAACTGCCTTGATTTTATATGCTATGCCTTGGCCAACAAAGGAAAGTATTTCATTTGCCTTCTTAATCACTTTATCAACCGTTCTTACAATGGAGATCTATTGACATTCATTCCGAGGTGCCTCACTTTTTCTATATCTCTGAATATCCTCTCATTTATTGTATACTTTTTTGCGTTGTTTTCCCTCTCCAAACGCATCACGTCACACTTCATTGAGCTGAAGTCTATTTATCATTTATCTGCCTCTTCCTGCAGTCTACAGCTTTCCTTTTCACTATCAACCATGCGTACAATTTTTGCAGGTCGATGCTGCTTGGCCTGCTGTGTTCATCCAGCTCTACACCTTGTTATTTCTATACAATTTTTGCGGTGTCTGCAAACTCCTAGTTTGAGAGCTAAATCTCACCTGAAATCAGCGGTGTCAGTTTCTTCAACTTTCATGGACGGTGTCTCTCCACAGGGCCTTGTGAGTTTACTCATGCAATCCTCCCAAGCTCACCTTATTAGATATGTACCTCTTATTGTACCACTCTGTTCCAATACTAGCCCAATTTTTCCACTTGGCATAGTCAGAAGTGCTCAGCAGCCAGGATGCCCCGGATCCCTGGAGCCAGCACCATATTTAAAAGGCTGTTGCACACCCAGTCAAATGCTGACGCTGAAGAGATGCCCTGCACATTTGGAGATGTTTCCTCTGCACATGGCAGACAATGAGAAATTGGCACCCTACTTTGTGGCCAGGAGCCTAGGGGTCCTGGTGCTCAGTGTAGTGCAGAGAAGGGGCATTCTCTTCCCCAGGACTGGCAGAGAAGGCCATGATACCAGAGCCTTCCAACTTAGTCCTGGTTAGTGCAGTTTCCACAGTCCAGAGGAACGGCCACCAGTGTAAGATGAACATAATTGCTGCTTGGCCTGCTGTGTTCATCCAGCTCCACACTTTGTTATCTCATAATTGACATCCTCCTGCCTCACATTCATTCAATCATTGCCATTGTGCTCACCTCCCACCAAGGTTCATACTCTACCACTCTCACTCACTCACCCTTAGTGTCTCGTCACCCCTCATACTTCTAATCCTGTGCTGCCTGCTCCCTCACTCAGGATGCCTCACCACTTCTCCTGTATCAGCACTAACAGCAGCGTAACCCACATTCAATCCTTCCCTTTCTCTCATTCCATAAGAAAATGATTCATAATAGGGCCTAAAGAGCTAAGACAGGTGTTGAGATGTTGGATATTCATGTCCTCATCTCCTTTGAGGAGAGGATCTTGGCACTGGCAGGCATAGGCTGGGATCATTACTGTGAAGATGCAGAAGCCTCTGTGTCCTGGCAACTGAGCAAGTAGCATTATTCTTTGTTATGCTATTCACTTAATAACATCTCCGTAAATTGTTAATCTTCCACAACTTCTATCTTTTGGTGTTCTGTTTTGTAGGTGTAAGCCATGATGGATGTCCATGATCTTCATGGTCAAGAGGGTGGCTTCGCAAGATATCCCCTCTGCCAAACTCTGAGGAAGATGGCATGCATGCCTGAGAGGAAGCGTTGGTAAGGCTGCCTCCTGTGCTCCCCACCAGTTCAGAGACTCACACCTCTGTAGGTGTTTTATTGGGGAGCACCTGCTGATCAGCATTTCACTGCCACACCTCCGCAGCCAGTCAACGAAGAAATGCCCCAGACCACTGGCATTTGGAGCACTGCAGGAAACCAGGTAATCTCTTAACCCCAAGCAGGAGAGGACCCCGTGGTATCAGCAATGAGGGACTTCACACATAATGCACGAGCAAACATGGGCGCAGGAGGCAGGTTTATCATCACCCTGGACAAAATTTTACAAAGGCTGCAGTAACATGATTGGAATCCTGCTGCCTTGGAAATGCAGGTGTCTGGTTATCTCCATGGACAATTTTCTGGCTGCCATGGAAACCTAGGTTCAGCAGTCTCTGAGTCCAATGGATATGTGCAGGGACCTACACTCCACCACTTTAGCCATTGGTGCTTAGCACCAAAAGTAAGGGAACAATGGATCTTGACTTCTCTCTGGTTACCCCTTCCTCATTGACAGACAGGGCAATGCCAGTAGGCACACAGTCGACAGAGGAGCCATACACAAGCCACCCAGAGATGTCTTCTCAGGACACTCCAGAGCCTTCTGGACTTCCCACCCTCACTCTGCCTGTCACCTTCAGCCTCATCTCTGGTGGTTGTTCAAACCAAGGAGTGTGTACCTGCCTTTATGCAGGATATATTCTGTGTGACTGGACCCTCTAGCCACATACTTCCCGAGGGTCACCTGACCAAACCTCCAAGGCCTCAGGCTCCACAATGGGTTGGGTACACTTTGGCTTTGGACCCAGGACTGCACTGAGACATAGTGAGAGGGAAAGGAAGAAGAAAAGCTTCAGAAGATGGATAGATGGTACATCAATTGAAATAAGGTTTCTCATTTGTAAATGTATGTTCACTTTTCACTTTCAGCTATATGCACAAGTCTCTGTCTAGCCACAAATGTAACGTTGAGGGTATACAGCCTGCTCATCTTTAACGCTACACAATGTTGCATATTTCAAGTTAGACTGACTGACCTATTGTTTGCTCTGTATCTCACTGCATTTTTAAACAGAGATACAATGTTAGCAATCTTCCAGTCCTCCAGCATCATGTTTGCATGCTGAGAAAATTAGGAAATAACCCTTTTTGTCAGGCTCACTCCAGTGGCAACAAAAATCGGGCAGAGTGTAAAACATGCTGCTAATTCATTTTACATTACTGCTCATGATGAGTTTGACCCCTGAATTTATTTTCAGATTTGTACACGTTTCTAGTTTGGCAGATATTCCTCCACACACCATGTAGCTATCATTACACTGGTTTGCATTCTTCTTCAGTTTCCCGTCTAACATGGAATCGTGGCAGAGAGCAGAAATCAGGCAATGGTACACCCAGTACTAGTAAAACAGGGTTGTGGAATTTAGTGTCCTTGAAAAAGAAGTACATTTAAAAGAGATATTTTTTGTTGTATGAACTGTGACGAGGTGTTGTTGGCATTCTATAGACAGATCTGTAATGTTATAGCCTGGTTTATGTAAGTGACAATGTAAAATCACTGATGCAAGCTATTATTATAAAAGATAGAGTAAGACTTAAAAATAATTTCTAATGGTTTTCTGGGGGGAGACACAAACAGACTGCAAACTATCATGCCATAAATAATTTCTGGTATTATTTGTTGTGAACAAAAATTTCACTTCAGACATAATCCACACCAATTAATCTATGGTTGCAATGACTGCAAGTGGATAATAGCTTCCATGATGTACTACAGCCTTACTCTCCCAATATTTCAGCTGCCTAAAGTGCATTCATTGTGGTACTGAACATCATAGAACAAGTTTGTTCCTTCATCTGTGCTGATGCTATAGAAATTGGGTGCGAAAGCTACAATGAAGACTAGTACTGAATGGGAAAACAATCATCACAGATTCTTCACAGATAGTAAGAACTGCCGATACTGGAGACAGAGATAATTCAGTGTAGAGCTGGAGGGCAGAGCAGGCCAGGCAGCATCAGAGGAGCAGGAATGTTGACGTTTAGGGTCAGGACTCTTCTTCAGAAAGTGAAGGAGGGTCCCAAGCCGAAACATCAACTTTCCTTCTTCAGAAGGTCTAGGCTCGAAACATCAGCCTTCCTGCTCCTCTGATGCTGCTTGGCCTGCTGTGTTCATCCAGCTCGACACCTTGTTATCACAGATTCTCCAGTATCTGCAGTTCCTATTATCTCTGCTTATTAGTGGGGACTTTATCTAAAAACTAAGATAACAAGGTGTGGGGCTGGATGAACACAGCAGGCCAAGCAGCATCATAGGAGCAGGAAAGCTTGACGTTTCGGGCCTAGACCCTTCATCAGAAAAACTATCTAAAAACTACTTCTGTTTCACAATAAAAAACAAAAGAACTGCAGATGCTGTATGCGAGATAACAAGGCGTGGGGCTGGATGAACACAGCAGGCCAAGCAGCATCATAGGAGCAGGAAAACTTGACGTTTCGGGCCTAGACCCTTCATCAGAAATGGGGGAGGGGAAGAGGGTTCTGAAATAAATAGGGAGAGAGGGGGAGGCGGATAGAGGATGGATAGAGGAGAGGATAGGTGGAGAGGAGGCAGACAAGTCGAAGAGGCGGGGATGGAGCCAGTAAAGGTGAGTGTAGGTTGGGGGGTAGGGAGGAGATGGGTCAGTCCAGGGAGGACGGACAGGTTAAGGGGGCGGGATGATGTTGGTAGATAGGAGATGGGGGTGTGGCTTGATGTGGGAGGAGGGGATAGGTGAGAGGAAAAACAGGTTAGGGAGGTGGAGATGAGCTGGGCTGGTTTTGGGATGCGTTTGGGGGAGGGGAGATTTTGAAGCTTGTGAAATCCACATTGATGCCATTGGGCTGCAGGGTTCCCAGGCTGAATTTGATTTGCTGTTCCTGCAACCTTCGGGTGGCATCACTGTGGCATTGCAGGAGGCCCAGAATGGACATGTCATCTGAGGAATGGGAGGGGGAGTTGAAAAGGTTCGCAACTGGGAGGTGCAGTTGTTTGTTGCGAACTGAGCACAGGTGCTCTGCAAAGCGGTCCCCAAGTCTCTGCTTGGTTTCCCCGATGTAAAGGAAGCCACAACGGGTACAGCGGATGCAGTATACCACATTGACAGATGTGCAGGTGAACATCTGCCTGATGTGGAAAGTCTTCCTGGGGCCTGGGATTGGGGTGAGGGAGGAGGTGTGGGAGCAGGTGTAGCACTTCCTGCGGTTGCAGGGAAAAGTGCCGGGTGTGGTGGGGCTGGAGGGGAGTGTGGAGCGGACAAGGGAGTCGCGGAGGGAGTGGTCCCTCCGGAAGACAGATAAGGGTGGGGAGGGAAAAATGTCTTTGGTGGTGGGGTCTGATTGCAGATGGTGGAAGTGTCGGAGGATGATGCGTTGGATCCGGAGGTTGGTGGGGTGGTATGTGAGGACGAGGGGGATTCTTTTTTGGTTATTATTGCAGGGACGGGGCGTGAGGGATGTGTTACGGGAAATGTGGGAGACTCGGTCGAGGGCGTTCTCGATCACTGTGGGGGGGAAGTTGCGGTCCTTGAAGAATGAGGACATCTGGGATGGATGCTGTATGTCAGGAACAAAACCAGAAGTTGCTGGAAAAGCTCAGCAGGTCTGGCAGCAGCTGTGAAGAAAAAAATCAAAGTTAATGTTTCAGGTCTGGTGATCCTTCCTCAGAACTGGTGGTAGCTGGGAAAATGTCAATTTGTATTCAGAAAATAGGGAGGTGGATGGGTTAGGGAGTAAACAATAGGATAGAGCCCAAAGAGAGAGATGAGTATACAGCAGGCCAAGCAGCATCATAGGAGCAGGTGCTGCTTGACCTGCTGTGTTCATCCAGCCCCATGCCTTGTTATCTCGGATTCTCCAGCATCTGCAGTACCTTTTATCTCTGAGAGAGATGAGTAGTTGGATAGACAAAGGAGTTAATTCCCAGCCAGATCGTTATCAACTCCTTTATCTATCCAACTGCTCTTCTCTCTCTTTAGGCTCTATCCTATCGTTTATTCCCTACCCACCCACCTCCCTATTTTCTGCATACAAACTGATGTTTCCCAACTACCAACAGTTCTGAGGAAGGGTCACCAGACCTGAAACTTTAACTCTGATTTTTTCTTCACAGATGCTGCCAGACCTGCTGAGCTTTTCCAGCAACTTCTGTTTTTGTTACTTCTGTTTCACAGTCAGGATGGGAGGATAGTGGGGGAGGGGTGAAGGACATTGTTCGGAGTGTAGTGAGGTCAAATACTTAGCAGTGTGCAGTCAGCTGTTTGTTAAGAATATAGATTTGTTTATGGGACTGCTTAATTTCATTTACTTGTGCCACCTACGTGGAAGCCGCACATTTCATTCAATGTTCAATATTTCCACCAAGTTACTGTTTTCAATTATCTTTCTCATTAGCCTTGACTGCCAGTTCTATGGCCATAAAAAGATTAACATTTTGACAGCACATGGTCAGACTTCCTTTGTTGCAGTTCGACCAGAATACTTTTATATTTCCAGTTTGTCTCTATTGCAAGGTGAATATGTTGTACTTATCTACAGAGACCAATAATTTGTTAAGGACTTGTGGAATCATAGAATCCCTACAGTGCGGAAGCAGGCTATTCAGGCTATCGAGTCCACACTGACCCTCTGAAGAGCCACCCACCCGGATCCACCTCCCTACTGTGTCCCTGTAACCCTGTATTTCCAATGGTTAATCCACCTAGCCTGCACATCCCTGGACATTATGGGCAATTGAACATGGCTGATTCACCTAACCTGCACGTCTTTGGACTGTGGGAGGAAACCGGAGCACCCGGAGGAAACACACGTCAACATGGGGAGAGTCACACAGACAGTCACCCGAGACTGTAATCGAACCAGGTCCCTGACGCTGTGAGGCAGCAGTGCTCACCACTGTGTCACCATGCCGCCACAAATGTACTCTTTGTAATATTTATCATTTGAGAAATTTGTTTGTCTTGTATCACACCTGTGATGCTACACTCAAGATGATTTTCAGATGCACTTAAGTGGGATAACCAAAAGGGTACAGTGGGGCTGTTACGTAAGGTTAAGACGCTCCACTGTAGTTAATGTGTTGTATGATGTTCACTTCATGGCATTGCTTTAACAGATGGTTTTCAGTTTGTACATTTCTTGTAAATTTCAACATGTGACTGTTCTTGGTACAATATACTGTACATTATAAAATATATATACAAAGTATAAACCCCTTTAGTTCTATCAAATTAGTAAGAAAGTAGATGAGTACATCGCAGTTTCTCAGTACTATAGTGAAGTACTCAAATTGAAATGATTGAGGTTTTTATTCACATGAAAGTTAATTATTTGCATAAGAGTCATGGGTAACCGTGATCACATTTATGTTGTGTTACTGCACCATATTTTTGTACCAAACTGTCAAACGCAAGTAGAGTATAAATCACTTGATAAATTATTATCTTCGTTACGATGGCACTAAAGGACATTGTTACAACTGTGAGTTTTAAAGAATGATCTGATTTTGACTGTGTCTTTAATTTGAAGTAAAAATAAGGGGCTCATGTGACCTAACCTGAGTTTGCCAGCAGGTCTAAGGGTTTGGTTGTTAAAGATTGCAAAGGAAGCTAAGAACATTTTCCTGCGAAGAAAATGTAAGATATCACACTTGCTGTCAATGGCAAAGGTAGTAGTGATTTCAGTGAATAGATATGGGTCTCCAGGCCACAGGCAATTGTTAAAAATTTCCGATAGTAAACATAAAGTCTATATTTTGAATTTTCCATTTAATTCCAGGTTTGGATTGAGTTGGGGTGTCAAGGATAACTAGTTAGCATCTCAATCAGGAGACAGGGCTTGTGTTATTCTTGTTACCATGGTAATAGGTTGTGAGATTAGAAGGTACAAAGGAGGTCATTGTGATATTGAGTTACAGGCTTTCCTAAAATATCACAGACAGGTTAGTCTGCCAGGTTCTGCAAGAGGGAGAGCAGCTAAAGACTGAAAGTCTCTCTGGTTCATCATGATGGAATGCTGGCAGAGGCTCATACTGAAATTGAAAACAGAACAGATTCATGGGGAGTTAACACAGGACTGGAAGATTTGAAAAAGGGAGAACCTTCAGTCATACTCGCACAGTTCTAAGGTTAGAAGTCACCAGCTAGGAAAGCAAAAGCACAGAACAGGGTGTAGAGCTGGATGAACACAGCAGGCCAGGCAGCATCAGAGGAGCAGGAAAGCTGATGTTTCGGGTCTGGACCCTTCTTCAGAAATGGGAGAGGAGGAAAGGGACTCTGAAATAAATAGAGAGAGGGGGGAGGCGATGATGGAAGGTGGATAAAGGAGCAGATAGGTAGAGAGAAGACGGACAGATCAAGGAGGTGGGGATGGAGCCAGTAAAGGTGTGTGTAGGTAGGGAGTTGGGGTGGGGGTTGGTCAGTTGAGGGAAGACAGACAGGTTAAGGAGGCGGGGATGAGGCTGGTAGGTAGGAAGTGGGGGTGGGTGTTGGTCAGTGAGGTGGGAGGAGCGGATAGGCGGGAGAAAAGATGGACAGGTCAAGGAGGCGGGGACGAGCTGGGCTGGTTTTGGGATGAGGTCGGGGGTGGGGAGATTTTGAAGCTTGTGAAGTCCACATTGAGACCATTGGGCTGCAGGGATCCCAAGCAAAATATGAGGTGCTGTTCGTGCAGCCTTCGGGTGGCATCGTTGTGGCACTGGAGGAGGCCTAGGATGGACATGTCGTCCAAGGAGTGGGAGGGGGAGTTGAAGTGGTTTGCGACTGGGAGGTGCAGTTGTTTGTCGCAAACCGAGCATAGGTGTTCCGCAAAGCGGTTTCCAAGCCTCCATTTGGTCTCCCCGATGTAGAGGAGGCCACATCGGGAACAGCGGATACAATATACCACATTAGCAGATGTGCATGAATATCTGTTTAATGTGGAAGGTTTTCTTGGGGCCTGGAATGGGGGTGAGGGGGGAGGTGTAGCACCTCCTGCGGTTGCAGGGAAAAGTGCTGGGGGTGGTGGGGCTGGTGGGGAGTGAGGAGCGGACGAGGCAGTCACGGAGAGAGCAAACTCTCCGGGAGGCAGATAAGGGTGGGGAGGAAAAAGTGTCCTTGGTCAGTGGGGTCAGATTGCAGGTGGCGGAAGTGGCGGAGGATGATGCGTTGGATCCAGAGGTTGGTGGGGTGGTACGTGAGGACGAGGGGGGTTCTGTCTTTGTTGTTATTGCGGGGAGGGGGTGTGAGGGCTGAGGTGCGGGAAACGTGAGAGATGCGGTCGAGGACGTTTTCGATCACTGTGGGGGGGAAGTTGCGGTCCTTGAAAAACGAGGACATCTGGGATGTCCGGGAGTGGAATGCCTCATCTTGGGAGCAGATGTGGCGGAGGTGAAGGAATTGGGAATAGGGGATGGCATTCTTGCAGGAAGGTGGGTGGGAGGAGGTGTAGTCTAGGTAGCTGTGGGAGTTGGTGGGCTTGAAATAGATATCAGTTTCCAGGTGGTTGCCAGAGATGGAAATAGAGAGGTCCAGGAAGGAGAGAGAGGTATTGGAGATGGTCCATGTGAACTTAGGGTTGGGGTCAAAGGTGTTAGTAAAGTGGATGAACTATTCGAGCTCCTCGTGGGAGCACGAGGCGGCGCCGATACAGTCATCGATATAACGGAGGAAGAGGTGGGGGATGGGGCCAGTGTAGCTGCGAAAGAGGGATTGTTCCACGTAACCTACAATGAGGCAGGCATAGCTTGGGCCCATGTGGGTACCCATGGCCACCCCCTTTGTCTGTAGGAAGTGGGAAGAGTTGAAGGAGAAGTTGTTAAGGGTAAGGACGAGTTTGGCTAAGCGGATAAGGGTGTCAAAGATGTGGCCTCTCTACATTGGGGAAACCAAGCGGAGGCTTGGAGACCGATTTGCGGAACACCTCTGCTCAGTTCGTGACAAACAACTGCACCTCCCAGTCGCGAGCCACTTCAACTCCCCCTCCCACTCCTTGGACAACATATCCATCCTAGACCTCCTCCAGTGCCACAACGATGCCACCCGAAGGCTGCAAGGACAGCACCTCATATTTTGCTTGGAAACCCTGCAGCCCAATGGTCTCAATGTGGACTTCACAAGCTTCAAAATCTCCCCACCCCCGACCTCATCCCAAAACCAGCCCAGCTCGTCCCCGCCTCCTTGACCTGTCCATCTTTTCTCCCACCTATCCACTCCTCCTACCTCACTGACCAACACCCACCCCCACTTCCTACCTACTAGCCTCATCCCCTCCTCCTTGACCTGTCCGTCCTCCCTCAACTGACCAACCCCCATCCCAACTCCCTACCTACACTCACCTGTACTGGCTCCATCCTCGACTCCTTGACCTGTCCGTCTTCTCTCCACCTATCTGCTCCTTTATCCACCTTCCATCATCGCCTCCCTCCCTCTCTATTTATTTCAGAGTCCATTTCCCCTCCCCCATTTCTGAAGAAGGGTCCAGACCCGAAATGTCAGCTTTTGTGCTCCTCTGATGCTGCTTGGTCTGCTGTGTTCATCCAGTTCTACACCTTGCTATCTCAGATTCTCGAGCATCGGCAGTTCCTACTATCTCTCAAAGAACAGAACAGATCACTTTGAACTGATTCTTGCTGAATTGCGTCAACCTACAACATATGGATTACAGCAGTTCAAGAAGGCAGCACAAAACCTTTGGGTTGAGGTTCAGATCAAGAAAGGAGCAGTCACCTTTTTGGGGCTTTTTTTTTACAGACCCCTTAACAGTTGTAGAGAAGTAGAGAGCGGATTGGGAGGCAGATACTGGAAAGGTACAGAAGCCACAGGGTTGTAGTCATGGGTGACTTCAACTTTCCAAATATTGATTGGAAACATTTTAGTTTAGTTGGAGCAGATTTTGTCGAGTGTGTTCAGGAAGGATTCCTGACACAGTATGTAGATAGACCAACACGAGGAGAGGCCACTTTGGATTTGGTGTTTGGCAATGAACCAAGCCCAGTGTTAGACCTGTTGGTAGGAGAGCATTTTGGCAGTAGCGATCATAACTCTGTTATTTTTACAATAGTCATGGAAAAGGATAGGTACATACAGCAGGGTAAGTTTATAATTGGGGGAAGGGTAATTACAATTCTGTTAGGCAAGAACTGGGTAAATTGGGAACACATGCTGTCAGGGAAGAGCACTATTCAAATGTGGAGATTGTTTAAGGAATGCAAACTGCCTGTGCTTGATATGTTTCTCCCTAGCAGGCAGGGAAGATGTGGTTGAGTGAGGGAACCTTGGTTCTCAAGAGAAGTCGAACGACTGGTTAAGAGGAAGAAGGATGCTTATGTAAGGTTTAGGAAACAAGGAACGGAAAAGGCTCTAGAGGGATACAAGTTATCCAGGAAGGAGCTGAAGAAAGAGCTTAGAAGAGCTATAAGGGGGCATGAGAAAACCTTGGCAGATAGGATCAAGGAAAACTCCAAGGCTTTTTATACTTACATGAGGAATAAGAGAATGACCAGAGAAAGGGTAGGGCTGATCAAGGATTGTAAAGGGAGTTTGTGCACGGAGCCTAAAGAGATAGCAGAGGTCCTTAATGAATACTTTTCTTCGGTATTCACAACTGAGAGGGACCTAGTTGTAGACGAGGACAGTGTGAAACAGGCTGGGAGGCTAGAGAAGGTTGATGTTAGTAAGGAAGATGTGCCAGGAATTTTGAGGAAGTTGAAGATAGATAAGTCCCCCAGGCCTGATGGGATTTATCCAAGGATTCTATGGGAAGCAAGGGAAGAGATCGCAGGGCCTTTGGCAATGATCTTTTCATCCTCACTGTCCACGGGTATAGTGCCGGAAGATTGGATAGAGGCAAACGCCATTCCCTTGTTCAAAAAAGGGAATACGGACAACCCCGGAAATTACAGGCCAGTTAGTCTTACGTCAGTGGTGGGCAAATTATTGGAAAGGGCTCTAAGATATAGGATTTATGATCACTTGGAAAGGCACCGTTTGATTTGTGATAGTCAGCATAGATTTGTGAGGGGTAGATCATGCCTCACAAACCTTATTGAATTCTTTGAAGAGGTGACCAAACACGTGGATGAAGGTAGAGCAGTGGATGTGGTATACATGGATTTAAGTTAGGCGTTTGATAAGTTTCCCCATGCTAGACTCATGCAGAAGGTAAGGAGACATGGGATAGAGGGAAATGTGGCAGATTGGATTCAGAATTGGCTGACCCTTAGAAGAGAAAGGGTGGTAGTGGACGGAAAATATTCAACATGGTGCTCAGTTACAAGGGGTGTACCATAAGGATCTGTCCTGGGTCCTCTTTTATTTGTGATTTTTGTAAATGATTTGGAGGAAGGAGTGGAAGGGTGGATTAGCAAGTTCACGGACGATACGAAGGTGGGTCGTGTTGTGGACAGTGCAGAGGGCTGTTCTAGGTTACAAAGGGACATTGATAAGATGCAGACCTGGGCTGAGAAGTGGCAGATGGAGTTTAATCCTGAAAAGTGTGAGGTGATTCATTTTGGAAGGACAAACTTGAAAGCAGAATACAGGGTTTACGGAAAGACTCTTGGCAGTCTGGAGGAGCAGAGGGTTCTTGAGGTTCATGTTCACAGTTCCTTGAGAGCTGCCACGCAGGTGGATAGAGTTGTTAAGAAGGCGTATGGTGTGTTAGCTTTCATTAGTAGAGGGATCGAGTTCAAGAGCCATGAAGTTATGCTCCAGCTATACAATTGCCTGGTTCGGCCACATCTGGAGTATTGTGTCCAGTTATGGTTGCCTCATTACAGGAATGATGTGGAGGCACTGCAAAATGTGCAGAGGAGATGTGCAAAATGCAAAATGTGCAGAGCAACACCCATGCCCCACAAGAGAATAAATTTAAATGGCTACTTAAAGGCAATGTAACAGATATCAATTAGCAGTAAAACACTGCAGATGCTGGTAATCTGAAGCAAACACAGAGAATGCTGGAGAAACTCAGTAAGTCTGGCAGTACCTTTGGAGACAGAAGAAGAGTCATACAGGACTCAAAATGTTAACTCTGCTTCTCTCTCCACAGCTGCTGAGTTTCGCTAGCATTCTCTGTGTTTGTTTCAAATGCCTGATAGAGGTTTTTCAGTTCTGTTAAAAGTACCTTTATGTGGTATAATATGCAAAATTAGTGTTTAATCAATCATGTTTTAGCTTGTTATAGTAAACATGTGTCAGCTGTTCAACTAGGAATTTCAAATTTCTTTTTAAAAATGTAAAGGCTTCTATGAGGATTAAAACAATATGAAATCGACGATAATTTTCCAATTCACCAAGAGGCTCACTCTCCAAAATTGGATTTCATTTATTGTTAGATTTATCATTTAGATTCACTACAAATACACATACTTATTTTAAAATATGTGAACCTCTGGATGTATTCCACCCTCCTGACTCATTCTGAAGGATCAGTCATATGTTTTCTCTGTCCCTTTTCCTCCAAGGCCTTTAAAGGCCTTTTAAAAAAAACACCTGTACTTGAAACAAAATTGTGTTGTTTGCTATTTGATGCTTCTTGAACACACAGCAATAATTATTTTACATTAATTTAATTTGATTGTGCTAATTTAGTTACTTACTGCATTGTAAGGACTGTAAAAAGATTTGTTGCAAGCATAAAGTGCTGGAGAAACTCAGCAGGTCTGGTAGTATCTGTGCAGAGAAAGCAGAGCTAAAGCTTTGAGTCCGATGATTCTCCTTCAATATTATGATGGGTACAAATAGAAAGGAGGTTCCATGAATGTTTAGAAGTCAAGCTTCAAATCTTTACTCTAAGACGTTAGGATATGATTTAAACTATTTTTACAGGCCCAAATCATGTCTAGGTCAGCTTCATAAATATATTATGAAAAACATGCTACCATGTGCCTGATTTGCTCACAAGCAGGATAACTTCAGGAAGCTTATTTTCACTTGAGGTTTAATGCATACTTCTGGTGTTGGAACAGATGCCATTTGCACCTACTGCAAGCATTAAAATAACAGAGTAGAATAATCTTACCTTTTAAACCAGCATGATCCTGGATGTAGGCAACATGTTTCTGCTGCTTCTCTATATTGATAATCTTGCGCTTTATTTGGCTAGACATAATTCCTAAAAGACTGAAAAACCTACTTTCTGGAAGAGGTCTGCCACTGATCTTTAAAGGTCTCTCAATGCCTGAAGAAAGTGGAAGAATCATGCACCATTCAATGTGTATCACCCTAACTTGCATATTTTAATAACTTACAACTTTTTTTCCTAGAAATGCTGAAAGGTTTCCCTGTAAGGAGATTGGGGCCACCAACCGTATGTAAAAGGTTCTCACTGAGTTTTCAATTTGCCACACATTTTCATTCAAGAAGATGGACAAATAAAAACTATACTTGAATTAATATAGAATGGAAGAAGGTGAATTGGAAAAATAACTTTGATCATTAAACACCCAACTATAATAGCATAGACCTTCGATCAGAGCTAAAGGAATAAAAACTGGCCGAAGAAGGATCATCTTAACATCAGAATCAGGAAGCAAAGACCACAGAACTGACTTTACAGTTTTTTTCTTCCTCTGACAATAATCTGTTTTCTCTGCTTGTGTATATTTGTGTGTATGCCTGTAAGGAGAGTGTATAAAGGGATTAGAATTTTAGTCAGTAGTGTTATATGCCAATGGTTACATCTATTTACTTGTAGCTATAGTCTAATTACTTGTGATAAATAGTAATTCTTTGCTAGTATGAAAACCTGGTCCATGCTTTTTAACAACCTTGGTCTTAAAGTTACATAAATTGAGACGGTGTGCGTAGTTTAGAAATACTTTAACTTTTGGTCTGACTCTGCATATAATGGAGCTTGATTTATGGTGTGCTACTTCGTGGGTTGTAACACAGCCTTCACACATTTGTAGGTTGGGGATTGAAAGATCCCACTTAGTTGCTGGAAGCAGCCAGATCCGTGAGCCATGTCACAGTTTCTACCTGCAGCACATGGACTGCAACAGTTCGAGAAGGCAGCTCATGGGTGACTAGGGAGGGGCCAACCAGCATTGCCCACATTCCATAGGTGAATTAAGAAAAACGCCAGTAGCTGGCATGGTTCTGTGATAGCGTCCCATGACATCCTCAGTCTGTGGCATCAAGGACAATAGATTCGAGGCCTCCTAATCCATCCTGAGGAGGCTTCCAGCTATGACGTCCTCATATGGAGGCTGCTCGGCACCCACTAGAGGTGGCTGCTGGTCCCAGGCCTGTTGCTTCATCTGGTGCTGCTTGATATTTTTTCTGCTGCTTCATTGCACACAGCAAATACAAAGATAATCACTACGGTGGCTAGATCCGTTGGTCACACTTCCAATGAACCTGTGTGGGGGAATTTAAGAAAGAAAAGTTCCTTAGCAATGTGAACTGTCAGCATTCATATCACTCACAGATGACAGTTTACCTAGTCCGTGCAGTGGGACAAGTAGAGCTATTGAACACCTCTACGTGGCTAACTTTGAAATAGGGGCCATACACTGATGAATACAGCAAGTTATGCTCCAATGACACAGTAGGAGATGATAGGTGCTATTTGAGCACTGACGGCTTGACCTCCCACTGCAATATCAGTCAACAGAGGCACAATTGAACATAGGAGCAATATTTGCAGTTCAAGGTGACAGGAAATCAACTTGCTGCCCTTGTGCAGGCTAACAGACCTTGAATTGTTTTTGTGAATTGTGGCCTTTGGTGACACTTTTAAGGTTGTGTGTGATTACCCTGCTTCACAGCTATGGCTATGACCGATCTCAATGATCAATGACGTAATTGAAATCGTTCAAGACCAGCATTTTTCACCCCACACTGTGGGACACTACATGCATTTCACAGGCAGGATGCTATATGCATCAGTTTAGCAACCAATGTTGATTGTGTTGGTGGGTTCCCACAAATCTTCCAAACAATCATTTAGTTAAAAGAAAATGACAGTACACAAAAATCTGCATTAAAATGTATTTATATTGAGATTATAATCCAAAAAAAGGGACATTAGGTAAGTACATTATAGTAGAAGCAGCATTTTGGAATGAATGCAATGAAATGTCTACATAGAGGGCTAATTTCTCATCAAATCCTTCTTAGGTCCAAGAATGATGTATTCTCTTACCATCAGACAGTAGTTTGATAATTACATAAACTAATCCATAAAATTCTACTACTACAATAAAAGATTCAGACTCTCCACAAAGAGAAGGTAAAGTCATTCCCCAATTTTCCCTTATTGAAGTATTCAAATGAATTTTAACATAAGTGTCCCCAAGTGATAAATTGCATGGAATTTTCCAGACTTGCACAAAACTTCAGATGGGTAGGTATGGAAACTTAATACAGCTGAAGGAAAAATATTTTGCTACCCAATGGCAGATATGGGCTGATTTTGACCATTTCTCCATGATAAGTTATTTGACTTTAGACAAATTGCCTGGAAAGGAATACAAGGCAGACAAACAGGAGGCTGGAAGAACACAACAAGCCAGGCAGCATCTGGGGGAAAGCAGAAGTCAACATTTTGGGTACTGCTCTTTTTCAGGACAGGATGTGGGGGTAGGGGGAGCTGCAGCTAAAGGTGGGGAGGTTAGGGTAGCGGAATTGCGGTGATAGGTGGACGCGGGTAGGAGGTACGACCTGGCTGGTTGATGGGAGGGATGAATCCAGTTGGTGGCTGGAAGGGAGGGTCGGTAGGTGGAATGGAAGGGAGGACAGTGGCTGAAAAGGGAGCCGGGGGATGGGTGGGAAGATTATTTGAAATTAGAGAACTCAATGTTAAGACCTCTGGACTGTAGACTGCCCAGGTGGAAGATAAGGTGTTGTTCCTCGAATGTGCATTCTGGAGGAGGCCGAGGATGGACAGGTGGACAGGTCAGAGGGGAAGTTGGGGGGGTGGGAGTGGGGTGCGGGGAGGGAGGTTGAAATGGGCGGTGATCAGGAGGTTAGGCTGGCCATTTTGGGTCAGACCACATCTGAAGCACCGCATGTAATTGATTAGGTTGGAGGAGATGCAAGTGAAACTCTGTCTCACCTGGAAGGACTGTACAGGTTCCTGGATGGAGGTGAGGGAGGTGTTGTATCTTTTACGGTTACAGCGGAAGGTACTGGTTGTGGGGAGGTTGAAGTGGTTGGGGGGACTGTGGCGTGAACTAATGAGTGGCAAGAGGAATGGTCCTTGCGGAAGGCAATGAAGAGTGGGGAGTGGAAGATGTTCTGTGTGGTGGGGTCTACTTGGATTTGGCGGAGGTATTTGAGGATGATACGTTGGATGTGGAGGCTGGTGGGGTGGAAAGTGAGAACAAGGGAGACCCTATCTTTATTATGTTGGGGGGGATGTTTTTGAGCTATAGAGCGGGGAATGGAGGAGGTGTGGTGGAGGACTGTCTGGATGACAGAGGGGGAAAATGAATGTTGTTTGAAATAAGAGGACATCTGGGATGCTTGGGAATGAAACATCTCCTTGTCAGAGCAGATATGATGGAGACGGAGGAATTGGGAAAACGGGGTGGAGTTTTTGCAAGATGCAATGTGGGAGGAGATGTAGTCCAGGTAGCTATGGGAGTCCATGGGTTTTGTAGTAAATTTTGCTCCGTAAACTTTCGCTGGAAATGGAAACCGAGGGGTCAAGAAAGTGGAAGGAGGCATCTGAGACAGACCAAGTAAATTTGAGGGCAGTATAAAAATGAAAAGAACTGCAGATGCTGTAAATCAGGAACAAAAACAGGACTCTTCTGAGGAAGAGTCACTGGACCTAATTCATTTACTCTGATTTTTTCTTCACAGATGTTGCCAGACCTGCTGAGGTCTTCAAGCAACTTCTGTTTGTTTTGTTCTTGAATTTGATGGCGGGGTGGAAGTTGTTAGCGGAGTCGATGAACTGTTTCAGCTGTTTCAGGGTGCAGGATGCAGCATCAATGCAGTCATCCATGTAACAGTGGAAGAGTTGGGGAACAGTACTGGTGTACGTGGGACTGTTCGACATTACCGATAACAAGCAGGCATAGCTGGGGCCAATGCAAGTGCCCATGGCCACCCCCTGGAATTGGAGAAAATGGGAAGAATTGAAGGAAAAGTTATTGAGGGTAAGGACTAATTTGGCAAGGCGGAGGAGGGGAGGGTACTGGATGGGTCCTTGTGGGGTACGAATGTGTAGTAGGATTGCACATCCATGGTAAGATGAAGTGCTGGGGGCCAAGGAACTGGAAGTTTCCGGAGAGGTAGAGAGTGTAGTTTGTATCCCGGATGTAGGTGGGGAGTACCTGGACCAAGGGTGAGAGAATGGAGTTGAGGTAGGAAGAGATGAGTTCAGTGGGGCAGGAGAATGCGGAGATGATGGGTCAGCCAGGGCAGTTGGGCTTGTGGATCTTGAGGAGCAGATAGAACTGGACAGTGCAGGGCTGGGGGACTGTAAGGTTGGAGGAGGTGGAGGGGAGATCACAGGAGGCAATGAGGTGATGGACAATGTGGGAGACGGTGGTTTGATGGGCTACGGGGGAGTCGTGGTCAAGGGGGAACGAGGACGTGGTGTTGGAGAGTTGATGTTCAGCCTCTGCAACATAGAGGTCCGTCCTCCAGACTACCACTGCCCGCCTTTGTCAGCGGGTTAGATAGCGAAACAGGGATTGGTGCAGAAAGAGTGGAGCGCCACATTGCTCACAGGGGGTGAGGTTGGAGTGGGTGAGGGGGGTGGAGAAATCGAGGCGGTTGATGTCACGTTGGCAGTTAGCAACCAAATGGTCCAGGGTGGGTAAAGAGGCCATGAGGGAGTGTCCAAGAGGAGGAGGAGGGTTGGAGGCAGGAGAAGGGGTGCCCGGAGGGTGGTTGGGACGTCAAGAGGAGGAGAAAGGTAAGAGGCAATTGGGCTAGGATGTAAACTCTCCAGGATTCCACTGGAACACTTTAAAGATTAATTTCCTGGACATTGCTGCAAGCCACTCAAGAGAATAATCACAGAGATATTAAAAATCATGTTTTAAAAGGTTTGAAAATGTTTGCTTATTTATTACAAACCTGTGTGACATGTGGCGAGAAAATTTATTTGAGTAGTTGTTGGTCTCGTGTAAATGCTGACCCTTGAATTTTAGCCAAAAATCATTCATTTTCATGTACTCCCAAATAAATTGACTCCTGACTTTTGTCCAAAAAATCCAATCTCTCTGTGCTTGCCACCTGCTCATCACACCCACTCATTCGTAATAGCAGAGAATAACACACCACCGAAGTGAATTGAGAATTAACATTTCGTATCTGGTGACCCTTCCTCAGAACCCTCAGCGGACCTGAAATGTTAACTCTGACTTTTTCTTCGCAGATGCTGCCAGACATGCTGAGCTTTTCCAGCAACTTCTGTTTTTGTTCCTGATTTACAGCATCCGCAGTTCTTTTGGTTTTTGTGGAAGTAAATTTTTCAGCTCTATTTATTTGACCCAAACTGGTGTGTACGAAGCCCATCTTTTAATCTGGCAACACATATCCAGAAGGAACAGCAGATATACAGTCTAGTTTAAGCTTAAAGTCGTGAGATTGCAGAGCAGACAAATAATTGCACAATAGCTAGCATATTCAGATTATTCGAGATGAATGATTGAGATTGGAGAAAATCTCTGCACTGCTCAGGCAGAACCCTAAGAATAAATGTGCAAACAGAGGAATGCCTAGCAAGAGGCCGTAGCAGAAAATGAAGTTGTAAAATATGTCAATGAAACTCGCCAGAATGGATTCTCAGTTTCTCACAAATCTATCTGAACCTTTGCCTTGAAACAAGTAAGAAAATCAAGTATTGTAGAGTTTAAAGCTACCAGATGAAAGCCAACAGCGTACCAAATTTATGGAGAGGAACAATATTTTTACTTCAACAGAAGACCTACGATTTTCACAGCATCTCCCAACAGGACTTAATTATTACATTTCACAGGCTTATAATCAAACATCAACAAAAAGAGAGTCTAGATTGCCCTGCACTAGGAATGTGGATGAGTGAAAAGTTGAGCAACACATGATCGATAAAGTATTGGTGAACACTACTGCTCATGAAAAATATAGATTAACTGCTGTCTTGTCATGTATGTCTGATGCAACAAAGCTTTAGCCAATGGTAATATTCAAGACAAAAGAAAACTCCCAATACACAACTTCCCAATAGGAATAGTCACCACATTAATGAAAAGGATAGATGGATGAGGGTCATTTGAAAATGTGGCTGATGAAGAATTGGAGTTTCCAACCAGGCAGATTTCAGAGAGAAAAGAATCCACTCGTCTGGGTCATGTTCAGATCACACCTTTCCAGAGGTGTTTCTGAAATGAGATTGCAAAACAGTGATATTAGATTGATTCCCAGTTATTTGACCAGCCTTGCTCAACCATTGGATGTCTCTCTCAACAGGTATTTCATGGTTAGGATGGGAAAAAAACTGGAACGACTCACTGCAGCAACCTGGAATTGTGCAAAGCAGAAGAGGAGCACTTAAATGGACTTTTTAAGAGGAATGGAAACCCAAAAAGCACATTCCGCCGTTACCTCCGCAACAGACCACAACAAGAAGACACAAAACGGCCAGACACACTAGTCACCCTACCGTATATCAGTCACATATCAGAAATGACCACAAGACTACTCAGACTCCTAGGTACCAGGGTAGCCCGCAAGCCAACAAACATCCTACGACAGCCACTAACAAACGTAAAGGATCCCATACCCAAAACTAATAAAAGCAATGTAATATACAAAATACCATGCAAGGTCTGTGAGAAATATTACATAGGCCAAGCTGGAAGAAAACTGACACTAAGGATACACGATCACCAACTAGCTACCAAGAGACATGACCAATTCTCACTGGTCTCAATGTACATGGACAAAGTAGGACACAAATTTGACTGGGACAACACATCCATAATAGCACAAACCAAAAAGAGACATGCCAGGGAATTCCTGGAGGCTTGGCATTCCCACCGGAACTCCATCAACAAACACATTGAACCGGACCCAATATGCAAACTACTTAAAAACAGAACCAGAAGTGATGCCAATCACCCCAGCAAAGCAAGGCATATAAATAATAAGTGAGACAGAACACCAATGCTTCACCGGAGGTGAACTGATGATATTACCTAGCAGCGTAATGAAACATCCGCAATCAAACATACCAGCTCAGCGAGCAAGTCTAAAACCTCGTCCACAACCTGACCTCCAAATCTTCTCAAAAACTTTGAACTGAAACTACTGAGTGATAAGAGTTCGGAAGAGAACCACAAAGGGAAGTGCCAACATTAGCACCCAATGTGTGTGGTTTGTAAAGGTCTGGGTTGAAAACAGAATTGAGATTATCATCAAATCATTCAAGAAATAATGGATATCCAACACACTAATTGGCACAGAATATGATTACTTGTGCAACATCATGGCTTCTGATCAAGATACTTTTGATGTTCCACATAATACCACCATTCAAGAAGCAGATTGAGACATTATTTATCTTTGAAAATGAAGAGGAAGGGATATTTTTTATTCATGTTAATTTTAATTCATGGTCAGTTCATTGCCTGCTTCTAAGTAGTAATCTTTATCTATACTGCAGAAACCTGGTTAAAATAATACATTTGTACTTATGGCTTTTGCTTTTGTCTTAGATAATGAGTTTGAGGGAATCTGATGATGACTCAGTTGTTAGCACTGTTGCCTCACAGCGCCAGGGACCTGGATTCAATACCAGGCTTGGGTGAGTGTCTGTGTGGATTTGTACATCCTCCCTGTGTCTGTGTGGGTTTCCTCTGGTTTCTGGTTTCCACCCACAGTCCAAAGATGTGCAGATTAGTTGGATTGGCTGTATTAAATAGCCCTGTATTGTCCGGGGTTGTGCAGGCTGAGTGGGTTAGCCATGGGACATGCAGTGTTACAGGGATTGCGGAGGGAGGGGGGAGGCTGGGGTGCTTTTCAAAGAGTTGGTGCAGACTTGATGGGCCAAATTGTCTCTATCCACATCGTAGGGCTTCTAGTGTACATAACTTAATATCTATCTCCCTTGAAGTTCTTTATTTATACATAAATAAAAATTAAATAATAGAATACATTCTGGTTTCTCTTGTACTACTTTTGAGAGATGATAGGAAAAGTTTCCAATCTGACAACTCTGCATTATCAAAACCATAAAAATATTACTTGTGTAAATATTGACCCAGATCAACTTCCGGCTGGCATGAGTATTAAATACTGCCTAGATAAAAAAAAAGACCTAATTATTTAATTATTTGCCTCTCTGCAAAAACTAACTGACCACCATAGATATACATGATTTGTTGTATGTGGATACACACTGCAGCAGGATCGCTAGCCACTCTCAATTTCTTCAATTCTGCATACAAGAGATTTGGCATACCAGTCCTTGAACGTTGCCAAAACAAAACTCATATATTAACCAAGATATATTTGGTCAGATATTCCACCTCTCATGTACATTGAAGGACAGAACCAGGAAAATGTTGAGCATTTTCTGTCTTCGGTGATCATCTCTTTCAAAAGGCTACTATCAAACAAGGAAATCCAACACTGAATCAGCTGAACTAGTTCAATCTTCTGCAACATGTTTGACAACAATGACTTCTGAAAGTCAACAAAGTGTATAAAATTGTTGTTGCCACTACACTCCTATTCAACAATTACACCTCAACTGTATATCAGCAATACATGCGACACCTGGAGAAAACCCAGCAGTGATGCTTCTGCCACATTCTCGAGATTCAAAGGGAGGACCATTGTACAAATGCCAGTGTCCTTCATGAAGTGGACTCTACAAACATTCAGGCAAAACTGCAAAACCAATTCCAGTGGATTGGCTGGCTAAACAGTACCGTCATTGGCAGGTCCTGTTTCTCAACTTTCAAATGGAATGTTCCAGGAGAGGGACAAGAGAATACTACTAAGACATTCTGAAGCTTGACAATAATAAATGGGAGGAGCTTGCTACTAATTGTTCAAAATGGAAGCAAATTGTCCATAAGGCTGCATCATACTCTGAGTGTAAACACTTTAATAGTGAGCCAAACTGATGCTAGAGAAAGAGAAAAGAAAGCAAATCTTGCTTTTCAGATCACTTTACCTCTGGGAATGTCCTGCTAATTTACATGATGACCTACAGCAGAAACCTACAAATCTGAGTTGACATTATTCTTGAATCAATATGGTATTTGGCACTCATGAATCAAGCAATCCTTTAAGGAAGACTAGATTCACTTCACAATTTGCTTCAGAGGGCAAAGTGCCACAAGAATGGGCAAAGAATGGTAGGTGTACAGAGGTGAGGAGTTTGAACACGGAAATTCAGATGATGACACCTCGTGGAATATATTCAAACAGTAAGTTGGCGACCTTGAATTGGGCACAGGATCTCAGGATAAGAATGAAAAGTAGTCAATGAGAATTTAGTTCAGGTGCGAAACGTGCATAGATGGGCACAAGATAGAAAAGACCTGAGGTAAATCCCTGACAGTTCAATAATGCCAATACTATTGATTCTGAAGCTCTCCTCATCATTGATCGTCTAACTTTGGTGGGGGAGGGGAACCCTGGAGAAAGGGCAGGAAAAAATTCTCGGGTGTCAATAACCCATCTTAATTTTTGTCGTTTCGAATTTAAGATTATTCTCATTCCGATGAACGGTGATTAAATTCTGCCTCCCTTTGTGATCTGTGATATTTTGAATACAGTTTGCAACAATGACATTTAAAAACCGTTTTGGTCGGTCAGTGAAGTCCAATTTTCGGATGTGACAAATCTGTGATTTTCTTCAGGCTCGGTTTCCACACTTTTCTTTGACGTTGTTCTGCAACGTCGCAAATCAAATATCCTCTGCAAACTAGAATCCCACCAATAGGGAAACCAACTTCATCTGCCCGCCCGCCCTTCAATTGCAACATTTCGATATTATTTTGCTGACATCTGTTTTCCTGAAGTCAAAGAATTGTAAGGCTGAAGTGTGCATGCAACACATACATTATTAGATTTTGCTTTAGCTCATTGCTTCACTTAACCTACCAATTCTTGAGAGATCACAATTTGTTTTCTTGTCGATTTAAGTACAACGAGGGAGAGTATTGTTTCTCCCGATCTATACACACATGAAATGTTGGGTGAAATTAATACAATAATTGTATTAAAATGAATCTATTGTGGCTGTATGTAGATAGGTCAGTGTGACTGTGTGAAAGTCTGCGGCTCTTTTAGAGGAACTGGGTCTCTCTCGAAATACGAAAGGGGGAAATCTTAATGTACTTGGCTTGGTAGAATTGAATATGTGTAAAACAAATTCCAAAAACAAGCTGTGTGCACTAGGACCGGGGAAGTCCTTTTTGGTGGAGGAGGAGGGGGCTGGTAATTGAGTTACCGGTGGAGTTGGAGGAGGCGCTGTGGCCATCTTAAGGCAGAGCTTATCTGAGTGAGGAACAGAAGAACCAGCGAGTTGCAAGCAGTACGTTTACACACACACATAGCTCTATGTATTTAACACACAGGCGCGCACAGAGGTAGAGCTACACAGACACAATAGCCGCACCAGTGGGAAGCACAGCAGCTCATAAATCTGCTCAGGTCCGCGGAGCACATCCAAACCCCAGGCACTGATTGACTAGCGCTCCAGCCTCACTGTCTTTCTTTTCACCTGGTTTATCATCAAAAGCCCGACGAAACGCGAAAGAAAGATTCATGAAGAGCGGACGATCGTGCTTTTTGGTGGAGTGGGCGAGTTTGTTTAAACAGGATTTAGACTTGAGAAGACACACGCTTTATCTGCCCGGCTGTGCAATTTAACACAGAAATTGAGTGCGAGGGTCTGGATTTAAGGTGTTTCTGTTAAAAAGAAAAAAAACAAAATCCCCCAAAACATGGGTCGAGCGCCGAAGTGGTGCTGGGATCTTGTCTTGTCGCTGGTGTTATTTCTAGGGGTTCTACTGCCCTTTTCGAGAACTCTGATGTACACCAACCACTGGGCTGTGAGGATAACCGGAGGCAGTGAAGAGGCCAATGCAATAGCAAGTAAATACGGATACAGAAACTTGGGACAGGTAAGGTGCTTTGGCAGCAAATGTATTCTCAACGGACATTCCGACTTGTTGTCCCTTCCATGTCGCTGATCTCAGGTTGAGGTTTGGACGTCCTGAGCAGCACGGACATGGGGCACGGGAGGGATAGCAGTTGTGACTCTCTGGGCGGAATCAATTGGATTCTGATTCAGGACGAACGATGAACTTAGTTTGCAATGGCTTGGTTTTCTGGGCGAAATGATTTTAATTGGGTTACGTTTCACATACAGTTTTTTTCTCCCCTAAAAAGGAAGAAACTTTTTTTTCAAAGCTGAAGAATGTGAGATTGGGACCCCCCCCCCCTTAAAAGTATTCCATTGCACTTGGAAGAAGGTGAAAGATTTCCAAATGTTCTCTCCCAAACCCGGCTTTCAAGGGAAGAGATTTGAACCACCACCGCTCAGGTGGACGAATGCAGGTGTGGGATGTGGCTGGGACTAATGGGGCGCGGGATCCGGACAGGGAGAGCTGGCCTGGGCCGGGCCTGAGCGAGCGGACACACTCAGGCACCCCCCACCCGCCCCACTCCCCTCCCACTCCGAAATGATGTGCTGGAGTTGCTAGCCATGTCTGTCTAATTTTTTTTTTAAAGGGAAAAGTGTAATTCTGGAAAGCTGGGGCGGGATAAACCACTCACAAACAGACAGCCGGACGAGGAATTCGAGGTCTAACTGACCAGGTAGGAGTGTGCGAGGGGCCGGGGCAGCTTCCTGCTGTTTCGCAACGAGCGAGCGGACTTTGAGATGGTCTCGGTCCGGGCCTGGACCCAGACAACACTCTATCAGCGCCCCGCTCCAGCCGGGCTCCCTTCTTTCCCCCCCCCAATCACGAAGGACGACCCTTCGGGATTTTCCACAAACGCTTTAAATATTCCGAACTACTACTTTCGTGCAAGTCCGATCTGAATATCATCTGGTTAACCCTGCTCTATTGAGCCTGCCGTTGGACTGTCTCCCTTTTATCCGGCAACGCTTTGCACACAGGGCAGGTATGAAAGGGCAATGTTTCCACCGCCGCCCTTTCTACAATTTTAAAAAAAAGCTTGTCCTGCACACAAAACACAGGTGCCTTTTTAACATCTGAGCAGGATGCATTTCGTTTGCTCGGTAAATGTAGAACATTTAACACGGCGTGAAGTTCTCAAGATGGTTGAGGTTAAAGCAGAGCTGTCATGTTCGAGTTGCTTGATAACTCAACGCAGGCTACAAGGAGTTAGGTTTTGAGATCTCTCTCTCTCTCACACACACACACACACACAGACACACACTTTTTTCTCTGAGGAAGGGTCACCAGACCCGAAACATTCATTCTGAATTTTCCTCACAGATGCTGCCAGATCTGCTGAGCTTTTCCAGCAACTTCAGTTTTTGGTCCTGATTTACAGCATCCGCAGTTCTTTTGGTTTCCACTTTCTTCCTGTCTTTTTTGCACCTTCAAAAGATATGTAGGTGAAATACTTATTGTGGGTGGCTTAGGATTCTGCCGTTGGATGTAAGCTGGGGTTTGTGGAACCTCATTCAGGAGTCTTGAGGGGTTGTGCTCAGAAAATTTTGAGACTAGCAGGCCAGAGGTCACAGATGGTTTTATGGATAATGGTTTTACGTTTGGACGAGACCTGTTTGGATGATTATTATGCAACAAGTGTGAATTTGAGAGATGAAATTAGTGAATCATCAACTATTTCATTAGAAAATACACATCATGGCACGCATTCCTGGGACACATCAGTACAGCACTCAAAATATTTGGGCACTGGGAAAACCCATCCACAGAAACCTTACATTGCTCAACAAAATTTGCTTTCAGGTGACCAATTGTCAAGAAATTGTCCCCATGGATAGAATGGAAAGAAATGGCGAGAGGTTGCTTCCTCAAACACGGGTTGCTTGATAGGCTTATAGTAAAGCCAGGGGTTGGGGATGAGGGAGAGGGAATAAGGTGTTGTGGTTTATGTTGTGGGGTGGGGTGGGGGTGACGAGTGGATAGAGTAACGGAGAGAGACCAGCATGTTGGGGACTGTTAATTATTTGAGGGTGTTGAAAATTCTTCAAATTCTGCTGCTGAGAGTCCAAATAAGTCAAATCATATGTAGAAGGCAGTGTTACTATGTAACTGCAACAGCGTTTAAAGGAAATGAATGAGAATGATAAAAGTAATCCTTGCAAAATCGCCATCAAAAGGAGCCCTGAGGGAGTGTGTTGGTATGTGTCCAGGGGTCATTGTGAACAGTGAGGAATGTTTGAGCATTGTATCAGTGGGATGTCTACTGTCCCCTTCCATTTTCCAAATGATGGGAGAAGACAGTGGTAGCTCAGCCCTTGCCTTTCAATATAGCTAATATTAATGCCGGAGCTTTTAAAATATTAAAATGTCCCAAGATGTTTCGCAGCAGCATAAAACAAAATGAAATTAAGCAACATCAGGAGCTATTGGGTCAAATATTCAAACACTTAGTCAAATAAGTGGTAGGTTTTAAGGAGATGAATGATCTCAGGAGGATATTCCAGATTTTATGGCCTAATCGATTTGAGGCAAATGATAGTGATTTAAAATTGGAAATGCTGAAGAGGCTAGTATTAGAGGCACATAGATAGCTCAGAGATTTGTGAGGCCTTGCATTTATATATCATCTTTCACACCACCAAAAACACTTTACAACCTTTTAGTGTTCATGAAGTATAATTAGTATCGTAATATAGGAAACACGATAATTTGCATGCACCTAACTCGCTCAAATAGCAACTAAAACAGAACCTGCTGGAAAAGCTCATCAGGTCTAGTGGCATCTGTGGAGAGAAATCAGAATTAACATTTCAGGTCCAGTGACTCTTTTCAAACAGCAATGTGGTAAAGACATTTTATGTTGATTTAAGGGATGCATTTTGTAAGATTGCTACGGTTGAACTCCCTACTGTTGTCAATAGTGTCATTTAAACTTGCTTAATTGTACTGACAGGCCCTCTGTTTGAAGTCTCACCTGTAAGATGACATTTCTTGCAGTCTCGTACTGCTTTAGCGCTGCAATAGGTTGTCTAGCTAGATTGCTATGCTCAGATCTCTGGAGCAGGACTTGAACTCTCAACGTTTTGATATGGAAAGCGCTGACACCTCCTAAGTCTTTTTTTTCTTTCATGTTTCTCTTTTTTGAAGAAAGCAGTTCTTCAAAGAATTATTTGATAGATAATGACAAATCCTTGCGTATTGGCCAAGGACCATTCTTATTGCCAGTGTTTGGACAACGAATATTGGCTAGCTGTTCAAATTTGGTATCTTCAGATGCTGTTTTATTATTTCTATTTCTTATCTTGATCGGAGACATCCATAGCCTATTGAACGATAACTTATGTTAATCCTGCATGAATTCTCTAAATTAGTTCAAACAATGATTGAAGTGATGAACTTACTTTCTCCGAATTAACTGGGAAATTCACTACCTGATTGGTCACTAAACCAAATAAATCAGAAAGGCGGAGGTTCTTTGTTGAATAAGACTACCTAAACTGTAGTTTTACGAGCATTGCAATTGCCTTCAATGCCCTTGACCTTGTTAGTGTGGCATAGTAATAGTCAATGCTGGGATCTGTGGCCATCTAGTGAATAAAGAAAAGTGACAGTGGGCATCTGGTGGGGATGGTATCTGTTTTCCACTGATTTTGTTGAATTTTGTGCTAGGCTCGCGTGACTGTGAGAGGCACTCAAGGGTTGTTGTCAACTTGCATTTATATATCATGTACTGTGTACTGTGCACAGGATGAGTCATCCATATAATTTCCTTAGACAAGATGAGATGGCCTGAAATAAAGCCTTAACATCTGTGACAGTTGAACACAATGCTGTATACCATAAGATGTGCTTATTTGTTGTTATATAGGATGAATAGACTCAGATTTTTCTTGTCTACAAAATACAGCACAAGAGTATCTCTTGAGTTATCTCAGGCAGTCCTGTATAAGTTGCTTTTAAAAAAAAAATCTTGATTGCCTTTCTTTGGAAACTGGAAGTTTTGTGAAGTGCAATCTTGCTAATAAGTTTTATTTAAAAGTCTTTCCATATAAATGTGCTAACACACAATGGCCTATAGTTCCACAGGTAGCAGTCATTGAGTACCTCAATGGAGTGTTCGTTTTACATGAGTGTGCTGAGACTATCCAAGCTAAGTCTGATTCTTCTCGTAGTACTTATCCACAAGTGCATTTTCAGCAAAAGCTGCTGATGCTCCTTGGCTTCATGCAACAGTTAGTTTTTTTTTTAACCCCGTAAATATTGAATTACAATTAGAATTTCTTATTTATAAATGAACTAAACCAGCATGAGTGGATCGTGAATGTATGTATTCATATCGTTTTGCAGAAACATTTGGTTACAATGTAATTGTAAACTGGATATGACGCAAGAATATCCAATATACTTACATAGTATCATTATTCTTCAGTCAGCATTACTCTTCTGAACTGAAGAGATTACCATGGATAGAATCTGCTGTTTCATACTCTGGTTCTGTTGAAACCAATATAACCGAAGTGTCTGCTGTTTACTTCAGTGAAAGACAAAAAAAAAATCTCGTAACGGCTATATTTAACATACATGCCCTGAAGAGTATTTGATACCTCCTGAGATGTCCTTTTTTATAACATAAAGATTATTTATCTTCTGTGGCATTGATCTTGTGGAAAGTTTTGGATTAGGTGGCTGAAATAATGGGGTGAATTGTCTTAAATTAATGCTACCAAAGACTAATTTTTAATTAGCAGCAACCTTTTTCCACAGGTACCAGCCATTCATAAAGTTGTACCTTATCTGGTTTTTAATCACGATCGATCGGTAATCCCAGCCACGTCGGAGAAACTCTTGATTCTCCTGATACTTTTATGATGGACCTCCAGCCATGCTCTAATCCCAAGCTACTGTACTACTGAAATCCACATTTTAATCATAAACTGCAAGCTGCTGTTACTTTTATTCAGTTCTACCAGGAGATCTGTGACATGCCACGTTTCCATGTTTTACACCATTCTTGCACATTCACTGTGGCTCATCTGTGGCCAGTTTGTGACATCTGTCATCCCAGTACGCCCAAAATAACCCATCTTCCTGCTACCCTGCACTTTGCTTTCTGGAAGAAGTTTTTGTAGCTTTTCAGCTTTGATCAAATGGTCAAAATCCTTGGATTCTCTGGATGTCCATTTGTAGAGTTCTTCTTGCTCTTGCTATTTCAATTATCTTTTTATTTGTCTCATGATCCATATACGTAATTTTTAGCTTGGGTCTTTGCAAGCACATTTCAAAGGCCGCTATTTTCTTCAACAGATTGTTAAGGTCCCTCCCACCGTGGTTATACTCTCTTCCACGTTTTCCGTCATGCAGAAGGTATAAAAGTTTGAATGCATGTACAAATAGATTCAAGAACAGCATCTTCTCTGCTGTTATCACATTTTGGAATAGACCTCTCAAATGTTAATTCTGATCTTTTTTTTCTCTCTCTCTCTCTCTCTTTCTTTCTCCCCCTTTCTCTCTCTCTCTTTTTTCCTTTCTCTTTCTCTTTCTCCTCTTTCTCTTTCTCTTTCTCTTTCTCTTTCTCTTTCTCTTTCTCTTTCTCTTTCTCTTTCTCTTTCTCTTTCTTTCTTTCTCTTTCTCTTTCTCTTTCTCTCTTTCTTTCTCTTTCTCTTTCTCTCTTTCTTTCCCTCTTTTTCTTTTTTTTCTCTCTCTCTTTTCTCTCTTTCCCCCCCCCCCTCTCTCGCGCTCTCTCTCTCTCTCTGTGACTGTAACACTGTATTCTGCACTCAGTGCATCAAGGTAGCAGAACATTGTACGGTGCAATCTGCCTGCAGAGCACACAAAACAACACTTTTTACTGTATCTCAGTGCATGTGACAATAAATCAATCAATCGTTTTGATGTTTTCAGGAACTTGGATGGAATGGAGTATCTTGGTTTGTTTTTTCGTTTTACGAGCTTGAGTTTTCTTCTTGTTTACACATTCTTCATCTTCTCAATTACTTCTTCAATATTGCTATCCTTTTAACTTCTGCTTCACATCTGTGTTCCAGTATGACACCATCCTCTTTAATCTTCAGTCTAGTTTCTTTTAATGTACTCCTGCTAACTGCCCATGTTTTTTTGTGTCTTTTTGCGGTTCATATTTTGTCCATATTTTAAACTTCTAAATTTTACTTGAGCTACAACATCTTACAGGGCTTTCTCTAATCCTGCAAGTAGTGCTGTGCCACCTATCTACTGCAAGTTTCTGTTCTTGCCTCCAATTTTCATCCCTAGGAGTGAATCTAATTCTCTGAATACCTGTGCACAAATTGAATCAGTTTAGAGACAGTACAGAGCCTTGTCATACTTATATCTTCACTTGAAACCTGTTTGATTGTTCCTGATACTATTTGGACCCAGCATACGTTCTCCTGTTTTTCACTCAATTTCACAATTCAGCAACATGCCTGTTAACTTTTAGTGATCAACGTGATTGAACTTCTTTATATCGTTTACGAAACACAAATTGCTGGAAGTAAACATTAATATTTGTCAAAGATTGTTCTTGGGTGAAATATTCCTACTCTTGTTGTTATTCGGGATCTCAATCCAGACATTCATCAATTTATACTTCAAATGTATTATTTCTTCTGGCAGTTTAAGCACAATCAAACATCACCCTTTTTTTTGTTGAAATATGATTGTGATGATAATCATACATTATTACAACAAAAGCAATTTTAGGAGTGCAGTTTCTTCTGACTTTTGTTTGCATAACGTGTTGTTCTTACATTTGTGATCACTTTTTTCCCTCTTAGCTGGAGCTGTTGGGCTTGATTGTAATGTCACTGCTGTTTCTGAGCTTTCAGTTACCAACTTTAATGCAAACTATACATCAAACGTGGTAACTACTTAAATTCACCATACATTATAATGTCTCAACTAATGCAAAAGGTGGTTGGGAGAAGAGGAGAAGTTGAGGCTGGACTAATTGGTACCCAGATAATCTCTAAATATTTTATTTAAACCAGGGTACAGAATATGGGCTTTCACTAATTACCCTAGTAACTTGGCATCAAATTCTATCCCACAGTTAGTAAATTTAACTGAGAGGAATGCAACAAATGTGTATGCTGATCACTGCATGTTAAAGTAGAGACAGACATTTCAGTGCTGCTATCAAATTTCACCCTTTATAGGCAGAAAGTACATTATTAATACATTTGGAGAAAGCATGCCAAGAGATATTAACAGTTATGAAGAAGAAATATGAAGTTGGATAATTTAGTTTATTCTATTACATCTTCATCCAGAATATAGAAATTCTTTACGCTTGCCTGTCAAATACTGTCAAACTCGAAATGTGACTTGACTTGCCTGTGTGATGGGACTGAATATTAAATATAATTTATGATGGATATGAACTCTATTTTCCTGCTCCCTTTTTATGCTTTACTTTTGTGTATGTTCTCTTTTAGACTATTAGGCAATTTTCTTTAAGAAAAGGCTTTTGATAAGACAGTGAGAATGCTTTAAGAAACTATGCAGACCATGGGTCACTCTTTCATTGCAATGTATGAAGGTGAATGAAGATTTGTTAGCAGCATAATTTTGTACAAGCATCCATTTGCCATCAATTGGCAAAGATCTGTTACTAGGGTTGTGGGTGAGGGTGTTGACTTGCTCGCCGAGCTGGCTTGTTCTCGTTCAGATGTTTCATCACCATGGTAGGTGACGTCATCAGTGGAGTCTCTTATGAAGCGGTGTTATTCTACTCCGCTTGGAATTTAAACTGTCTGTATATATTTATATATACCGTATACAAACCCATACAGTTCAAAACTGGAAATGACACTGCTCACCATAACAGACCAGACAGTTTAAATTCCAAGCAGAGTAGAAGAACATCGCTTCATCGGAGGCTCCACTGATGATGTCACCTAGCATGTTGATGAAACATCTGAACAACAACAAGCCAATTCTGTGAACAAGTCAACAACTTCTTCCATTTGCCATTTATTTCACCATTATGATGCTGATCAATGAATTCCCAGAGAGAAAAACCAGTACAAAAAAAAATTACCCAGGTAAAAGTGCCCTGCCTGCAGCAGTAGTAGACTCACCAACTTTTAGGTCATTTAAATGGTCGTTGGTAAACATATGGATGATAATGGAATAATGTAGGCTGGGTGGGCTTCAGATTGGTTTCACAGGTCGGCGCAACATCGAGGGCCGAAGGGCCTGTGCTGTAATGTTCTATTGTTCCATGTTCTATGTTCTAACAGAAAAGATGTTCTTAATGACTAGCATGCCCAGAATCCAGAGGTAACCAGTAAGGATATGGGTTAGACCATTCAGGACTTTGCTGAGGAAAGAGTTCTGAGACTATGGGTTGAATATCCTAATTGTGACGGACCTTCATTTTTGAAGTATACAAGATGAGTTAGACCAGAATGGTGGTGTTTGCCTGTTTTACTGCTTTTCTTTCCCTCTTGCCTTAACCTAGAATTGTATTTTAACCTGTAATCAAGACAGGTCAGATAATATTGTGATTCACTGCATAAAACTACTTTGATCTTAAGTGATCTGGAACATACATTTGGAATCCGGAACATCCATTGGATTATTCCTTTCAGTATGTAAGTATTTTTTAAAAAAAAATCCAAAGGCATTATCTTGTCTTTATCAAAGACAACCTAACTTACGGATACGAAACTAGTTCAACTTTGCAGCCTTTAGGTCTGTTCATGTAAGTTGAATTTGTTTTGCTGTTAGTTGCTAGTGTACTTGAATTTTTTTATTAAGAAATTATTTTTAAAGATAAATGGTATAGTGCACCAACTTGGGTTCCACGTCAAAACCTTCAACACATTGTTGGATTCCGAAAGCTGAGCGGACTCCTTTTATTGCAGAATACTCGTAACTCTGTAAACAGCAGAGCCATTTATAAAACATATTTTTGAATACTTGCCTTTGTTTGACAACCTTATCGATATTTTGACTTGGAGGTAGTAGGAACTGCAGATGCTGGAGAATCTGAGATAACAAGGTATAGAGCTGGATGAACACAGCAGGCCAAGCAGCATCAGAGGAGCGGGAAAGCTGATGTTTCGGGTCTAGACCCTTCTTCAGAAAAATTTTCATCCAACTCTACATCTTGTTATCTCGATATTTTGACGTGATGCATTTTCTTCACCATAATTCATTTGGAAGAAGACTAAGCAAGTTATAAGTTTTTTTTTGTGGCTGGTGAGACCAGTCAACACGCAGATTAACTTACAGTGAGAGGGTTGATTCCTTCCTTATTCCTCTCACATTTGTTTGAAGATGCTTATGATGGAGGTGATGCAACAAGCTTGTGTTTATTGCTCACCCCTAGTGGCCCTGAAGCACTGGAAGTAAGATGTAAATCTGGAGAAGTAAATCACTTAATGACCCTGAGGCGATAATAAATTTTAATAAATTGACTGCTCTTTTATTTTCTACAATTCACACAAATCTCAATAAAATTGTATTAAACATTTATCTATTTTCTTTTAATTAACAAATTGAATTTGATTTTTTTTTGTGAATAATTTCTCTCAATTCGTGCTCCTGTAACCTTTGTTATGGACCGGACCAAACTCGCTCAAAATATATTAAGAAAATAGTCTAGACCCTAACATTTTCCGATTTTAAAGGCAAGTGTGTGGCGTTGCATTCTAGATGCGATTCGATTGGTCAAACTACTAGACTTCAAGCAAAACACACTTTATTCATATACTAGAATTAAAATACAGACAAAATAAAGAATTGGCTTAACTGTAACTCTATCAAAATGCTGAACAAAATTATATATGTATTAACTACTACTAATTAGCTGTTCCAATATAGTAACATCCCATAAACATACTCTTGGCAAAGGCAATTTCAGTAATATAGATTGACCCCACCTATTCAGGCTACCTTTATTGCCCCAACTTTCAAAATAAAAACCCTAGGCTTCACAAGCTATTTAATTTATTGCCCCTGAACAGACTGCTCGGTCTCTTGTCTCAAGCTTTCTTCATTTTAAAGAAAAGGACAAAATACACCTCTTAAAGCCAAGGTATCATCATACCTTTGTGAAGCAGACTATGTTTCAGCAGTAAATATATAATCAACAGGTATACATTTTTTTCCCTTCCCAGAAAGCAAATGTTTTTGTAATAATTAAACTACAGGCTCTGTTTATTCTTGTTATCTTTATCATAAGGCCTCTTTGTAAACTAGACCTTGTGACCTAATGGGACCTGCAGTATCATGCTGTTTTGTCCTATAGTTCAATCTGAAATAATTTGAAGCATTTCTCTTCAAATTTGAAGAGAAATCATAGCAGCCCAGACCAAGAGCAAAAAGTATACAGTGGGATGACAAGCTGTTGTTGTGATTGAGAAAACTAATTGGTGATTCTTTTTGTAGACCGGGAAATGTTGGTTGAGATTGCTGGTGGTACACAGTAACTCCAATTTGTATGAACGTTGCCCCAGGACTGATTGCACCCAATTGTTGCTCCAGCAGTTGCATGGTTTATTAGTACTGGCTGTTTCGAATTGTAGACAAAAGAAAACATAGAATTGGAAGATTGGTTATGCCATTAGAACTATGCACCTTTGTTTTAAATTATTCAGAGAATAGTAATGATAATTTTTCAACAACTTGTGCCACTGTTTGAGGAAATCAAACAGTTGGTTCTCAACACCTATTTCATAATTTGACAATCTTACTAATTTATCTGTTTGGTAGAGAACAAATCTGTTATCCTGTTCTGACGAAGGGTCGCTGGACCCGAAACATTAGCTTTGATTTTTCTTCACAGATGTTGACCTTTTCCAGCAACTTCTGTTTTTGAACTTGTTATCCCTATTCTCTTTCCTTTGTCCCAACCAATGAGTACCTCCTTTCACAGTGTTATGTGTGTCCTCATTTTGCTGCAAATCCTGTCTACTTCCTCTGGAAGTTTGTATTGACAACATAATGGATGTACGTACTATATATATCTCTTTTATATAAATATCTTCAAAAAAACTGAACGATGTCAGTTACAAATCCATGTTGACATTGTCTTTGATTAGTTGATAATTTCCACTCATGCATTCACTTTGGCTTTGCTAGTTTTCAATAATTTCCTCCCGTTTGAGGTTAACAGGTTTGTCTTCTTTGGTTTCATCCTCCTTAAACAGCAAAATGATCTCCATAGCATCACATCAGATAATGTGGGTTAGATTGAAATGAAACACCTGTCCAGAATGTTGTTTCTCATGTATTATATCAGTTTGACACAGTAGCCAATTAACACTTTGCAGCATGCTGTAACTCTGAATGTGTTGGAATCATTGATGAGAGCTCACATCTAGGAGCTTGGCAGTGGTTTCAGTTGGTAATTTGAAGAGGCAATACCTAGGCATGCAGATCTGGAGCATTTGGCCTCCTGTTTAACATGCATACCTTAAAAAAAGAATGTCCACAGCAATTCAGAATAGAAGTAAAATACACCGAGTGGAGCTTCTTACTTCAATTTAATGGAACTCCTTGCAGACAGTTGATTCAGAAAGGTGCATTTAACAGATTGTGTAGCCTGCTTTTTTTTATATTATGAGACACATTACAAAATAGTTTCAGATTCACTGTCAATACTGATCTCGTTTCATGTATCAAATAAATTACATCAGTCTTATTCGGTGAGACATCAGTGCACTTTCTGGAATGGAGAAGGAGTGTTTGAGAATGCAGTATTGCATTTTGAATTATGTTATTACTCTTTTATGACTAGATATTGATCCGTAAGAGTGACCTTTGATCATAGGACATGGGTCCAGCAGCACAGAGATAAGTCATTTTAAGGAATATCAAGTGCAGAGCTCAAGTTTGTACACACTTTGTGCTTTTGTCAATCAAATTAAAGTCCCTAAATGTGACCAATCTACGCACTGAAGCATGTACATGTTTGTAGCTGAGCAACTTTAATTTGCTGTCTACAAAAGGCTTTTAAAGCTAACATGTTATCAAGACCTTATGGCCTGTCGAATATTTCAGCATGAACAAATGATTCTTGTTGATAATCCTGACAGAAGGTCTTCTAACCTGTTATGAGTTTGACTCAAAGTAATTGGCAATCACTTTATAATATGAATATGGTGCACTGTTTTTGTTGCTCTCTCATAATTATTTTAAATTTGTCTTGTGTAGAGACAGCAAGGAGCACCTGTTGCAAAAATTTCTTGTTGATAGTATCTTAATGTGTGCAACCCACCTCATTTTACGGCAGGGCTTGAAATTGAGTAGTCTCCAGAACGAAATGAGCCTATGAAAAGATAATGGCATGTTTTGTATCATGTAGCTTTTCTCTGTGAAAGATGATCTTGAGGGTCACAGTAACACTTGAGATCATCTAAGTTAAATTAACCTGAATAATTTATTGAAGATAGACAAAGGTAGCGGGTTGAAAATTTCAATGAAAATATAATCATGGATCTTTTTTAATTTCCTCTTCTAGATTGGGTCCTTGAAAGACTACTACCACTTTTACCATAGTAGGACAATGAAACGATCAACAATTTCTAGTAGAGGAACTCATAGCTTCATTTCAATGGAACCAAAGGTGTGTACAATTCTAGTATTTTGTTTTCACTTCCAACAAACTGTAGCAGAGATGGGTTGTTTTATTATTAATTAGTAAAGTCACATGAGGAAATGCTGTATGATTAAGTGTTGAATTGGGAAGAATTGACGCATGCTATCCAGTAACCATGAAAGGAACAATGTTGAGAGAACAGTTAGACTTGGAGCACATTCGGTAGATAATATAGAATAGTGAGATCACTGAAGGGAGTGACAGATTTCTTGGCTATAATTAGTCAAGGTGACATTTGGATGTTGCAACAATGACTGTCAAACATTTAAGTATTTTGTCATCGTCATGTTTGTAAGCAATGTGTGGGGGAAGGGGGAGAGAATTTGAGAGCAGATGATGTTACAGCTAATGAAACTCAAAATAGGTACACTGCTAATCCTGAAGTCAACACTGGAAAATTCACCTAAAGCAGTGCTGTTTACTATAATTGTTATGAAACATCATAGTGATGAAATTTACAATCAGCAAACAGCTATATGGAAGGCATGTTTCATGCTGGTGCTGATCTAATTTCTATCATATAGAATCCTAGAAATTTTGTAACTGCTGACATAAGAAAATGATTGTTGGTCTCAATGAAAGAGAACATGGCATTGGAGAGATTTTATAGGGAGAATGATGCTAAAACTATTCTCAAAGTCTGGACCAATTATAAGGATTTGCATGCTTGTGTGACTTTCCCTCGTGAATTAATGCTCCATTGGGCAGTGAAATTAGCATTTAAAGCCACAAAGTAACTATGGTATAATTGATGGTTTGGATGTTTGAATCAGATTTCAAATTAGAATTAATACCTTTCAATAGGTCACGAACCAGCCAAAATAATAAAATTCAAAAATAAAATTAATTTGTATTGTAATTTCATTTTGAGCAACAAAAGTTGAACTTGAGCCAAAATTTATGTTGTTGCTGTAGGATCTCACTGTGTTTCAGTTCTCTGAAACTATAATAGGACTTTGACTTTTGCTAATCAGTAAACTATTTGTACAGTTCATGAGGTTGAGGTGTACAGCATTTGTTGTCCTAGCATCTCATATCCATTATAGATAAGATAGTTTAAGCTAAAAGTGACGTATGTTAAAAATATTTTTTTAAGTTGTATTTTAAGTTTTAATTCTGCAAAATTGTTGCTACTTATTTTGTAGCATGTGAAAAAGATTTGATTTGAATGAAGGTATGGAACAAACTAAAGTAAAAGTGACCTTGGCCAATTTGATACAACAACTTCTGCACATACAACCAAAGGACTGTAATGCTGTGGTGCTTGTTAACTTCCTCAGTTTTTCCTTCCACTTGCCAAGCTTTAGTATCTCAAACCAAGATTTGGTATTACTAATTATTTTGACTCCTGTTTATTATTTTCAACTTTGTCATCCCATTATGTGTCTAGGCTCTTCACCCAACTTCTTTAATATTAAATGTATTCCTCCCATATGTGACCTCAGTCCATTTTGCAATCTGGTTCCAGTTGGGATTTTGTAAATCTTCACTTTGTGCATTTGAGTGGACCTCAACTAAGGTACTTTGAAAAATCTGACAGTTACAATTGAAGTATAATTTAAAAACAAATTTAGATACAAGCTAATTTCAGAAAGAACATCTGAATTGCATGGAAGTGAACAGTGACAGCCATATTGGTGTGTTTTCCTTTTTATTGTTAAATATTTCAGAGAAAACATTCTAGTTGATTAACTGATTTACGTCTGCATGTGCTGAGCAATGCCGTCATCTGAAATATTCTTTTATTCTGCATTATGGGAAAGGCCGTTAATTTCAGAATTATCTTCTTGATCTGAGTTGCGTGCCACAATTTGGTTAAAAGTGCAAACTGATAAGCGGAGCCAGCAACACTCCTTGCCGTGACAAGTGTTGTCTCAAATTACTGCTTTTGGCTTATGATGTCCCTGTTACACTGTTGCCACATTTTCGTCTCGTTTCTACGTCCGTCTTTGAGCCTCCTCAGTCCTTGTGTGTTTTTTTTCTCAGGATTAAATGTCCTTCCCTGAAGAGTGACTAATATTACCTCTGTTACTAAATGCCCCCCTTGATCTTGCTGTCGTGTTTGATAAAACGAACTACAGCATGCTTTTCCAATACTTTTCCACAAACCGACATCTCTGTGACTTGTCTTGTACGAGTCTATTTTCATCCATAGCGTCAGTTATCCTTTATTACACTGTTCATTCAACATTTTCAACTGTTTTGCCTACAGAAGCAGAACCCAGACTGCTCGTCCAACAAGCAATATTAATGGGTCTGGGCTTCCTCCAGATCAACAGTGAGAAGACAACATCATTGTCGTCAGCACCTAACGTTAGCTGCTTTAAATTCCTCTTTCCTCCCTTGCTGTTTTGTTGGATTCACTGAATTCTTATTGTATCCAAGCTGAGTTTCAGATCTAGTTTCTTCTGTGCTTTCAAAGATGACTTTATTTTTCTTCCACTTCCCATAACCCTCCATTGCGTAAACACTGATAAATTCTTATTTGTTGCTCCAGAATTGATTTTGCTCCAATACTCACCTCTCTTAATCCTCCATTAACGCGTGATTTGTCAAAAATTGCAGCAGATTGCTTTTCGCACTTGGTAAATAAGACTTCAGTTAATCTGTATTGGTTCTGTGTTGCTCAAATGACCAGCTTCAAATCCAAATCAGATTTTTAAATCCTTCCAAGCCTTAATCCTACCCTACCTCTGCAACCTAGTTGCATTTTGTTTTCTCGCCATGTTACTCTCTAAAAGATAATGTTTTCTTGTTTCTTAATTTTGTTCTCTAGTTTCAATCCTCTTTTCCTCCCCCTTCACTGTACACTGGTAGTGGATCCTTTTAGAAGTTTGAATTTTTCAGTCACTTTCTCTGTGTCCCTTCTAAAAACCTTACTGAAAATAATCTCTTGCGTAAACTTTACCTTCTAATCTTCTCTTTCCAGGCCTCTACTAATGATCAGGAGATATGAGTTCAAATCCCCACGTTGATAGCTGAATAATTTAAAATGAAGTTAATTAAAACAGAACTGAAAATCTAGTATCTGTAATGGTGATCATGAAACAACTGGATTGTCATGAAATGGTATCTGGTTCACTAATGTGCTTTAGGGAAGGAAATATGTCATTATTCAATCTGGCTAATTAGCCAATGTGATTCCGACACTGAACAAAGTGAGTCACTCTTAACTATCCTGCAGAAATGGGGGCTAAGTCACTTTTGTTTTTCAAATTATGGCAACGTGATAATAAAACCATTCAAATTAAAGTTTGGGAACAATTAATTTATATCCATCCAGTCAACTCTGCAAATTTCTTCTCTTAAAGATCTGGAGACTTGTGAAAGTTGGGACAACTGTGCCCATGGACTAGTTGAATAACAATGTGGTGTAGCCATTCTCATAGAACCATGCATTACAATCAATGTTTTGAACTTCTCCGTCACTGTGCTGTCCCAATGACAGGATAGGGCCACGAAAGATGACCACGTGGTGGTATACAAATCAGCAGTAAGATAGCCTGGTTCTTGATATTGACGTCACACTCAATGAAGTTTCATGGTGCAAAGCAGTCATGGGGGAGAAAAATAACCCCTGCAGATTATCATCTTACACCTTCCTTCAACTGACAAATTGGCATTCCTTCATGTTGAACATCACTTGGAAGAAGCATGGAGTTTAATGAGGGTTCAGAATGTATTCTGGGTTTGGGCTATTAATGTCCATCACTAGGAGTGGGTTAGTAACACTGGATGATTCCTGATGGATATAGCTGGTGGACTGGACTGGACTTGATGTAGGTGGTGAGAACACCAACCAGAATGAAGAACCTATTTGACCTCATTCTCACCAATCCACTTGTCCCAGATACATCTGTCCATGTAGTATTGGTATACAATCCTTGTGGGGATGAAGTTCCTTACTTTTTTGTACTAAATTATGCTATGTGGCACACAACTGTGTGAAAGGTCGGTAGGTTCAGAACAAATATATGGCCAAAACTAGGCATCCAAGAGGCATTGTGGACAATTGCAATAGCAGCACAATTATATTCCAGCATAGCCTGTAACCTCACCCTCTCATTATCAGCAAGAGAAGAAACTAATCCCAGTTCAAAAAAGTGGAGAAGAGCAATACAGGAACTGCAGTAGGCATGCATAAATATGGTGAAGTTGCAATTCAAGAATGAACATGGGATATAGAATAGTACAGCACAGGAACAGCCCTTTAGGCCACTGTGTCTGCATCAAACACGATACTATTCTAAACTAATCCCAACTGCCAGCACATGGTTCGCATCCCTCTACTTCCTGTCTGATCATGTCTGTCTAAATGTCTGTTAAATGTTGTTATCGTATCTGTTTCTATCGCCTCCCCTGGCTATGCATTCCAAGCACCTACCATTCTTTGCATAAAAATAAAACTTGCCTTGTATATCTCCTTTTAAATTTCCTCCCTCTTGCCTTAAACCTATGGACCCTAATATTTTCCGTTTCCACCCTGGGGGGAAAAAGTCTCCGACTATCCATTCTGTCCACGCCTGTCATAATTTCAGCCTCAGACACTCTAATGAGAGAGAATCCAAGTTTGTCCAACCTCCCCTTATAGCTAATATACTCCAATCCAGGTAACATCCTGGTAGAGGTCTTTTACGCCCTCTTCAAAGCCTCCACATCCTTCCTATAGTATGGTGACCAGAACTGTACATAATACACCAAATGTGGCTTAACTAAAGTTTAACACAGCTGCAACGTGACTTGCCAACTTTTACACTCAGTGCCCTGACTGATGAAGGCAAGCATGCTGTATGCCATCTTTACCTTTTAATCCACTGGTGTTGCCACTTTCAGGCGGCAATGGACTTGCACCCCAAGATCCCTCTGTATATGAATGCTCTTAAGGGTCCTATCATTTACTACATAGCTTGCTTTTGTATTTGACTTCCCAAAACATTTCAGCTTACACTTGGCCAGGTTAAACTCCATCTGCCATTTCTCCGCTAACTTTCCAACTGATCCATAACCTGCTGTATCCTTTGACAGTCTTCCTCACTAACCTCAACTCCACCAATTTTCATGATATTTGCAAACTTACTAATCAGACCACGTACGTTTTCATTCAAATTATTGTTGTATATTACAACAGAGGTCCTAGCACTGATCCTTGTGGAACCTTCCACTAGTCACAGACCTCCAATCAGAAAAACACCCTTCCATAACTATCTTCTGTCTTCTATGACCAGGTCAGTTTGGTATCCAACTTACCAACTGACCATGGGTCTCATATGAACTTAATCTTCTCGACCACCTTTGTCAAATGCTTTAATAAATTCTATGTAGACTTCATCCCCTACCCCAACCTCATCGGTCAGCTTTGTCACTTCCTGAAAAATCTGAATCAGATTTGTGAGATATGACCTTCCCCCACTCAAAGCCATGCTGACTATCCCTAAAAAGTCCATTATTTTCCAAATGCAAGTAAATCTTGTCCCTAAGGACAGTCTTCAACAATTGTCCTGTCATTGATATAAGGCTCAGTGGTCTACAATTTCCTAAGTTCTTCCTGCTTCCCTTCTTAAACAATAGAACAACATTGGCTGTTCACCAGTCTTCTAGGATCTCACCTGTGGCTAAAGAGGATACAACAATATCTGTTAAGGCCTCAGCAATTCTCTCCCTTGCCTCCCTCAGTATCCTGGGATAGATCCCATCAGGCCATGAAGACTTGTCTACCTTAATATTTTTCCAAGACACCAAAATCTCATCCTTCTTGATATTGGCATGCCCTAGAGTATCAACATATCCCTCCCTCACCTTACTGTCATCCATGTCCCTCTCCTTGGCGAATACCAATGTGAAGTACTGATTTAGGACCTCCCCCTATTTGTCTGGCTCTATTAATAAATTTCCTCCCTTGTTCTTGAGTGGACTGCCAATTTCCTAACTACTCTCTTGCTCCTAACATTTGTATAAAATGCCTTGGGATTCTTCTTAATCCTATTGCCAGGAACATTTCATAGCCCTTTTTTAATCTCTCCTAATTCCTTGTTGAAGTTCTTTCCTTTTACATTCCTCCCAGGATTTTGTCTGGTAGCAGTTTCCTCAGACTTATGCTTTCTTTTCCTTTTTGACTCCGCTTTCAATATCTCCTGTCATCCAAAGTTCCTGAATCTTGCCATCCTTAGATTTCATCCTCACAAACGTGTTGGTCCTGAATTCTGATCAACTGGCCTTTAAAAGACTCCCACATGTCAGATGTGGATACAACCTCAGACGGCCGCTCCTAATCTAATTTCTCCAGTTCCTGCCTAATACTGTTGTAATTAACCTTCCCCTAATTAAGCACTTCCATTGGAAGACCAATCTTCTCCTTCATCGTAACTAAAAACTTAGGAATTATGATCACTGTTTCCAAAATGCCCCCAAACTGAAACTTTGATCACCTGGTAGGTGCACTTCTCAAGAAAGGACTAGTATAGCCTCTTCTCTATTTGGACTTTCTACGTATTTTTCCAAGAAATCCTAGTGGATGCGCCTAATTCCGCCCCTTCTAAGCCCCTGGTACTTAGTGTCACAGTCAATATTAAGGGAATTAAAATCACCCACAATGACAACCCTCTTGTTTTTTACATCTTTCCGTGATCTGTCCATATCTGTTCCTCCATCTCCCACTTGTTATTGAGGGTCTTATACTATAGTCCTATCCTAGTGATTGCACCTTTCTTAGTCCTGAGTTCTACCCATCTGGCCTTGCTGGATGAGTCATCCAAGACGTCCTGCCTTTGTACAGCTGTGACATTCTTCTTAATCAATAATGCAACTGTCCCATCCCTTTTACTTTCCACTTTCTTTTGCCTAAAACATCTAAACCCTGAAATGTTGAACTTCTGGTCCTGCCCTTCTCTCAACCAACTTTCTGTGATGGCAACTACATCATAGTCCCTAATCCAGGCTCTAAGCTCATCTGCCTTACTTGTTATACTCCTTGCATTGAAACAAATTCACTTCAGATTGCCAGTCCTGCTATGTTCATTAACTTGGTCCTACTTGTTCTTCTTATTAGACTTAACGTCTATCTTTTCCTCAGTCACTCCACATACTGACCTAGTGCTCAGGTTTCCACTCCCCTGCCACACTAGTTTAAACCCTCCCCCCCGTGTGGTACTAGCACATCTCCTTGGTGCCTCTCCAAGTTAGGTGTAACCCAACCTTCTTGTACAAGTCCCTCCTGTCCTGGAAGAGATCCCTTCCTACACCAGCTCTTTAGCCACACATTCAACTGTATTATCTTCCTATTTCTGGCTCTCCTGGCATGCGGCACAGGGAGTAATCCTGAGATTACAACCCTAGTTATCCTGCTTTTCTTTTTTACTTAAATCCCAAAATTCCCTTTGCTGGACCTCCTCTTTCTTCCTGCTTGTGATATTCATACCAGTATGGCCCATGACCTCTGTCTGCTAATGCTCCCCTTTTCAGAATATCCTGTGCCCACTCAGAAACAACATTGACTTGGCACCAGGGAGTAAATACACCATTCTGGGACCATAGAAACTCCTGGCTGTGCCCTTGACTATGGGCTCCCCTATTACTGCTGCTTGCTTGCACTTTGACCATTCCTGCTGTACAACAGAGGCAGTTGTGGTGCCACTGATCTATCTGCTGCTGCTTTCCCCGGGAGGCCATTCCGCTAAGTGTATTCAAAATGGTATATCTGTTGAGAGGGTAATTGCCATAAGGGACTCCTGCACCACCTCTCTTCCCCTCCTGGTGGTCACCCATCTATCTGGCTGTATGTTTAGTGTGACCCCATCCCTGAAACTCCTGTCTATAAAAGTTTCTGCTTCCAACATGCTCGTCAGCGAGTCCAACTGCCGCTCCAACCGATCTGTGTGATCTGAGAGGAGCTGCAGGTGGACACACTTCCTACAGATAACAATAATAACTTACACTTCCTACAGATATCATTGTCGGGGACATTTGACTTCTCCTTGATTTTGCACATCTCACAGGAGCTGCACTGCTGTTACTGTAATAGCTGTTACTACCCTCTAGTAATTATTGCATTAAGAGAAAAGGAATTGCCTTATCTTAACACTGCTCATCCTCCTCATTGAAGCACGATGCTCCCCAAAGCCTGTAGTATGACCTAACCAGCAGTCCTGTCCAGAATGGTGGCTGCCAAAATGGCCAACATCTCCCAGAATTCTCCTCGGATACCTCGCCACCACTTTCTGGAAGCTCTTCCTCCTATTGAAATTGGGTCCTTTCAGAAGTGGAACACAGTTGTACTGGTTGAGCTGACTTACCCAAGATCCCCCTTAGTCACTTCTCGCTACTGCCATCTGTCAAATGCTTGCACCTCATTCGTAGAAAAGTTTAAATAATGATTAATAATAACTATACTAATAAATGAGGTATAATAACTTACACAGCAGTATAGTATTACGAATAAGAACAACATAAAGTGAATGGACCAAGAATGGCATCCAGGACTATTACTGCTGATTTTTGTCTATTCCTGTTGGTATTCAGAGGTGTTTTTTTATTTCTTCTGAAAAATTGATGTTGCTCTGGAGATCTGCTTTCACACAAACCACTTCCAGTCTGCTTTTCTGGTTTCTCCGAGCAGTGTTTGTAAAAATGAAAACATACTCTCTGTGCATTGCTGACAGTATAGAGAATATCTCGTTGTGGATTTTTTTCTTATTTGCACATTGTTTTTCTTGGCTTTGAAAAGTTTCACATACCTTTCTTCACTGATCTCCATAATGCTTCATCTCCATGGAGGAGATAATTCTTATGACAATGTCAAATGCCTCATGCAGCATGTTCATGCCAATCTCTTTAAGATCACATGTTAGAACAATCACAAAATTCTTCAAAGGAAGCACTATTTGGAGAATTGTTTTAGATATTGTGTTGTGAAGTCTTTCAAATGAATCATACTTCTCACTGAAGTACTGCTTGATCCTTTTATTCGGAATTAAGAGTCCCTCACATTTTACTTCATTTTGCCATTCATTGTAAACCCAAAAGTCTCATCCCAAATCCATCTTTCCTGTTCCTATTCATGGCGCTCATCAGCTAATACACCAAAAAGACAACAAACGTTGCCTCTAAAACTTCAGTACAGTCAGTGAATAGTTTGAGTATTGCTGATTAAAGAAGTAAGTTTCAGATGCTTCTGTGGCAGCTTCTTGTCCCCAAGCATTTCTGTGGCTTTTTGAGGCACTCTTCTCTACATAAACTGTAAAAATCATGCGCCACAGGTTTCTAGCATTTCAGCAATCTGCCAGTCGTGGAGAAAGCAACTGCTCTCAAGAGATCACTTCTCCACTTCAACAAAGACATCGAATTCCTTCACTTGTTGTGCTCTGTTCACATACGTAAATATTTGCACATGCCTTTAGAATTAGGTGTCCAGCATCAATGTTATTGTTTCTGACAACTTGCCTCCTAACATTTTGGTGGAAAGGTGAGCCACAGGGTTAGCTGCTTTGAGAATGTCCCTTTGAGCAAGTTTCAGTTGTTGGTAAATGCTGTTGTGCTCTCTCTAATTAACGTTAACATCTGTTCCCGGCTGAAAAATCGTGAAGTCAAGGCTGATACTGAAGGCCCTGAATTTGAAAAATATCTCTGTTGTAATTGTATCCACTGTTCCCCAACTATCACTTTTGATTTCCTGCAGTAAATACCCATTCTGAAAATTGAAATATTTTGAAGCTATTTTTATGCAATCCTCTTTGAAGAGCAGTTGTCAAAAAAAAAAATCAACTAGCTTTAATCTAAATCCAGTGTTTCTGTACAGAGTACAGTGCTGGAATGTTCTTGTTCTGTTTTTGCCCATGTGTTCCCAAATTGGATCTGTCACCTAAGCGTAGTAATTCCAAATTTCTTTATTGACATGTTACAGTCAATATGCCTTGCACCATTTTTTTTATTGAAAAAAGAGCTCAATGATGCGTGTTGAGAATGAATGAATGTTATGCTTTTTGTACAAAATGCACTAATTCCTATTTTTCTGCCATTCGTGTCCATTATTGTGCCAATATGTTATCGAAGTGTTTGTTGTTCTTTCGAATTGGTCAATGGTCATGTGGTATGGGTGATGAGGATAACACTAGATTCTTTTTTCTGGAGCACTTGCTGACTGGAAATGAATCTAAATGTCTTGCATTGGTAGTTACCAATTAAGTTGGTCAGGCAAATCACATGTTGAGTGGTGTCATAAAAGATACAAAGCAGGTCTAACATGACCTCTTGTCATTAGTATTCATTAAACTTCAAATTTCATGATTGGTTAAATGTCAATGAGGCTTGTAGAGTGATCATTGGAAAACACACAGCCTGCAACAATCTACAATCATTGATTGACTTAAATATCAAACATTTTGAATCATTTTCACATTAGTAATTGAATGTACTCAAATGAACAGACCTTCCCTTTAGATTGAGCCATAAGGCTGCAAACAGTACAGACTTCAAAATGCCAAACCTAATGGCATCTGGCACTGGGATGGGGTGAGGGTTCATTTCATTGAAATCGACTCTCTGGTCCAAAACTGGATGAACAGCCACCTGATCTGCAATATTTCTCACCAGATTGTAGTTTGTCCTGACTTGGAAATCTCTGTGTTGCTTCAACACAAGCCGAAAATATGGAGCTGTACTAAACAGGTTAATTAGATGTCCTGGTTTTTCCAGCATAAGCCTATTTTCTCATTAAGCATCCTGGTGACCTGGCACTTTCCTAAATATAGCTCAAATGGCCTGTTTTCAAATTTCCCCTTTATGTTTTATGTATAAACTGGGTCTTGGGGAAAATATCTGCGTGAAATTGCGTCCTCCTACTTGGAAACTCCCACCACATTGCATGTAGTAGCACCACTCCTTGATATTTTGGTATTGCTGATGACATCATCTTTAAACTATCTTTGGAGTAGGGTTGCCTGTTATCATGGGAGGTGTCATCGCGAGATCTCTTCTGTCAACTGGCTCTCCTCCAGACTCTCCCAGCATGTTAATCATACAGAGTCTTATCTTCCCATCGCTTTTCAATTTGTCCTGGTTTTGACCTGAAAACATGATCCTCCTACAATCCTATGGGAATACATGCAGACTATGGAGGTGTAAGAGATGGTTCATCAACATCTTCTCAAGGGTGATTAGGGATGGACAGTTCATGCTGGCAGTGTGGCTGATGCCTGCATTTAATCAAAAACTGCTTTGAAGAAAATTAGTTTTTTTTAATGTGCTTTAGCTTTTTTGTAATAAAGCTAGAATGCTGATGCAAACTGCTTTGAGAGCAAGCAGAATATCAAGCAAGCGGTGATTAAGCGGTGATGAGGTGATTAAAGAGTGAATGTATGAACATGTGTAGAAGACTAGATGTTGATAATCTGGGTTAAAATAATGGGAATAAATGTTCTGGAAAGCTGCTCTCTGACCCCGCAGGTGATTAAAACCTGTTCTTGATATTCCAACGAGCATTATTACCAATAAATGTAATTAGTTTCTATGCAATTATAGTCAAGGATCTGTGAGCAATTAATATACGGGTGGAAGTTGGTCTGTTGGCTTTTTATAATGTTACCAAATGAGTACAAGGAAGGAGCAAAGATAGATTTTTGTGCATTGGAAGAAGTAGTATTGCTGGAAGTCTTGTTACTGTGGTTTTTGGAAAGGCATGAATGAAAGCCAGCAATGGCTGTACCACTGCAACAGAGGGAACATTATGAAGGATGATGCAGAGACCAACACAGGAACTAGAGTTTAAATTATTTGGTGCTTTTCTGCTATTTATTTGGATCAAAGTTGATTTGTAGTTCAGTTGTGTGCTTGCGATATCATACCATTCAGAACGATGGACCAAGCGCTGGTAAGTGTGATCAGTGTAGATACAGATTTTTGGTGCATACTCAATGAGCTAAAGGGCCTCTTCTATTCTGCATAATTCTAAACTATGAATTCACTTTACCTGCCTTTTGACCCAATCCTCTTGATGCTTTTGTCTAATTGAGGAAAAAAAAACCTCTCTCCTCCTAGGACGGGTGTGTCACTAAGCCGTCCCCTATTTTCCCTTGCACTGAATTGCTTGCTAGGTCACGGAGTCATGTAGGCCGGCCAAAGTAAGGACAGCAGGCTTGCTTCCCTAAAAGGACATTTTATGGCATTCGAGTTGATGATTTCAGAGTTATTAACTACTGTAGAGGGATTCAAACTCGTACCCCTAGAGCATTCTGAGATAGCAAGAACTTGCAAATGCTGAAGCCAGAGACAACACCGTGTGGAGCTGGAGGAACACGGCAGGCCGGACAGCAGCAGAGGAGCAGGAAAGTTGACATTTTGGATCTGGATCCAGTTCTGAAAAAGCACCAAATAGTTGCCCCAGCTCCACACTGTGTTACCCCTACAGCATTCACTTGGGTTTCTGGATTACTAGTCCAGTAAAATCACCACAATGCTACCATTATCCTCCTGCCACTTAACAAAAGTAATTTATTTTTAAGCAAGAGAAAACATCATACAGTACTTCTATAAGTGTGTTTTGAACACAATTTGACTATAAACCCCAAGGAAGTGTGAGGACAGATGGCTTTAAAACTTGCCTCCTTAGGTAAGCTTGAGGAAAGTCTTGGAGGAGAGGAGATGGTCTTGAAAATTTTAATTTAACCCAACAGACACAGGGTCTTGGAGTTAAAATTTCATAGTACTATTTCAGTTTGGGTAAAGAAATCTTTGCTGATAATTTTAAGATTCTGTCCCATTGTTCTGGCTGCATTTCCCACCAGAGGAAACATTCGTTCATTCTGTAATTTGTATTGGCTCTCAATTCCCTGGTCGCATGATCTTATTCTTCTGAGTCCAAGTTAACCACACCTGAGTATTTTAGTGCATCAATTGCAGAAGGTTAGTTTGCAGATCCAGCTAATATTCAGGAACTGTAATAAAATGTCATGGTTTGTTGTGGAGGGAATTAAAAGCAAGAGTAGGGTCATTATGCTTCAGTATACAGAGCTTTGATGAGGCCGCATCTGAAGGACTGTGTACAGTAATGGACAACTTACTTTATGGAAGGATGTTAATGCATTAGAGCAGTTCAGAGAAGGTTTACAAGACCAATATCTGGAATGAACAGATTGCCTTATGAGAAGAAGCTAGACAGGCTAGGCCTGTATCCTTTGGAGTTTAGAAAAATCAGAGGTTCCTTAATTGAAATATCAAGTAGAGGAGACTTGACTGAGTGGATGTTGAAAGGATGGGAGAATTTTCAGTCTTTTGATAGAAGCCTATTGTGGGAGAATCTAGAATGAAGCATGATAGGTGCTACCTTTTGGTTTTAAAACCAATGAGGAAACTTTTAATGTGAAGTTTGAGAATCTTTGGAATGCCTTTCCACCAAAGGCAGTGATTGCAGAATATTTAAAAGTTTTAAAGGCAGGTAGTTAGATTATTGTTTATCAAGGGGATAAAAGATTATTGGGGACCTGCAGGAATGTAGAGTTGAGGTTAGAATCAGATCAGCCATGTTCTCATTTTTAATGGCAGTGCAGGCTCGAATGTCTGAATGGCCTACTCTTGTTCCATATTCATGTGGTGATACGTTCGTACATAGGGCAATTTTTCTCGTTGCCAGCTGTATATAGAGATGGCAATTGCTACTATTGGTAAGGAGTGAGATGAGCCATTCTCCATTTGACTAGTAACTACAATGCTCTGGGGTCTTGGGTTCATAGTGTACCAGAGTAGTTGGAAGAATTTAAGTTTGATTAATAAATCTGGAGTATAAAATTAGTCTGAGTAATTGTCATCATGAAACTGCTGTTGACTAATGTGCCAACCAGATGGATTTTTTTGACAAAATGTCATTTAGGGAAGGAACCTGTTAGTTTTGCCTGGTCTAGTCTACATGCCACTCTCGAATACGTTTGACTCTTAACTGACCCTGATGTGACCTTGCCACCCGCTTCATTAAAGGGCAGTTGGGGGATAGACATTAAATTGCTCGCAATGCCACCAATACCCATATCCTGTGGGGTGGGAGGAAAAAAAAGAAAAATAAGTTTTTAAAAAAACAAAATTTTTTTTTGTTTCATGGATCTGGCTTCTGACTAGTGTTGATATCAGAGGCCTAAGAATGGATTATTGCCATCCCTGATGAATATAAATCCAGCTCAGAGGCATCTTCCCTGTCCTCTAGTCTGCAGAAACTGCTTCAGAGATTGTAGAATTTACAATGTGATGACCACTGCGTCCCTTATTTCCAAGGCCAACTCCCTTCGTACTGTGGGATGCAAATGGTCAAGTTCTGGGGATTTGTGGTAGGTTTTTTTTAAAGTAAGAGATGTCTACGATTCATTCCTTTCTAAGATACTAAGAATCTGTTTGATCAATTCTGTTGATTTGCTTAGAATCTGTTGATATAACATTAAAGATTCTAAAGGGCTCTTTGAGAGTTCATTTGCACTATTTCTGGGTGTATGTGCTTCCTATCTCTTGAATAATCATTTATTGTTTGTTAATAAATGCTCAAACAGACCAGCAACTGAATTCCTTATAAAGACTGTAAAACCACAGAATATAAGAGCAAAATTAGGCCATTTGGCCCAATGGGTACGCTCTGACATTTGGTCATGGCTGATATATTTCTGAACCCTGATCTCCTGTCTTCTCACTGTAATCTTTGATCCCCTTACTTATCAAGAACCCATCTATCTCTGTCTTAAATACATGTAGGGGGAGGCAATGGCCTAGTGGTATTATTGCTGGACTGTTAATCCAGTGACCCAGATAACATCCTGTGGACCTGGGTTCAAACCCTGCTACGGCAGATGGTGGAATTTGAATTCAATAAAATATCTGTAATGAAGAATCTAATGATGACCGTGAATCCATTGTCGATTGTCAAAAAAACCCATCTGGTTCACTAATGCTGTTTAGGGAAGGAAACTGCCATCCTTACCTGGTCCGGCCGACAGGTGACTCCAGACCCACAGCAATGTGGTTGACTCTGAACTGCCCTCTGGGCAATATATCCCCTGTATGATCAGTGACGTCCCCATCCAGTGAATAATGGAAAAAAAACTCGACAACAATGAGTTCTACATGTTCCCCACTCTCTGGCTGAAGAAATTCCTCCTCATTCTAGTATTAAAGTGTTGTGCCTTCACTCTGAAGCTGTACCCTGTGGTCATAGACTCTCCTATTAGGGGAAACAACTTCTCCATGACCTCTTTATCCAGGCCTCTGCTTTCTGCAAGCTTAATCAGATCTCACCACCCCATCCTTCTGAACTCCACCAAGTACTGACCAGAGTCCTCAAATGCTCCTCCTATGAGCTGCCTTTCAATCCCCTGATCAGTCTTGTGAACCTCCTCTGGAGGGAGTCCAGAGTTTCTGTACTTGGGGCTAGCATTTCTTCATAAATTTCTTGCTTAATAAAATAATGTTGTGAGTTTAGTAATCACTGATTCCTCAAAGGACTTCACGACCAAGGACAAACTTCCTCGGTGTAGTCACTGTTATAATTTGTGAAACATGAAACCAGTTTATATGTGGCACATCTCGAAGGTGGTAATGTAATTAATGTGATTGTGATGATTTTGGGCATGAATTTTGCTCAAGACACCGGGGACAACGCTCCTTTGTGTTATTTTAAAATAGTACCATGAAATCTTTCACATCTACTTGAGCAGGCATTGTGAACCTCTGCATAAAGCTCATGTGAAAGAATATCCCTCTGACTGTATCGCACCACCTCTCAGCGCTGCACAGGACAGTCAATTAAATCAGTTAAATAATATGTCATAATTGGTTGACTTGTGAACAAAGTTGTTTAAATTGTGTGAGTGCTGAAATCCAGCTGAACATAGTCAGAAAAATGCAGTTAAAAAGTTTGGATGTGATGATTAAATAAAATTGTGGGGTGTGAAATGTCTGTTGCTAGAACTGGGCTCCTGTTGGTTCTAGTTATACTATAACATGTATATTAACTGCTAAATATCTGGCAGCAAAACTGCTGGCTCAGTCTTTAAAATGGCCCAAGCCAGAAAATTCATTAATCAGTGCTTTCTGTTGCTTTTATGTGGTCTAGGATATAGTGGTTGCTGTGGATGTTCGTTTCTCTGGACTCGAACACATTTTCTTCAGTTAGTGAACTGAACTTGGGCAAATATTTGAAAGGCTTTCAGTATTCTAAGGAGTACTTGTTTAGATATACTGGCTACTTTGTTCATGGAAAAAACGTTGTTTTGTAACAGAAGCACATTGCTTCTGTTTGTAAGAAGTGGAGTTTCTCTCTCTGCACATGTTCCCTTGTTTGCTCACTGTCCTTCCCACCTCTCATCCTGAATGTTTTAAGAGTCAGAGATTTTGCTGTTTATAAATTAATGTTTCTATTGCCTTAAAATATTTTAGGCTCCATTCTTAATGTAGACGTACTTCTGTACAATCATTTTTTAAAAAAAACTTCTCAATCATTAAACACATGATCTGTGTTTCTGATTGAACTTGGGGAGGGGTAGCGGTGTAATGATATAGTCACTAGACCACTGATCCAGAATCCTTAGCTAAATTTTTTTTGACTTGTGCCTGGGCCAGCATTATTTGCTTATTACTAGTTGCCGTTGAATAGGTTATGTTGAGCCACCTTTCTGAAGTGGTGTGGTCCATGTGCTGTAGGTAGCCCTAGGGTTCATTGGGGAGGCTCAGGGGTTTAGATTCCATCGTGGCAGCTGGTGAAATTTGAATACAACTAATACATCTGGGAATAAAAAGTATTCTGATGGCGAACAGGAAATCACCGTCTGTTGTCATAGAAAAACCCACCTACTTCATGCAGGAAAGAAAACCTGCCATCTGTACTCAATCTGATCTACATGAGTCCGGATCCACAGAAATGTGGTTGACACTTAACTGCTTTCTAAAATGCCGAGCATGTTACTCCATTCAGTGGTAATTAGGGATGGGCAACGATTGCTGGCCGTGTCATCATCAACGTCTTATGAAAGAGTTTTTTTAAAAAAAAGAGTCTGTTTTCCAAGTTGTCTGATCACAACAGAGAAGATAAGTTATACTATAATTAGCTAAATTGACAACCTACAGTGGATAAGGGAGGGAATGACAAAAAGTATGAGAGCAAATTGGGATTTTGGATTGCTGTGGGGATATCTGTCTATGCTGTCATTCATTTGGATCCATATGTTGACTCCATTTATACCCTTAGACAATATTTCGAGATGTTGAACAACAGTCAAAATAGTGATTGATCTATAATTCACAATAACTTTTGAGAAGGCTCCAGGTTTCTGCTCCCCCGTGTGGGGTGGTGGGGGTTGGCCGGCATGGTTGGTCCCTCTGTCTGTCCCTCTGTCTCACCTATATTGGGCTGGATTTTAAAATTTCCTGCTGGGAGGTTTGAAGTCAAGTGGTCAGGTGAAATGCAATGGACAGCTTCTAAAATGTAATCTTTGAATATCTTTTATCATTTTAAGCAACTTTGGATTATTTACCTCTCATGGATGAGAACAGCTACATTTATGCAACTAGTTCTCGCGTTGTAAACATTTTCAGTCCCGGTTTCATTCTAGCGAATGTATTTCCCAAACACCATATTCTAGATGGAACTGTCTAAAACTTCCTGTACAGTTGAAGTTCAAAGTACCTCCTGTTGTATTTCAGCCTCCTGGATATAAAACCAACATTTTCTTTACCATTTTGATTAGGTTTGTAGAGATACACTAGCTTTTAATTATCCACTGAGATATTCTAAGCCCATTTTGCTGTTAAATTTCCTGGTCTTTCACCATTGAGGGAAATACTTTGGTTTGTTTACCTCAAATTCAGAAGTGAATGGTCTCTCATTTGCCAATATTGAACGCCACTTGCTGAATTTGTCTGTTTGAACTCTTAGATTGGTGCTCCTGTCTGCTTGCCATATTCTGTCAATTAAAGCATGTTTGCTTGATCCTAGCCACCAACTTGTATCTCAGGTTTGCCTCCAATTCAAATGCCTCCAATCCAGATTCTCAATTTGTGAATCTAGAAAGTCAGTGTAGTGGAAAATTGTAACTTCTTGTAATTTCCTTACTTCTAATTCTGTAGGTTGAAAACAATCCAGTTCTGAAGATGTATCTTTCGAGTTCTGTTAATTTCTTGGTGACTACTTCACTCTGTTAAATTACATGAAATTCACTGAGTTTTTCCCTTTGACTTAATTTTAGATTCCCCTGTACTATTGGTCCTCTCCCTCTGCTGTGAAAATGAATGCATTTTATTTATTTAATAAGTCTGCCTGTTGTGAACATTTTTCAGCCCTGCTGCCATCTCAGCTAAATGTCCCATAGATGCTTATCACTTAAATTCGCACATGTGGAATGGCATTTCGGGAGCTGTAGAAGAATGTGTCATGATGAAGACAATTGAGGCATAATTCTTCTCTCTGAGCAAGGAAAATGAATTTAAATGTTTGTGAACTTCAGTGAATTCCAAACTATGTAATAATCTCATTGGAAAAAAAAAGAATAAAAATGCTATATGTATGAACTGAACAAGTATTGAAATAGGTAGCTAAACTAAAGTGAGAGCTATTATACATTCATACAGTGTCTATCATGTAGAATAGAGTAAACATGCCAAGTTGTTTCTTCAAGGTGTGATGAGGCAACTGAAGGTTTGATAATTGCAAAACAAAATTTAAATTATGCATAAACTTGAATCAAAGAACTGGTTAAATCCATCAGATTGTCCAGATCATAGCCTTGATCTAAATCCTCAGTGATTGTGTTTTTAGTTATGACATTCTTCAACTCATATACAACAGCGAACAGGTATATCTAGGGGAAGTCTTAGGTAGTTCAATTTATGTCAGTTACAACTAAATTCTCTGTATCATATCTATATGCTTCTATAACTGTGAATGCGTAGTGTTGTACAGATTTTGGAGTCAGATGCAGTTTACTGCAGGCTATCAGCTATTTACTTGTGCTATTTTAGTAGAAATTCAAATCTTCTTTAAAAAAACAAAATATTTTTGTCCTGTAGGAAGGGACACCTCATTGGTGTGAGTTCCTTTCAATGTGCCTTGCTCAAGTAATTTTATGCCTGCATTTGAATAATGAATACCTGAAAGCTCTATTGACACTGGGAAAGGACATTACTGGACCCCGGACCTGTTCTCCTGACACCAGCACAAATGAAGTACTAAAGCTTAAGAACCCTTCCTGGGTTCTATATTTTTCCTCTCTAGCTGGGGCCTATTGAGTCCAACTCTAACAACCCCCTCATTCCTCTGATCAACATTACCCAATTAATCGTCAGTTAGTTTATGCCATAGAGTTATATAGCACGGAAACAACCCTTTTGGTCCAACTTGTCCATACCAACCAAGTTCCCAAACTAAATTAGTCCCATTTGCCTGTATTTGGCCCATATCCCTCAAAACTTTTCTTATTCATGTACCTGTCCAAATGGCTTTTAAATGATGTAGCTTTACCTCCATCTACCACTTCCTCCGGCAGTTCATTCCACATACAAATCACCCTCTGTGTGAAAAAGTTGCCCCTTAGGTCCCTTTTAAATCTTGCCCCTCTCTCCTTACAAGTATGTCCTCTAGTTTTGAAATCCCCTACCCCAGGGAAAAGACCTTGGCTATTCACCTTATCTGTGCTCCCCCCACCTCCGATTTTATAAATCTCTATAACTCAACCTTCTAAACTCCAGTGAAAAAGTTCTCAGCCTATCCAGCCTCCTCTTTATAATTCAAACCCTCCAGACTCAGTTACATCATGGTAAATCTTTTCTAACCCCTCTCCAATTTAATAATAGTGTTTCTGCAGCAGGGCGACCAGAACTGTACACAGTACTCTACTCAAAAATTGGGCTCGCCAACATCCTATAAGACCTCAACATGACATTCCAATTCCTATACTCAAAGGTCTGAGCAATGAGGACAAGAGTGCAACACCTCCCTTAGCCATCTTGTCTACTTGTAGCACAACTTTCAAGGAACTATGTAACTGAATCCCTAGGTCTGTCTGTTTGACAACACTCCCCAGGGCCCTACCATTAACTATATAAGTCCTGCCTGGTTTGGCTCACCAAAATGTGACATATTGCATTGATCCAAATTAAACTTGATCTGCCAATCCTCAGCCCATTGGCCCAGTTGATCAAGATCCCTTCGCAGTCTTAAATGCCATGATTCTTTCGAGCACCAATCATGATTCTTCAGACTCTTGCTGAAAATGCTAGAAAAGCTCAGCACACCTGACAGCATCTGCAGAGAGAGAAGACAGAGTTAATGTTTCAAATCCTTTGACTGTTCTTCAGTTTATGCCTCCGTTTATGCTGCCAGAACTGCTGAGTTTCTCCAGCATTCTTTGTTTACTTCAGATGTCCAGCATTGCAGAATTTTGTCTTAATCCTACAATTTACTATTATCCTTAACATTAAGTGCTACCTGGTTGATGAAGTAGAACTCAATGAGCCAGGGCGTTCATTGCCTCTAAATTCACACACAATTGTAATAAACTGTAAATTAATTCTGGCAATACATATTTACTTGTTTATTGTGAAAGATATACAAGTACAAATCTCCTGTTCGCCAGTTTAGTTCATGCCGTGCAGTTCTTTGACTTCCATCCAACATTTTGGATCTTGCTATTTGTGAAGTGTCTAGAGGTATTTGATATTTCTCTGACCCTAACTTGTATCACTTGGTCCCTGTCCCCTCTGTCCATGTACCTGTAGGTTAAATTATACTTTGGCAGCCAAGGTGCTGGGGATTTCCTTATTTTTTTCTTTTTTCCAGAGCTGACTACCAGCCAATGAATGAACAAATGTCTGGCAAGTAGCATGTTCATTTTGCTGCTGAGAAATTATAGATGTGCTTTTGTTTCTTTTTTAAGAGGTTGTATATCTGTCTTAGAAATGTTTTAAACCACCCGAAAACCCTTGTTTACATTAACAGTGGACATGGGTTAATTGCTAGCAATGAATATACAACTCAAATGGAAAAGAAACACTGCAATTGCATGAGAGAGTTAAGATTTTACTATGGGAAATTTAGGACACAGGATTAGGTTCCACAACGCTCTCAACATTCAAATTTTACCTCTCCAGCACCACCCTCAGTCCCTTCCACTGCTCTCTGTTGCTAGATAGATTTTCAGACATCCCGAGCTGGATTAACCAAATTTCTTTTAAGCATTGAGAAGTTAAATATGTTTTCACTGGCCTCTGCAAATTCTATTCCATTGTCATCGATTCCATTCTCCTCCTCAGTTCCTAACAGTTTGATCTGAACCAATTATTTACAACTTTAGGGTCTTAATGGGCAGCATGGTGGCTCAGTGGTTAACACTATTGCATCATAGCGCTAGTCATCTGGGTACGAGTTCACCCTTGGGCAACTGTGTGTATAGAGTTTGCACAATTTCCCTGTGTCTGCATGGGTTTCTTCCCCCACAGTCCAAAGATGTGCAGGTTCAGTGGATTGGCTGTGCTAAATTGCCCATAGTTTCCAGCAGTGTGTGGGTTAGGTGGATTAGCCATAGGAAATACAGGCTTATGTGGATAGAGTTGGGGAGGTGGGGCTGACTGGGATGCTCTTTGGAGGGCCTTTGTGAACTTGATGGCCTGATTGGCCTGCTTCCACACCGTAAGAATTCTGTGATTGGATGATTTGATCTTGAGCTGAATTCTTGAGGTTTTCTTAGGTTATCATTTTAATGAAAACTTGCATTTTCCTGACCTTTATTTCCCAGGAAGGTCCATACATGAGAATTCATTTGTGGCGTGTGACTTCCCAGTCGATGCTGCAGTCAGGTACATTGCAGCAATTTTTTGTTTGTGTATGCATATCCTTCTCGCACCTCTTCTCGCATAAGTTGGTTACAAAATGCTTTCAGTTAATGCTGCTCTAAGGTCATACACTTGGGATCTGTACAGTGAAGGAAATAAATATTGAGAGAGATGAGAAAGGGGAAGATGATAAAGCAAAAATCTTTTTGATCCCATTGAGTCAAAATTAAGATTCAATCTGGTCTGGGTGCTTTTGTGTAAATAATGCAGTTGAATCCTGTTTGTCATGAATCTGATGCCATTTGTTTTGTAAAAATAAGAAACTAAAGAACAAATTTATATTAATATCATGCTTTTTATGACATTGTGTTTCAAAATCTGTCACTCTGCAAGTTTTAAGTGTGGACCGTTAAATGCTTTATCAAAAATGTTTTAGAAGTCTCCTCAGGGATAAAAGAGAGGTAGAGCAGTTTAAGAAGGAAATTCCACTGTTGGGGGGCTGAGCAGCTAAAGGCATGGCCATCAATGCTGGAGCAATTAAAATTGAACATGCTCAAGAAGCCAGACTGAGGAATGCGGATTGTGAGGCTGGAGGAGATTTACGTGGTAGAAAGTGTGAGGCAACAAGATTGCAAATCTTAAAATTGAGGCCTTGCTTGACCTGAGAGTCGTTATAGGCCAGCTAACATGGAGGTGAAAGTCAGAATGGGCTTGGTTTGAGTAAGAACTCTGGCAATAGATATTTAGATGACCTGAAATGATGGACACTAGGATACATTGGAATGGTAGAGTTTCAAAAGCAGATGAGCTGATTCAGGTTCAGAGTTGCACAATGTTATGAAAGTTAAAATAGATGATCTTGTGTAGATATGAGGCCGGATGCTCATCTTAGAGTCAAAATATAACACCCATGATTACAGTCTGGTTCAGCCTTGAGACGGTTGTTGGGAAAGGGACAAAGTTGATGGTTAGTGAACTGAATTTGTAGAAGGCACTTGAAAAAATGGAGTTGGTCTTTGAGTATTTAGTCAAAACCAATTTTCTTGCATTCAGTAATGGTTAGCAGACAAAAGTATGGCAGGCAGTTTTTAGAATGTTGGTGAGATTGAGAGGGGGTGATTCAGAAGAACTGGGTGTCATCAGTGCGTGACTGAAAATTGATGCTGTGCTTCTGCATCATGTTGACAAGGGGTAGTTTGAATGGGGGAAGGGCCAGGTTAGATCCTGAGATGGAGACCAGAGGTAAGGGTGCAGGAGCAGGAGAATGAGAACAGAACCAGGCAAGAGCAGTTCCACCCAACTAGGCAACAGTGGAGAGGTATAGAAGATTTATTTTAAAGGCTGAAAACAGGATGAAGGGGGTTGGCTTGCCTTTTTCACAGTCATGAAAGATGTCATTGGACTTTGAAGAGACCCACCTTGGTACTGTGGCAGTATGAAAACCTGATCGAATGCATTCAAACATGGAGTTCCGAGAGAGGTGGACGTGGGCAAGGACTTTGTTCAGGCAACTTGGAGGGATTGGGTAGTTGGAGAAAGAGTAGTAGTGGGAGGATAATTGCAGCATTGGATGTTCAGGGGAAAAGAGAGAGAGAACTGAGTGTTATTAGCTGATGTGGAGACCAGGAATGGAGGAAGGTAGACAGCATTAGAGTGGGGAATAGGCTTCATTGAGCAGTGGAGTAAGTAGAGAATGATGCAAGTTCAAACTAAGCAGAGTGGGAACTTCAGCCTAGCAGGCCCAGTAGAGGGCGAGAAGTGGCAGAACTAGTTGTTTGGATAAGTTAGAAATAAAGAAATCCCAGGAGTTTGATTTGCTTATTTTTGAAGTGAGTGTGGAGGAAATAGGGAGAGGCGTTTGGAAAAACCATTTGTTTCTTTGTAGTAGAAGCTGAGGGTTATGTTTGCTTTCCAGGGTAATGCTGAAAAAGTGAGCAGTTCTAGAGATTGGACACTGTAAACACTGGTAGTAGTCTACCAAGAATCCTTAGGTTTGGAATAAGTCCCAGAAGATTGGAAAACTGCCAGTGTGACACCTTTATTTGGAAAGTGAAGGAGATTTAAAAGCAGGTAACTACAAGCCAGTTAGCTTAACATCTGTTATCGGGGAAAAAGCCAAGAGTCTGCTATAAAGAATAATTGCTTAACCATGATATGTATTTCTGAATGCTCAGCTGAGTCAACATGGCTTCATGAAGGGAAAGTCATGTCTGACAGATTTGCTGGAATTCTTTGAGAAGGTAAGCAGTGGATGTAAGATATTTGGATTTTCAAATCTTTGATAGGGCACACACAAAGAATTAAGTGGACTCCATGATATTGGAGATAGTATATTGGCGTGGATAGAGGATTAGCTAACTAATAGAGAGTTGGGATTAAGGGGGACATTTGCAGGATGGCAATCATTAACCAGTGGAATGCTACAGGAATTAGTGCTTAGATGAAGAAAATGAATGTACTATAGCCAAGTTTGTGGATGAGACAGATCATAGGTGGGAAAGCAAGTGGTGAGGATGGTAGAAAGAGTCTGCAGAGGGAAATAGACCGGTTAAGTAAGTGGGTAAAAACAGATGGGTCAGAAAATTAGGTTTTGCACTTTGTCAGGAAGCATAGAAGAGCTGAGTATGATTTAAATCAAGAAAGACTGCAGACTACTACGGAATAGTGGAATTTGGGAGACCTTGTGCATAAATCACAAAAGGCTCAGTGGGTAATAGGGAAGGCCTTTTATTTCAAAGGGAGTAGAGGATAAAAGTAGGAAACTTTTGCTAAAACTATACATGACAGTAGTCCAACCACATTCTGGAATATTGTGAATTGTTTTAGGCCCCTTTTTTAGGAATAAAATCCTGGCATGGGCGGCAGTTCAGAGAAGATTTGTGAGACTGATACCAGGCATGGAGGGACAGTCTAATGAAGATAAGTTGAGTCATTTGGGCCTGCACTAATTCATCCCTACAGGTTATAGTTAAGATGCTGTTCAACATGATATATTATACATGCTAATATATCATGTTGAACAGGAGGTCAGTTGAAATTTTGAAAGTGACTGAATTTAATATAATTTTCCAATTTCACACACCCAACAGGGAGACTTGGCCTTTTTAGAATGTGCATTGAGAATTTGGGCATGTGCTGTATGTAAGCTTAAAGCCATTAATTTTATAGGTCACAAAATGATATTTGAGGTGTGCCCGAGGTATACACTTGTGTTATCAAGGTTTAACTCCAGCAGTGTCACTAAATCGTGACACTATTTTATGATTAAAGGTAGAATTGTTGACCTATTAAGTGGTGCTGGCTCTTTCAAAAAGTAATCTAGTTAGTCCTAGTCCATGCTCTTTTCCTCATACCCTACTTTTTTTTTCTCTAGATTAATTTTCAAAATCCATTAGAAGTCTGCTTTTGAATCTGTATTTACTAGCGTTTAACACATTAGCCAACATATTCTATATCCAAAACCCTTGCTGCTTTTTTTTTAAGAACATTTTTCTTCTTGCAATTTGAGTCTTTGCTCATTAGCTTCAATTTTTTGCCTCATCGTTTTGATCCATTAGCCATTGGAAATACAATCTTTATTTGTTACAATTAATTTGTTGAGAATTTAAAACCCTTCCGTTAAGTCTCCTGTTAATCTTCTCTGCTGTAAAGAGAGCAACTTATTCAGTCTATTCACATACCTGTAATCCCTCATCCTCTACTTCACTAAATGTCATTTCTACCCTTTCCAAATTCTTCGCGACTTCCATGAAGTCAAGTGCTGAGAACTGGATGTAATACTCCTTGGGGATCAAACTAATGTTTTATATAGGTTTGGTAAACCTCCTGACATTAATACTGTCTCAGTTTATAACACTTAGGATACTAGCTGTTTTATTCACCTATCCTGCTACCTTGAAAGGTTTGTGCAGAAAATCCTCAGACCGTTATTAATGTGCCCTCTTTTTAAATTATTTTTCAGCATATACCAACTGTCCTCTTTTCTTCTACTGAAGTGTATTACCTCCCTTTTCAGTACTGAATTTAATTTGCCATGTTTCGCCAGCTGGTCCATGTCCTCTTGAAGTCTGTTATGGATCTTCTTCAATATGTACTACACATGAAAGTTTCATGTAATCTGTATATTTCAATATCGTACTGTATCCCTTAATTAAATGTGTATCAAGATCAGAAGTGGTTTTAGTACTGGATTTTGGAATACAAATGTGTACTTCTCCATTTGAAACAGCTGTTCTGCACAATTCTGATACGGCTCTCTGTATACGAGCCTTAAATTTTAATCCTGAGGAATGCCGTATGCCGTATGCCGTATTCATTGTGAAGATGTCATATGGACTGAGCAAAACACTTTAGCATCTTGAAGGAGTGAGACCGAACATCTGGCCTTCTGAAGTTTCTCTAACAATGTCTGTCATCAATATTACACGTAACTAGTTACTGGCATGCAATGAACAATGACTTAATTACAAGAGACTTTTCTAGTTAGACTAGGAAGTGGTTTTCCTCAATAGGACTAGATGAAGTAGGCTCTGTAATTTCTGCCTGTGAGGAAGATGGTGGCAGCAGCAGCTCATATAGCAACAAATTAACAATTCAATGCAACCCTCTGATTTCTATCTATTGCCATTTTCAAAAAAAAAATCGTGGAATATGGATATTGTTGGCTAGGTCAGCATTTTTTGCCCTCTGTAACTGTTCTCGAACGTGGTAGTGAGATGTCTACCTGAACTGCTGCAGACCTTGGGATGTAGATAAATGTGCAGTGCTCTTAGGGAGAGAGTGGGATGTTGACCTGGCGATCATTCCATCCAGGACAGGATGGTGTATAGCTTGAAGGCAAACTTGCAGGTACCTATGCATCTGCTGCCCTTGTCCTTTGAGATGGAAGTGATAGAGGTTTTGGAAGGTGCTTTCTAAGAAACCTTGGTGTATTTCTGCTATGTAGTTTGTCAATAGAACACGCTGCTGCTACTGAGTATCAGTGATGGAAGAAATGGATGTTTGTAGAAGTGGTATCAGTCAAGTGGGCTGCTTTGTCCTAGATGGTATCCAAGTTCTTAAATGCAGTTGGAGCTGCAACTGGGGAATGTCCCATCACATTCCTGACTTGTACCTTGTAGATTGGACAGGCACTGGGGCAATGGGAGGTAAGTTGCTCGCTGCAAGATCCCTGGCCTCTGAGCACTATATTTATATGCCGAGTCCAATTCAGTTCCTGGTCAGTGGTCACATCCAAGATGTTGATAGTCGTGGATTCCGTTTTGAATGTGGAGGGGTGGTGGTTTAATGGTCATTACCTGGCATTTGTATAGGCACGGACCGCTCCACTATTTGAGGAGTCATGAATAGTGCTGAATATTGCTCAATGCTCAGCAAACATCTCCACTTCTGACTTCATGATGGTGGAAAGGCCATTTGTGAAGCAGTTGAAAATGTTCAGGCTTCAGACACTACCCTGAGGAACTCCAGCAGAGATGTCCTGGAGTGGAGATGACTGACCTCCTACAATAACGGTCATCTTTTGTGCCAGGTATCATTCCAACCAGCAGAGAAATTTCCCGATTCCCATTGATTCCAGCAGAGCTCCTTGATGCCACACACTCTCAAATGTGGCCTTGATGTCAAGGGTGGTCAGTCTCTCATCTCCCCTCTGGAATTCAGCTTCTCTAACTATGTGTAAGCCAAGGATGTAATGAGATCAGGAGCTGAGTGGCTCTGGCAGATCCCGAACTGGTCATCAGAAATTAGCATGTTATTGCTGAGCTAGTACTGTGGATGACTCCTTTCCATCACTTTACCACTTATTAGCCTAGGTCTGGATGTTGTCACAGTCTTGCTGCATATGGATGTAGACTGTTTCAGTATTTGAGTAGCGGGGAATGGTGTTGAACATTGTGTAATTATCACTGAATGTTTGCATCTCTAACCTTATGATGGACAGAAGGATGATGAAGCAGCTGAAGGTAGTTGGACCAAGAACAATGTTCTGAGGAAATCTAGTGATGCACTGGGATTGGGTATTCTTGCAGTTCCTTCCCACTTTATCCAATGGATTTCAACTTTGCTAACCATCCTAATGCATACCACTTTGTTGAACACCATTTGAAACTCCATGTACAAAATATAAACTGTATTGTATTTTTTTGTAGCATTCCACTCCTTTTTTAATATCTCACCAAATATTCAAACAAATTTGTGCTTCTTGTTTATTAATGGTGCAAGCTTGATGAAACAAATGCAAATTTTCACGCGGATTATTGCTTTCAACGCGACCAATCAGCTGGCCTACTTAGTTATCTATTTCCCCTTTTTTGAACAAGGGTGTAACATTTGCAATCCACCAGACCTTTTGGAACCACTCTGCATTCAATTAATATCTGAAGATTGTGATCAGCATATTGCAGTCTTGACCTTGTTTCCTCCTAGCAATTTAAGATACATTCCGTCCAGATCCTATGATTTATTAACTTTGAAATACTGCCAACTTTTGTCTTACTTCCCGTTGTGAATATTTGATTTCATAATCCATAAGGATTGTCAAAATAACCTTTAGTTTGGAAATTTAATTTTAAATGCAAATAAATTGTAAGACATGGTTCAGAAACTAGTAAACAGACCTGAGGTCAATACAGATCAGAGTAGATATTTTTAATTAACCTGTTCAGATAAGTTATAACCTTCTCTGGACTTGAACACAGGCCTCCTGTCCAAGCGGTATGTACTTTACCACTACCATGGCCACAGGACCCTCCACTTAAAGGTTAACGTGAGTTTAATTAACAAGTGGTAAGGGTTGGAAATGTGAAGACTTGGATAGCCCATATCTTGATTAGGTGGAGACAAGTTAGGAACAAGTATTTTAGGAATAAATTATTCATACAGTTTCCAAGTCCAAAGAAGTTGAAAGCATATGTTAACAAGGATTTTTTTTGGTAGAACTGGCAACTCTGAAAAGGGGGCCACTAACACAATTGAAGAGATACTTATTCATCTCAGTTCTAGAGTCAAAGCATTTCTTTTTATGGTAAAAAGATATTTGGGTTAAACTTCTGTTTGGAAAATCCCAGAAATGTTGCATTACCATGAAGTTAGGTTATGCAGTATTGACCTTGTTTTTGTGGAGTTTTTCTGTGTTTTTGTTGATGTAAATGAGCAGTTAGCCGAGAAGAGTTGGTGAGAAAGAGAAACGTTAGCCAGGCCTGCATCTTAAGAAGAGGAAATACGAACTTTTATTGCACTGCAAGCAAAATAAAGCTGAGTGCTTGTGTTCAATTTATAAGACCATAAGACATAGGAGTGGAAGTAAGGCCATTCGGCCCATCGAGTCCACTCTGCCATTTAATCATGGCTGATGGGCATTTCAACTCCACTTACCCGCACTCTCCCCGCAGCCCTTGATTCCTTGCGAGATCAAGAATTTATCAATCTCTGCCTTGAAGACATTCAACGTCCCGTCCTCCACTGCGCTCCGTGGCAATGAATTCCACAGGCCCACCACTCTCTGGCTGAAGAAATGTCTCCTCATTTCCGTTCTAAATCGACCCCCTCTAATTCTAAGGCTGTGCTCACGGGTCCTAGTATCCCCACCTAACGGAAACAACTTCCCAGCGTCCACCCTTTCTAAGCCATGCATTATCTTGTAAGTTTCTATTAGATCTCCCCTTAACCTTCTAAACTCTAATGAATACAATCCCAGGATCCTCAGCCGTTCATCGTATGTTAGGCCTACCATTCCAGGGATCATCCATGTGAATCTCCACTGGTCACACTCCAGTGCCAGTATGTCCTTCCTGAGGTGTGGGGCCCAAAATTGGACACAGTATTCTAAATGGGGCCTAACTAGAGCTTTATAAAGTCTCAGAAGCACATCGCTGCTTTTATATTCCAACCCTCTTGAGATAAATGGCAACAATCCATTTGCTTTCTTAATCACGGACTCAACCTGCAAGTTAACCTTTAGAGAATCCTGTACTAGCACTCCCAGATCATAAACCTAGCTCATGAGGAAGAAAGAAGGCCGAAGGTTTGCCTGGCTTGAAGCTAAAGAAATCTCCAGTAACCCTCCTAGTGCAAAGTAGATGACCTAACAGGCTGTCTCTATCCAAACTAGGACAAGCTGTGCTGAGGCCTATAGGAACCAAGGGTTTTCCTAACTTTTAGATCATTGCCTGAATTTTCTTTATTCATTCATGGGATGCAGGTGCCACTGACCAGACAGCATTTATTGCCCGTCCCTAATTGCCCAGAGGGCAGTTTACAGTCAAGCACATTGCTGTGACTCTAGAGTCACATGTAGGCCAGACCAAGTAAGGATGGAAGTTTCCTTAATGCACTGAGACCCAAGCTTTTGCAGAGAAGTTATTAGACTTTCAAAGGAAATTTAGAGCATCACTTAGCCAAAAGCTTAGAAAAAAGATCTCTGTGAAATTTTGATGCTGAAAAATAGCAGAAACATTGAGGAATAATCAATTGTGAATTCTGGAGAGATTGATCATACTTTATTTGATTCCAAATGGAGAAGTAAACAAACATTCAATCTTGTAAGAAGAGAAACCTCTTGCATTGAATTAATACAAAAAGGGGAGCTGGACTTGTACTCCAAGACTTGACAAGCAATAACGTTATGCAAAGCAAGCACTTTTTTAAAAAATACATATTTGAGAATTGGCTTTGTTTAGCACATGAAATTTTGTGGTGGAGTTCTTTTAGTTAGCTACTGGGTGTTTGATTTTTTTTTTTCTCTGCTTTAAATGTTTCTGGCCTTTATGTTGTATGGAGATCGCAACTTCTCATTTGTATTTCTATCCTACCCACTAACCCAGCAAGTGCCTCATTTACAATGGCTTTGGTAAAATTATTTTCCCTTCAATCGTGGTTTTGGCTTCCACCACTAGTACCTGTATTGTTGTACCACTAGTGAAATTTGATACTTTTGGACATGGGCTATCAAAGAATTCATTGCTGGCTGTTGTGCCAATGATCTAAAGTATTGTTAATTCATTATGCCAATGAGTTAACTGGGCAAGGGGAGAATACCTCACTTAGTGAGCATCTCCAAAAGGGCAATCATAATACCTTAGAGTTTAGATTATAATAAACAAGTACAAGGAGAAATTGATAGCAAGAATCCTTAATTGGAGAAAGGCTAATTCCATTGAATTAGGAAAGGAGCTGATTGTAGATAAATTGGAGCCAAAGATTGGCAGGCAGAAATATGCAGAGCCTTTTAAAGGAGAGAGTACAGCCTTAGGTACATTCCGACAAGAGGTCACTTGTTTGGAATTTGGAACATGAATCATGACTCCCTAACCATGGATCCTTGACGCCAATCAGGCTCTATTCCCATCTGGCTGATATAAATTTTTGGTCAGTATTTCATCTCCTCTTTTAAGAGGAAGCTAATTAAATACAAGTGGGTACAGGAAATAAATATCACATATATTGATCCCAACCAACTGTAACTTGTGGTTGGGCCAGAATGCAGCGACCAGTTTTCCATTTCCATGCTGAGTCAAAGGGTCTATCTAGTCAGCAGTGATAGAGGTCAGACTATCACTAAATCTAAAGGAGAAGAGCTACATTACCTCTCATTCTTCCTGTTACTGCAGACGTGCAAGGTCAGCGTACAGCAGCAGTGTCTGGAAATGGGAGTCAATGTGTCCACACACTAGTGTGTGTGGCAGCCACACAGCTAAGAGGGAACACTGGAGAAGAAACCCTTTGCCGTCCGTGGTGTAGCTTATTATAATAACAATGGATACAAGTTACATAGTCCAGTATGATTAACTATTAAATCATAGCTAGATGTGACACACTTGACCCCTTTCAGACCATGTGCTGGACTGCTACTACTACACCCAAAGACACTGGACATCATCAGGTTGGTTGGAACTTAATGTAGTTTTAACATTTACTCTTTCAGAATCATTACTTTGCACAACAAACGTATGTTGACAAGATGTGATGAAGCAAGTTGAGAGGAGCTAACACAAAGCAGTTGAGTCACAGATTTCCACTGAAGTTGATTCAACACTCCCGTCATTGTGAAGCACTTCACTGTGAACTTTGATCTTGCATTCCCTATTGCAATGATCAGTTTTAAAGTTCCAATGTGCAAACATAATTTCTTCTGTAGTGTGAAATCATTGTTACTGTTAAGACAAGTGAGATAATCAGAGGTGAAAGTCCAAAAGAGCATGCATGATCTTGGATAGTTGGAGATAAATCTGTGCCAAACCTAACTTACATTGAAATCTAGTCCAATCTCATGCCTGCACGCATTTTCTGCCAAACTGAATGTGGCTTATTTTCACTTTATTGTCTTTGTCTTTTAAGAAGTAACACTTTCCCGTTCCCAGACAGTTCAATCTGATCTGTTTTGACTTGCTCTGTCTTTTCAATCACCAATTAATCCAAACATTTGGATAATTGAATGCCAGCCTAAGTCATTATGGTTTAGATTTAGATTTTATTGTCACATGTATTCTTATATTTAGTACATGAGTGAAAAGTGCATATTATGGTTATTAGTCATTATGGTTAATCGACTTTAATAATTATTGGTGACAGGAGAAACATATATTTGTTAATGTTTCATGTATCCTGTTCACTTGCGCTCATCTGCTTTAAGGCCGTTTAGACACATGATGTCCCTGGACGGGGGAAAGTAACAAGAATCTTTGTACAGGTGGTCCCTGATTCATAATGTCTGACTTATGAATGCTCATACTTACAAATATGCCATACAGGAGCATATTAGTATTAATTTTAAAGATCCAATGTGCAAATGTTTGCTCATACTTGCGAACAGCTATTTTATATTGTACTGCGTTTTGCTCATACTTGCACACAAACCAACCTCTGAAAAACGTAGTCGAATGGAACTCATTTGTAACCTGGGGACTGCCTGTCATAACTTTTTTGCAGCTAGCAGCTGTTAACTGAGTTGTGGTATAATATATTATCCTGTACTTCGACCCCCATCTTCTACACCCCTCCACAGATGCTTTATACTTTTCTCGTCCAAGATTGCAGCAAATGTGCTGCACTGGACACTGCTAACTCAGCTTTCAGACAATATCGGTATCAGAAATTGTTCTTTTGTGTTGCTTCTTGTGGAGCTGTTATTACTTAGCTGAGATGATGTACGTGGAATTACAGTGTGCTGCATTACAGCTAGCAATAGGGCTTGAAATTTGCTCTATCCCCAAGGACTTTCTACAGCAGTGAAGTAGTTATTTTAAGGTGGGGGAGCGACATCAAATTTACTCTACGTAAATTAAAGTAGCATCAGTGTTAACAGCTGGGGGTGTGTATGTAGTTGACAAAACCCACAGACTCTACATTGAGATGATAGCGATCCTTACTGCTGGTATTAATCTCATTCTACCAGTTATAAGGCTTCTCAGTCAATCACAACGACCAACAATGGGATTTGGATTGTGTGGCAGCTTTCATTATTTTAGAAATCATTTCACAGCCAATGAACTACTTTTCCAGTGCAAACACTGATGTGATATATGTGGCCAATACGTTGTAGTGAGTAGGAGGGTGTAGGTTTGGTCGGCAATTCTCAATCATTTTCTGATCGCAGAAGATGCTATGTACGTCGAATCTGGAGAGAAGGAAATGAATTAAGAGGGATAGACTGAAGTAATCTTCATGGATTTTTCTCTTTAGCTTTCTGGCTGAAAAACTTTTCTTTGACAATGACTGGTTGTTTAGGCAGCCTGCCTTCGCCCAGAACTTTATAGCAGCCAGCATGTACAGCATCAATGATGGGTACTCATCCTTCAGGTTTATTAGCATAGTTTAATCAGGTCTGTTCACTGATCAGCGTTCATAACTTATCTCAATCTGGATGGCATCTTGGCTGATGACATAAACAGCCAAGATGCCGTCCCAGTTGAGAAAAACCAGGAAGCTAAGGGGACATATTAGCCATGGTCATGGCCGAATTGACAAACACGGGAAGGATCCTGGTGGCCGTGGTAATGCTGGTGGAATGCACCATCGTGGAATCAACTTTAATAAATATCATCCAGGTTTCTTGGGAAAAATTGGCATGAGACGTTATCATCTGAAGAAGAATCTGTTGTTCTGTCCAATTGTGAATCTAGATAAGTTGTGGACACTGGTCAGTGAAAAGACCTGATTAAACTATGCTAATAAACCTGAAGGACGAGTACCTATCGTTGACGTTGTACATTGCTGGTTGTTATAAAGTCTGAGCAAAGGCAGGCTGTCTAAACAACTAATCTTCACTGAGAATAGGCAAAGGAGTAGACAGCATAACAAATAGCTAGAATCAAAATTTCCATGCAAGTGTAAAACAGAAATAGACATACATTGAATATTGATTAACAAAAATGTGGAAGTGGAAGCTACATACAGCTGAAGGAAAGTGAAACATGATTTTTTTTGAGTATTTTAGTTTCTGTACACTGAGAACTGCACTTTTACTTCATAAACTGGCTGTTGTGTCAAGTACACTTGCATGGTCTAAAATGAAAGTCCAACATAAACTAAAGAGCTCCTGCTACAAATCCAGCATGTGGTAAGCAGTCACTTTTTAAAAATATAATCAATTAATACTTAATGTCTTCACCTCAAAGTCAAAATTTAGAACATATAAACACACACTTTCATGAAAGAAAAAATTAAGTATATTAAAGCAGCATTTTTTAGAGATATTGACAGTTTAGACAGGGCATGTTTATTAAACAGTGTGGGAAGGAAGTACAAGTATGTGTGTGCTTGTTTACATTTGTACTTGTGCAGTCACAGCTCAATCTAATTCTAAGAGCCGAGCTCAGATTTCAGTCTCTGGTTGAGGAAATGAGTGTTGAGCCCATTCCCGAAAAATGATCTTGTCTACAAACTACACATTTTAGTGCAGTGTTTTATGACCCCTCCACCTCCCAACTTGCACCAACAGTTTTTCCAAGTGGGCAATCTATGTAAAATACCCCTTTTTAGGTTGCCACCCTACCTGCCTGCCCTTGACCTATTTTGTAATCTTGCAGTGACACGACATCAACATGCCTACCCTCATCCGATGAGACATGAAAGTGGCCAATCTAAGATCCTTACGGGCAGGGGTTTGAGGTCGGCACAGGATATTGAGCAGATTAACCTGGTTGGGTTTTCGTTAGGGAGGGAAGAGTGGTGCCCCGTTACTGGTCTCTTATTTGAGTCTAAGTCCTCATCCTGCCAAAGTCTGGCACTGCCTCTTTCTCTGTGTGCTGTCCCCCTGCTTAACTTTGCCATCATTACCCCCATCAACCATTCCATCATGTCTGGGTCTACGCTGTCTTCCCTGATGTGGGATCTGTTGGCATTTGTTCTTTCATGGCTCTGGGACTTAGAATTTGCAGAAGTGCTTGTAGCCTGAGCAGTGTCTGTCTCTCCCAGTGACTCCTGGAGTGCAGAACATCTGGCCATTAGGGTTGGCTGGCAAGTAGGACTTGCTGTCCCAAGGGAGGGACCATAATCTTGCCTCCAGCCAATTAATGCTCTATGGAGCAGCTAGCATTCCTACCCACAGTTTGGGCGGTGAAGCAGGAAAACCTATTGTAAAATTTTATATTTCGTCTCTGGAAGATGTGGGTGGCGTTGGAACAAGTTTTGTGAACCATGATTTGATTCAATTTGATTTATTGTTGTCACATGTACAGAGAAAGTGATAAGTATTGTTTTGTGTGCTATCCATTCAAATCATTATCTTGCATTAGTACATCAGGGTAATAGAACAGAATGCATAATATGGTGTTGCAGCTACAGAGAAGGTGCAGAGAAAGATCAACCTTAATATGAGAGGTCCATTGATAATTCTGATAACTGCAGGGAAGAAGCTGTTTTTGAATCTGTTGGTACATATTTTCAAACTTTTGTATCTTCTGCCCAATGGAAGAGACTATAAACTGGGATGGGAGGGATCACTGATTACGGCAGCAGGAAGTCCAGACACAGTCAAGGGAAGGAAGGCTGGTTTTCATGATAGTTAACTCCCTGTAATTTCTTGTGGTCTTGGGAAGAGCAGTTGCCAAGCCAAGCTGTAATGCATCCAGATAGGATGCTTTCTATGGTGCATCTTTAGCAGGTTTGGAAGTCGTCTGGTTGGGTGGCTCACCTTGGGTTTTGGGGATGGCAGCCCAACTCCCAGCATGATTCTTCTGTTCTAAACTTCAACCTTGGCTGCATGCCCCCTGGTGCCCTTGTATTTACCCTTTATCTCCCCATATACCCCATATATCATCCATAGCCACTCAACGAATATCTACTTTGGCAGATCTTGGCATTTCTTCGAATTTTGTTTTAAAAATCTAACATATTATTCAAGCATGCGGTCGTTCAAAAAAGCTTATTCCTCTCAAGCTAGTGTGTTTTTGTTTTCAAACTTGTTGCATCAAAAACAGATAATGTTTTGTTCTAACCTCTTAAAAACAAAATAGTCCCTGATGCTACATGCTTCTTAAGCCCTTGAATTTCAGCCCAGCATTTGTAACATCTACCATTGCCTGTGGCTTGCAATTATCATTTTATTGTGTGGGGAATTGAATACAAAAATAGGGGCGTTATGCTTCAGTTATACATGGTATTGGTGCGATCATGTCTGGAGCACAGTATTGGTCACCTTATTTAAGGAAAGATTTGAATATATTGGAGGCGTTCAGAGAACGCTTATGAGACTAATTCTTGAAATGGGCAGGTTGTCCTACGAGGAAAAGCTGGACAGGCTAGGCTTGTATCTGCTGAAGTTTCAAAGCGTAGTGGGCAATGTGATTGAAATTTAAAATCCTCAGGAGTCTTGATATAATAAATGTGGAGATTATTTTCCCTGTTATGTGAGAATCTAAATTAAGGGGGAGATCGCTGTTTTAAAAATCAGCAGTGCTCAATTTAAAAGAGCAATTAGGCCCGTTTTTTTGTGTTGATTCTTTTAAATGTTCTTTCAGTAAAGGTGATGCAAATAGAATCTTTTGAATATTTTTAAGGCAGAGGTAGATATAGACTCTTGTTAAGCAAGGGGTTGAAAAATTGTCGGCTAGAATGTGGATTTGAGCTACAGTCTGATTGGCGATGGTCGAGCAGGCTCATGGGGCTGAATGGCTTATTCCTGCTCCTATTTGAAGTATTCATTTTCTCACTTTCATTGCCAGATGAGCCAGTTCCAGGTCTATAGCTAATATTTACCATTATTTTTTGGTAAGCTACATTCAGCGACATGGATTTTCAGATGATTACGAGACACTTAGGAATACCCATCATTGCCCATTGCAGGTACACTAGCACACTGGAATATCAGCGTACAAGATGGAATGATTTGATGTGGTCCATCCTCTGCTGTACGCCCCTTTCCAGCCAAATTGCCTGACTTTTGCGCCCTGTGCTTATTTGTGATAAAGCACTGACTAGAAACCAAGCATCAGCCACAGGGCAAAATTGTCAAGAGCTCTTTCTGCACCCTAGCATGCACTTATCAGTTCATTTGGAGCAACACTGTCAGAGATGTTGAGCATAGATTTGTTTGAGAGAGAAATAGGCGACCTCTGCCTGAAATACACTTTATTTTTGTGGGAAAGGCATTAGGGAAATGTCCATGGATGCCGTTCTTTGGCTGTGATGCTCTGTCCTTTCTTAATGATTGAATAATCTGGCAACGCTGTGTGCCAATATTCATATGTGAATAATGGCCACTTGGGTGAAGTGTTGGAAGGCACAGTGCTTGCATTCTCATTTTGGATTAATTCCATTTAAGAGCACATTTTATTTTATGATCGTTGTTTTTGGAAAATCCCACCTGCTTAAAAGAGGAAATGTTCAGATTAAGTTTGCTGCCAAGGCTTCAAACTATTGCACACTGGTCTGTTTTGTAACTTGAAACGATGGCAAATATTTAGAGTGGATGTTGCAGCAGCTCTATTTGCTTGATTCCACAGTAACATGTCTGTACACAAACAAAAGCAGCAGTGTCCAGGCTCACTACTGCCCAGTTTCAGTTGGTATCTATAGTTAATCTTGTTCCATTTTCATCCAGCATGAGCTTAGAAGTGCCCTACTGATACAGTTTTCCACTGGTTCCAACAAGAAGAGCTCACATTTATATAGTGCCTTGTACTGTTTGAAAACGCTCAAGACTCTCCAGAAGTATAAATAGGCAGAAGTTGGTTACAAACACAAGGATGAGATGATGGGCTTGCCTCAGTTATTTTGATGTGCAAATCGAACAGCAATATTCAGTACCTAATTAAACACTCCTCCAGCAGCTGCTGTCTGGGTTTCCCTGCCTCTTCTGAATGCTTCCCAATGTATCTTGTTGTCTGTCACTCTCAATTCAAATACATTGAAAGTTGGACATAAGTCAAAGAGGAGTCCTAAATTTGCTGAAAAATGGAGCTTGTCCATTCCAATGTGGGCATGCTAAATAAGTACTCTGACACAATGATTTAACTTGAACTGGAACAATTAGAGATTTTTAATAAGTACTTTCATTTTTCTGTCAATCCTGTCTTCTCGATTTTCATTTTGTGTCTGTTTCGATGAATTCAAAATTGCCGCCTGCACTTCCAGGCTCAAACTCCCAGCTCCTCAGTCATGATTTGTTTCATCTAATTAATTTTTAAAGAGATACCCTGCTTGCCTGTTCTCATAGATTTCATAGATGTCTTGTAAAGACCGCTTTTTCAATAGTTAACTGACTGGAAATAGCTGTGGAAACCCATTGAACTACTATGGGCAAGTGGAAATTTATTTGATATTTGGAGCAAAATCTGACCCATTAGCGTGATAGAACAATGGGGCGGCATGGTGGCTCGCTGGTTAGCACTGCTGCCTCACAGCACTGGCGTTCTGGGTTCGATTCCACCTTTGGTGACTGTCTGTATGGGGTTTGCTCATCCTCCCCATGTCTGTGTGGTTTTGCTCTGGGTGCTCCGGTTTCCTCCCATTGTTTGAAGATGCGTAGCTTAGGTAGATAGGCCATGTTAAATTGCCCATAGTTTCCAGGGATGTACAGGCCAGGTGGATTAGCCATGGAAAATGTAGAATTACAGGGATAGGGTAGGGGGGGAATGGGTATGGGTGGAATGATCTGTGGAAGGTTGCTGTGGACTCCTTGGACCAAATGGCCTGTTTCCACACGGTAGGAATTCTGTGAACAAAGATGACTCAGTGGAAAGATAGAGGAATTTAAGGGTGGGCTCTCAAAACAAGGTGCCACATAGCTGAAGACACGGTTGTCAGCTTGACGATTGAGGAACTCTGATATCTTTGGAGGTGGTGTGGGGAGAGCCTCAAGGCCATTCAATGATGAGCGCTGTACTGGATTGTATTAAAATAGTCAATAAAAAATGCTAAAAATGTTCAGGTCAAGTAGAGATGTACATTTTAAGCAAGTGCAGAGATGCAGATTAAAAGGAATGGTAATGAAACAAGTGAAGAAACAATAGAGAGCCACAATCTTATATGTAATGAGCAGAAATCTGTAAAGTGTCTAATTTGTAAGTTGAGGTTCTGTTCTTTAAGGTTCTGTTAAGCTTTATGAGACTGGAGTAGAAAGCCAGTATCAGTGGAAGTGTGGCAGAGGATTAAAATTACAGGCAACCAGAAAGTTGAGGTCAAGCAATCGTCCAATCTGAATCACCATCCCCAATACAGAGCTCACACTATGAGCAATGAATAACTTGTGCTAAATTGAAACAAGTACGGTTAAACTAAGAACGGGTAAATCCCTTTCATAATGTTCGTGTTGCTGGCAACATTTATTTTCCATCTCTAATTGCTCTTACGAAGGTGGTTAGTGAACCTGCAGTCCATGTGGTGAAGGTTACTTCTACAATGTTAGTGGTAGGATGTTCTAGGATTTTGACCCATTGTTGATGAAGGAACAGCGATATGTTTCCTAAAGGTGATGGTGTGTGGTGTGGAGGTGAACTTACTTTTCCTGGTTTGCATTTGCTGATCTTTGTCCTTCTTGGTAATAGAAATTGGAGGTTTTAAAGATGCTTTTGAAGATGCCTTGGCTAAATGTTTCTGTTCACTTCTTAGACTGGCATAATTACCACAGTGCACCAGGAGAGAATGAATGTTGAAGATGGTGAATAATGAAGACAGGAATGAATGATGGTGAATGATTGTAAGGACTCTTTTTTTTTAGATAAGTGAATTAGAGAGGAAGAGCTTAACACTAGGCAATTGAAGACATGGCCAAAAATGATAGAGCAATTGAAATCAAGTATGTTTAAAAAGTATCAAGAGATTTGGAGTGCCGTAGCTATCTCTGAGGTTGTTGGGGGAGGAGGAAAGGAAGGTCATTGAGGAATTTGAAAATTAGGAAGAGTTTTAAAATTAAAAATGTATGCTAACTGGGAGCCAGTTGGGTATTGATTGAAGAAAAATAGAAAGCTAAGCTATTACTGCCAACAGCATTTTTAGAACAATAACATTTTGCAAAGAGCAATCATTAGGCATTTGGATTTACTAACTTGTAAAATACTGTTTTCTTTCACTTCTTGAGCCATGGCTGTCGCAGTAAATGGCATTCATACTTCCCAGTCAAAAATCATGGACTCAAATTCCATTCACGAGCTGACTGACATTTTGGTGCACGACTGAGGAAGTGTTGTATTGCCAGAGGTGAATACCCAACAACATAAGAAAAAGGATCATGACCAAACCATTTGGCTCCACATGCCACCTCCTTTGTTTAATATGATTGATTTTAGGCTTCTAATCCAGTTGCTTATTTGATTTCCTGAAAGACCAAAAGTCTGTCCATCTTAGCCTTAGATGTATTCAACAATGGAGTATGCACAGTCACCTGGGAAAGACAATCCCAAAGATTCACAGCTCGTTTAAGTGAAAAGACTTTATTGTCATCTCAGTACTGAATGGTTGACCCCTTGTCCTGAGACTCTGCCTGCATTCCAGATTCTCCAGCCAGTGGAGGCAACATTATCACGCTGTGTTATTGTCTTTTGCATATCAATGCAATCACTGGATTCCTCTGAATTTCAGAAAGTATAGGTCTTATTTAATCTTGCCTCATCATAGGACAACTCCATCACAGGAAGCAATGAAGTGAACCTTTGCTTAACTGCCTCCACTGCAAGTATATCACGGAAATCTAAGCAGGTCAATGAGTGGTCTCATCAGAGCCCTGTACAATTGACTATTTTTATACTCGGAACCCATTGCAATAATTTGCAACGTGCATTTGTCTTCCTAATTGCTTGATCTGCTTGTATGCTAACTTCCAGTTCCTTTTTGTAAGAGTACACCCAAGTCTTGCTAAACATCAACATTTACGAGTTTTATTATTTTTTAAAAACACTTCATTCTAAGAGCAGAAAACCAAAGTAATTCCCCACATTACACCCCATCTGCCACCTTGATAGCCATCCATTTAACCTGCCTCTACCTGTTTATAGGGTCGTTATGCCCTTCACACGGATTACTTTCCTACTTGGTTTTGAATTGTAAGAAAACATGAGTGTTACTCTTGGTATCTTTACCTAAGTCATTAATACAGATTGTAAATACATAAGACTGTATCACCAATCCTTGTGCCAGGTAACTAATTACGGCCCACCAACTGGGAAAAAAAATCCCTAATCACTCCCAGTCTCCTCTTCTTGTCTGTTGACCAATCCAAGTGCTTTGTGGAAATACACGAGCTTTTTAAATCTATTGCTTCCCCTATTATCTAGCCTGCTTGCTAATTCCTCAACAATTTCTTAATACATTTATCTCAAACTATTTCGGTTTAATAAAATGATATTGCCACCTTGTACTCATTACCATGATTTTTCTGACAACTGATGTCAGGTTAACTGATCTTTCAGTTCCTCATTTTTCTTCCTCTCTCCTTTTTTGAATAATGTTAACTTTGTAAACTACGGCTCTATCTGCCCTCTTGTATTGATATCAAAGATCATATGGCTGTCTTCGTTCTCCCTGGTATCCTGATCAATGTTAATCTCTCAAACAAATAACACTAAAATTGATTGTTCCTATTGCTGTTTGTGACATCTTCTTGCATGCCATTGATTGAGGGCGATTAAGGAATGATCTAATGCAAATGCTTTAGATGATAAATAAAACGATAGGGCAGATAGTTTCTGTCTGTTTCTTCTGGGGAAGGATTCCAGGGCAAATGGGTAACTCTCCAAACTGGATCTAGGCTGTTCTTGACTTATGTCACAAAAGCACTTCTTCACACAAAGCGGAACAGTGAAACTTGCAGTAAAACTCTTCCTGTCTTCCTGTCATGCACACACCTTCTGAGCTGCAGAGGGTAGATTCCTTTGCAACTTTGTAATTGAGATTTAGAGTTTCCTAAGGCAGGGATAATGATAATTTTGGAGCCTGGGTAGTAGAATGAAGTTTCAGAACAACCATGATCCAATTGAGGTAACAAGGTGTAGAGCTGGATGAACACAGCAGGCCAAGCAGCATCATAGGAGCAGGAAAGCTTGACGTTTCGGGCCTAGACCCTTCATCAGAAAATCTGATGA